>CAFUXE010000277.1:596089-634667 GCA_903364295.1 Serranus cabrilla | reverse complement strand
ACATGTTAGAATCAGGCCATGCACAGCTGCTTTTCCACAAAATTACAAAATATCCTTGTACGCCGATTGTCACTTATTTATCTGTTTCCCCTGGTGGCTGAGAGCGCACTGTAACATTTGTCTGTTATCTCTCAGATGCTCGAAACATTATGAAAATATGAAAAGTTTTGCCAAAATATTATTTAAACTCACAATATATTGCCTTGCTTACACTATCGCAAGATAATTAACTGTAATCCTTACATCATGGCACAAACATCTATTTTCTTTGTATTATTTTTTAAATGTAATATTAACTATATCACACTGATGTTATCTTTACCTACACTTTCATCTTTTTATATTTAAACTGCACTCAAAGCTCTTTACAGACGTTATATGTTAAATAAATAAACTGTATTAAATAAGTTAGAAGGTACTATTCCAACAATGACAAATTTATTTCTCATGAATAAATCACTATATTACTCATACAGTACTTCTTCTGCTTTCTTAAATTGAATACAAATCTATGTAAAATGGCAATAAATATTAAATTAAGCATTAAATATGTGGCTCATTATATAAATGTGTACATTTACCCCTTTTTAAAAAACTGCAGTAAATATTTTAAATTATTCTTAACATTTGCATTCAACTCTGCCACATAATTTCAACCCAACCCATCTTTAATTTTACTATGTAGTTGCAAAATGTATTCATCTCATGCCCTAAAAAATGTTTAATAGATATCCCAATTAATTTACCCTGTTGATTACTGACATTAACAAAATAAAATTTTATATAACAATTTATCTGAAATGTTGTGTTTCAAAATCCATTTAAGGCATTTAAAAGCTAATGTTTAGTGAATTTAGGAGAAACTTACAGTAAAATAAACACATACCTGAGTGCCTTGAAAGTTTTGAGCAGCATTTTAAAGCATTATGCCCTTCACTGTAAAAACTAATACATCTTTATTTCCCATCAGTCATCAGTTTGATTTGAAGTCTCACCTGAAGGCTTCTGGCTCTTAATGCATGAAAACTACTCAAACATTTGTGTTTTTTGAATCTCTAACAGCTTTTAAAACAACTTGTGCAAGCACAGTAAATGTTACAGTGCAGCTCTGCATCAGCGGCTTTATTGGTGTTAAACACTCATTAGTGTGAATGAATGACATTCCCATATCACTCCAACACATTCGTTAGCACATTCAGGGTTACACATTCAGTTGGCTGCAATCATTCACAACGAACGGCATATAGAGAACGTGGTTGCATAACAGCCTGCTGTGTGCTGTCAAAGTGCTAATATGTTCCCCATCAGATGTAACACATGCAGAAAGTTGAGTGTGAGGAGAGAACTCAGTGTGAACAGTTTTTAAATAAAGCTCGCCACGTTAAAAATTACTCAGCGACTAAACACTTACAGTAGGAATTTTACACTCTGCAGCACACGTGCTTCAGTTTGACATCTGATGTTTAAAGTGATCACACTTTAATTCACAAAATTAATGTACAGAGTGGAGTGGACACTAATCACAGGCTAAACCTGACTGCGTGTGCATGTGTGTGTGTGCAGGCCATTACAGACGGTCTCCAGCTTGCATCCAGATTGGTCACCGGGGATTCATGGGGCTGTGGGGGCAACAGTGTCATAGCAACGGGCTGCGCTCATGTGGCGGGTGTGAAGACCTGCTGTCTGTTCGGTCTGCCATCTTCGTCACATACAGCACATGTGCACGCACGCACATTAGCACTGGTATCATATGCACATAAGGACGATCCATTTGCATGATCTTATGAACATGCACACTGATATACACACAAAGTGTATAGAAACACACACATCGATCAGGTCCAGAGTGGCAGGTGTGTGTGTGCAGGACGACCCCCCTTCACTATCAGTTCACTATTGATTTCACCCTGCCTGAGACAGAGGGCTAATATGATTAGCATTGACGATCCTGTGTGTGAGCACACAGAGGGTTAACACAGATGACGGCGCCCAGGGACGGACCCTCATGTTAAAGATATATAGGAGTGTTTGTATATGTGATGCTGCAGGCAGGGAGTCTCCACTGGGATCCCTGCTAGGCGACAGCGCCACAGACCCTGAGATTATATGGATGTTTATGAACAACGAATCTCCTGGGAGAGCTCAGAACAAACTCACAATGTACAGTAATCAATCTGCAAGTCAAGATTTGAAGAGGAGGAGGAGGGACAGATTTGCCAGTTTTAACAAATCCTGATTTGGTTCGAGCTCAGTTTGAAATCAGCTCCAGCTGTTTTAGCCGATTCTGAGCTGTTGAAAACGTCAGATGGTGCTTGTTAACAACTTTAACAGACTTCAGCAGGCTCACATCTGGCTGTTAGGGGTCTTGTGTTCTGTGCAGCTGAAAGTCTTTTACACCATTGAAACAGCACACGGAGCACAGCAGGAAGTAGCCCTGCAGTTCAGAGCTTCAAAGCCTCATTTAATACAATGACCACTGAATTCTGAATCAACACTCAAATGCTGCAAAGCTTTTTATTCTTTACAGTTGGTACTTATTGGACTTTACTGTTGTTATTAAATTATTTGTAGAATAGGATTCCAGTGGTGGCTGCTTTGCTTTGCTTTCAACTGGTTTGCTCTGTTGTACATGAGACTTCCTGCCTGTTACTGTTTTATATCATATTAAACTGAATATCTTTGAGTTTTGGACCGACTCAAAAAGACATTTAAGAAATCATCTTGGATCCTGAGAAACTGGGACGGACATATTTTACTATCTGCTGACACTTTATAGGACAAATCATGAACGGTTTGATTGAGAAGAAAAAAATAGCAGATTAATAAATATTAAATAATCATTAGTTGAACCCCACAATGACAAAAAAACACTTAACTTACGTTACTTAAGCCTTATGTATGTGGAGAAGGATTTTTTTTCTTTTTTTTGGGTGATGGTGTTATATAATTATATCATAATACATTTGAAGCTTCAATCAAAACCTCAATAGACACTTAGAGTAAATGACATTTGGTATATGCCAACCAGGAAGTAGCCTGACTAATAAAATTAACTTTTGTTTAGTTTAACAATTAACAATTAAATTAAAGGACGCAGTCATAGCAGAATAACAGTAAACTAAAAAACTATTTATTATTAAGAACTATAAATCTAAGCACAATATGTGAAATTTAAAAGAAAACTCAGTTAAAACAGAGAAAAACACTACCTACTACACATATATTGCTGCTGCTGATTACTGCCAGAATATAAACCAACATTGGCTGATAATATCGGCCCTGCTGACACATCAGCAGGCTCGAATACTAACTGCCAAATAATGTGAGCACACATCTTTGAAGACGGCAAAAACCTGCTGCTCGCTCAAATCTACTGACAAATGTTGCTGGCTGTTTAATCTCCTCCTGCAAGCTGTCGGAGTGTGACTTACAGATCGATTATTGACCGATTGTTCTAAACCTGTTCGATAGTTTCATGTCAAATGAACCTTTACTGGTTGGTTGGGTTGTTTGCTGCTCACACACACACACAGTCTTTGGCTTTGAGTACAAGTCACTGTGTGTATGTGTGTGTGTGTGAGTCAGCGTGTGCAGTCCATATGTCTCACAGTGTGACTGGCCTCTTGTGGTGTTTGCAAGTTGAGCGTGAAAGATTTCGGAATCAAATCCACACACACCTGTGAACATTCATGAATTTATAGCCTGGTGTGTGTGTGTGTGTGAGTTTGCATGTTTTCTCTTTTAAAGCATGTGTATTTATGCGTGTGTGTGTCGTACCACTGAGGCCGAGCTGCCTCCTCTCCACGTTCTTGCGGTACTCCTCCAGCTCCTTCTCTGACAGCTCACTGAAGGGGTTGGGAGGCAGGGGAGCCATCTGGTCCTCCTCTGTGGGCACGTATGGCTGGGGAGGAGACAGGGAGAGGGGTGAGCATGGAGCACACACACACACACACACACACGCACAAGCAGTCAGGAGGCACATACACACACTCCCTGAGATGCAAAAAAACAAAGCACACACACAAACATATGCACCAGAGCATAAATGCATGCACGAACACACAACAGATCTCTTTTCCTTTCAAACACACACACATACTGGTGTCACACACAAACAAAACAACTCACATACACACTCCCAGTGGGTCTGAGAGGGACAAGCACTCGTTACAACGTAACTACGGCGGCTCATATAAAGATAAAAGTGTCGACCACATCACACAGAACACATGTGGTTCCCAACTCGACGCGGAGATTCTCAACCAATTAGTCTGCAGCTTCGTTTTAACAGACTGTGGCACATGAACACAAGTCACACGCATGCACACACACACATACACACACAAAACACACTTTAATAACATGTCTTCTTAGATTTAAGTGTAACACGTCCATGCTCCGAAACAACGGCTCATGTCAGGAATACATTAACAAGTGCAACTTTAAATAAAGCAGAAAAAAACAAACTGGTGACATTTCTTTCAACATTGGTGTCACTTTTAGAACACAACATCAACAAACACATGCAACGTTTTCTGTTCACGGCGGGCAAAAAGGTGTAAAAATGAACCCACAAAAAAAAAGAGTCAAATAAAAACACCACTGCAACAAGTACAAAACACTTGTGGATATTTACCAGAATGTTTATCTGCACAGGATCCTTCAAGACAAGACACCACACAACCATCAGCACCGCATGTTTTTATCTTAATCTTTCCTACGAGCCTCATACAAAAACTAAGTACAAAGTTATTAGAGGTTTGAAATATTCTCTCCTGTCGCCACCTAGTGGTCAGAATGTGTCATTAACCCGTCTGTGAACTATAAACGGGAGATGATTAAAGCTCCTACACAACAATGGAACGCCAACACAGGTGTTTCCACTTGTGTCAAATCATCCAGAATAACTGAAAACACCTTCAGTGAGTTATTGCTCAATAAACAAGTCATTCAGGAAATCTGTGCTGTTGCTGCAGTGCAGCAGGAGGCCGGCTGGTATAAAAATAAACCACAGACACGCACTGGATCTGGATTTGCGGAAATCCTACAACCCAAATGTGAAGTAAATGTGTCACTTGCATGATGAAATGACTAAAAAGTAGCTACTCTTTCATGTATTATGTAAACATTAAAACGGGTGCTGCTGCCAGAGAACTCTGTGTACAGTAAACCGTTGCCTCTTTCAGCAGAAACCAATTTTCTTTAAGCAATTTTCATTCCTGCAGGTATTTACATTACCGAATATAAATACCTCCGAATCGGGCTTGATGACAAATTCACATTTAAGTGCCATATTAACAACCTTGCCATTAAATTGAGGCAAATAATTGGCTTCTCGTGCAGGAACAGATCCAGCTTCCCATTAATGTGCAGAAAAAGTGTTGTGGAGGCAATTTTTCTGTCAGTTCTGGACTGCGGGGATGTGATCTACAGAGGTGCTGCTCCCTCGACCCGAAGACCTCTGGACTCCATATATCATTCTGCACTTACTACTGGTGATGGTTACACTCATCACTTTGTCTTACATGATAGAGTGGGCTGATTTCAGACGTGACTGCAACTGTTCTTAGCTTGTGCCATTTTAATAGCATTTTTACTTATTTTTATTGCCTGATATCTGTATTTTGAATCTGCATTTCTGTACCGTTAAATGTGCCTTACTAGTTTACATAAAGTGTAAAATGATAATAATACATTTATTGTGTATTTTTCTTATTTCCTTGCGTGTAGATGTGAGAGGATTTGGAGTTCAGCTACAGTGTAAACAGGTCTTGGTGTCTGGCACCAGTGTTTGAACAAATCAAAACCACACTGTAATGCCAGCAAACAGGTGAATTTACATTTTTTCATCCAAACAATTCTTACCCGTCGTGGTTCATCGACAGGGATGCCCGCCAGGTGCTGAGATCGCGGCCCCGATGTCATCATATCAAACCGGTTCTGCTCTCTGATCTGTGATTGTACAAAACACACGACAGAAGCTTTAACACAGACTGTGACTGAAATGTTAAACGTCTAAACTGAGAGGAGAGTCAGACTCACTTTGTTCCTCTTCTGCAGCACCTCTTTGGGGTCCGTGTTGAGAGGGACAAACTGATTGGGGTCCTCGATCCGGATCGGGGTTCCCGTCTCCTCTGCCTTCATCCACTGTAGAAGAAAGGAGCAGCAGGTGAGATCAAAACTGTCAAAATAACTCCAACCCAACACTTGTGATGGACAGACAATAATCTAACAAATGTTAGTTTAAGTTCAGTCATGATTGAGTTTTATCAGAAGCAGAGAAACCAACAAAAAACCACCAACAACAGGATATTGACATTATAGATTGGCATTGTTGACAACCACCTAACATGTAAAATTACATAAACAAAAACTCATTTACACAGTCCGAGTTGCACTATGAGAACTGTAGGATCCACCATTATTAAAGGCTTACAGTCAGGATAATTCACCGTCTGCTGCTTTGATTTTGATAAATTATTCTTAAATGTGCCTCGTGTGAATCATCCAACTTTGTAGAGGTGCAGTGTTAAATCACTGGAGAACACTAAGCTACATTTCTCAAAGATAAATAACATGAATCAGAGCAACTGAAGCAGAATAACTGTAGTTCTGTGTTCCGCCAGTAGATGGCGACATGACAGCAGCTGATAACTGAGCAGCCAGTCAAAACAAAGCAGCACTGACCGACAATGAACTGATAAAGGTCACGTTGTCACTTCAAGTTTAGGTTTAACGATGCATGTCATGTGACCAGGAAGTAGTTTCAGCTTCACACATTTTGAATAAAAACTGAGAGCTGCCGTCTCTCACATCAGCACCCACACACTCTGCTCACCGTGGTCGTCCGGCTGTTGTAGCGCTCCTCTCCGCCCTCCACGCTGACCTTGGTGTAGCTGTTGGGCGAGTTGAGCCAGCGCGTCTTCTCCCTCTGCTGCCGCTGCTGCAGGAACTTGAAGGGCAGCCGCGTGGCGCCCTCCACGTCCTCCTCGAACATAAACGCTGTGACCGTGGCGGGGATCTCCACGTCGCTCTTGTGCCTCGGCTTCTCTCGCATGATGGGGTGTCTGTAGGTGTAACCCGTCCTGTAGCCCTGCAGCAGGAGACACGATCACAGATAGTTTGGTGTTATTCATAGATTCATACGCGTTTGTTTTGTTTACCTGTTCCCCCGCTGCTCCTCTCCATCTATCTAACCTCACTAGTTACCAAATGAAGATCATGACTTTTCCTTCCTGAAACGCTGGTTGAGCTGCCAGTTTCACACTTAGTCAAATGGAAAAGAAAGAGAGAAACAGTGTTGTGACCACAGGGTTTCTGGCAGCACAGAGGACAGAGTCAGAGAGCCATTTCCTGTCTGACCCTCTCCTCTTTATCCTCGTCTTTCCTTTTCTCTCACACTCTCATTTCTCTCTCTCTCTCTGTCGCTGAGCTCTCACTGGGTCCTGCTGTTCATCAGGAATTTTTCCACACTCGACTTGACAGTGAAGTTCCGTTTCTTTTCCGTTTTGTCCTCTTTTATTCATCTCAGCTCCAAAATCAAAGTTGACCTCTCAACTTGACTTGATCCCACTTTTTCTATCCGGGGCTGACATGCTCTTTTCCTGCAGCATCCTGCTTCATATTCTTTTCGACACATTCCCATCAGGATGGTTTTTGCATTTGTACGCTGGGTGTTAAAGCAGGGTGGAGGGAGTAACTGCTTCACGTTCCTGCCTCTTATAATCGCCACTGTGTCTGGTTCTTGTTCTGAAACTATGAGCTTATCTGATGTGAACGCTGTGTTTATGAGATGTCAGAAAAGACAGGGATGATGCAGAGATGAGCTGCTCAGAGTTTAGGCATGCTGAGAGGAAATGACACGAGAGAGGAGAGAGAGAGGAGAAGGAAGAGAGGGGAGGAAAGATGAGAAGTGTGAGGTGTGACGTAAGAGAGACAGAGACAGATGCTAAAAGAAGCTGAGACGGAAAGAGAGCTGTGGTAATGCAAAATTATAATTTTTTATCATCACTCCTCGTCTCTTTTAGATGCATTTCAGCCCCGCCCTCTTCCCTTGAATTTCTAATTCTAATATTATTTGAAAATGTATATTAGTAATATATTAGTAATGACAATCCAGTTGCTCTTCAATGCAGATCTTGCAGATATCTGCAGAAAGGTCTTGGTGTCTAAATTTGGAATTTNNNNTTTTTTTTTTTTTTTTTTTTGCAATTTTCAAGTGTAAAAAATGTTCCCAACTCACACTTTACTTTGATGTCGAGTAACTATAAACTTGTCCATCATATACGCCCATCAAAACCAAATTCATTACTTGTTGAGTTAATTTTTATTTCCGATATATGACCAGAACAACTTAAAACGTAAATCCATCTTCAGATTTCCGGCTTTCTTTTGATGCAACACTAGCATTTTCTTGCATTTTTGGATAATACAGTTTAGCTTCCTGTAGGGGGCGCTCTTCTCTATCTGCTCCCCTGAAGTGACCAACAATGCACATGGTTGTATGAAAATAACATCACTTAAAGAACAGGTTTTGTAAAATGAAAAAAAGTTAAATAAATCCTTCAGGTAATTTGCCTCTTAACTTCTTTGTACAAAAAAAAAAAAAAAATTGTTACTGAAAAGTGTTTTGAACATCTAGTCATTTAACCTTTATGATGAATAGATGACTGATGTTTTCCTCTCAGTGTTTGTGTTGATGCACAGATCGTCTCACTCGGACATCAGTGGACTCACCAGATTATCCAGCATCCTCATCAGACACTCAAACTCCAGCTCTCCATTCTTCCACTTGTACTGTCCACTCCTGTTGACATCGTTCACAGTCAGAGCGGAAACTCGTGACTTGTACTTCTCGGGGTCCAGCACTATGAGGTTATCCACACCACCAGCAGAAGAGATGGCATTCACCTAAAACCACACAGTGAGGAGGTTAGCATGTTAGCTGCTAATGCCCACTGATGGCAGTCAACAGACAAAAGGCCCTTTTATCAAACACATAGGGCATTAGATCACAAATAAATTAAAAAAACATTATATAGGAAGAGACTTTCTGGCCATTGTCCACACAGAAGATACACACAGTTTATTAAAAGCCCTCGATCTTAAGCTACCACCGGAACAAGGAATACACAGGGCATGGCATCCAACAAACATGGTGGGGGGATTTATTTATAGAAATTAAGCCGGGCTTTGCAGGATGGATTAATGTTTTCTTTTGCTTGACCGGGGAGAGTCAATCAGGAGATTTGGTATGCCTGTTACAGTGAGGGGCACAACAACATCTCTAAAATCCTGCATACAAGAGAACACAAAGACACGCAAGAGTTCAACAGCAAAACACCAGAAATAATCCACAAAAAACACAAAGTCTGACACACCATGACGGCTCCCATAGCTCTGCAGCTGGACAATAGCAGTAATGACCCGTCCTTTTTTAAAGTCTGATCGCTATACATTTACTGATATAAAACTACAGGAACGTGACCTCATTCTTATACATCACTAATCCAAATGTGTTCCTTTAGAAAAATCTAAACTTGATATTTTGCAGCCATAAATGATGTAAAAGTGGATATTGTTGTAACAATATTTTTTTACAGTTGAACTGTCAATATCTATGTGGATTTAAGACTTTTAGCCTCCTGCTGTATTTTTAAATAATTATATATGAATCCAACCCTTGTTTGATACTTGAAGCCGCCTATCTCAATGATTTTATTCTAGCTTACTATTTCAACCGTTTATCCGTTACGTTTAGCTAATGCCATTTCATTTATTTATGACTTTTAACCATTTATCCTTGAATCACTTAAAAAAAAACAGTTCATCCACTTTTAGCTAACTAATTATTCCACAGATTAGCCTTTAATTACTTTCATCTTATCATTTCAACCGTTTATTCCTTACTTTTTCAACTGTTTATCTTTTTTTAAGCTAACTTTTTTCAAACTCTTAATGTATTACTTCTAGCTAAGTAGCCCCTGGTGAATTATTAATGCGAAATTTAAAAACAGCCCATGATAAAAGCCTGATTCCAAAAAAGTTTGGACGCTGTGGAAAAATGTAATAAAATATTTTTTAAATTTTTGGGTAATCATTTTTGACCTAAATTCAATTGAATATGGTACAAAAACAAGATATCTGACATTGAAATTGAGCTTTTTGTAAAGATTACACTCATTCTGTTTTAACTTTTTTGGGGATCTGGGGTTGTATATATATATATATATACTTATTTAACATCCTTTCTCCTGACTCTTCAGAACCTCTTGAAACCCTCTCTGCCACCTTTCACATTTATTTTAACTGGTTCTCTAAATAAAAGCATGAACAGCATCCTTCTCTAAATGCTGCTTTGGACCGACATCAGCATGTTGCTCCCCTCATCACTCCTAATAGCCTGGCTGCAGGAGTGTTTAGCCAACATTTCCGCAAGGCAAGAGATTATGACTTATGCAGTGTTGTTAAAATAGTGGGAGCTGGGAAATGTGAAAACGGCTGTGGGGAGATTATATTTAGCGGGAAAGCTGCCGCCCTGCTGGTCTAATACATGTGCAGGGACGCTGAGTGGTGCTGGAATGTGCTCGGTACCCAGAACAGCAGCAGTTAGTCAGTGTGCATTGGTGTGTGTGTGTGTGTGTGTGTGTACCTGGATTTCGCAGGCATACTGGGCATTGTAGATGTAGTGAAAGGCCTCTTCTATGGTTTCCCCGAGAGCAACAACCCCGTGGTTTCTCAGCACCAAAACCTATAACACACACAATAAGTGATTACAAACAGCAGAAGAGATCGATTCAAGGTTCATTTGTTTAACCTGCTTTCGTTGTGACAGTATGTGACATTTCATTAATAAGTAACCACCAAAACATTTCTGACTGCAGGACCTGGCAACACAACGGCATTGGAAATTCCCCTGAATTCCCTGAATTTGTGCCAATTAAAAGTCTGCTGAACTCACATGGGGAAGCACATGCAAGGGCAGAAATAAAAAAGGCCCAGAAGGTAACTGACATCTCAACAGGATGTCCTATTTGAAATAAGCCGCACCCTCATAATTAGTTAATTTCTCTTTCTTGACTGCAAGGGCAAGAAACAAAAGCATCCTTTCCCTGAACATGTCAAAAAGACCTTTTATCATCTCCACCTCACAGGCCTAACAAGAGACGTTCACTTCATTTCATGTTATTGTCTGTTGTCAGAGTGAGTGCAGAGTTTTCGGATTAAAGAGGGAGGATGGTTACAGGACGAGCCTGACAATTTGTGAAATGCTGTAATTTACTTCATTTGTTTTTGATGGATAACAGCTTCTATGTCTGTGCAGTAAATATGAAGCCATAGCTAACCTCAGAGTGATATTGATCTTCTCATCTAACCGCCGGAGAGACAGTAAATTAAACGTATTATTAATAAACAAACTCTTCCTGTAGGACCGTCCAGCCTCCTACCTTCGCTGTCGGCCCCAGGGCCTTCTGCAGCTCTCTGCGCTCCTCCTGGTCATCCAGGCTGCCCTGGTAGTTGTAGTAAGCGATATCACCGAGAATCAAGGACTCCTGGGAAATGGGCAGGATGCCACACTTCATGGACGACACCTAACGCGGAAAGAAGGTGAAAACAAGGCAACATGAGAGACGAGAAGCTTAGACAGGTGAGTTACAGCCAAGTCTGAGGCTGATAGTCCTGTTGGACGACTCTGTGAGGAAAACTTCAGACAGCCTCTTCGTTACATATTACAAACATTTCCCATAACAGTGTCTATTTGATTTGTGATATAATTACACTACTCAAATTCCCCACACTCCCTGAACCAACTCAAACATGAGACATCTGGTTATTCTGTTCCCTGTCAAGCAGAGCTTCAGGTGTTCACCGTCAAAACCCCAAAACCAAAAGTTTGTTTTTACACCATCACATCATTTATCACAGAATTAAACAGTAAAAACAGGCATCATCGTCAGACTTTCAACTCTCCAACTGTCCTTGAAAAGATCATGGGTGACAAATGCTTTCATCAGGAAAACTAACCACATTTAAGCTTAAAAAATTTAGATGAGTCTTATTTAAAATCATGCCACAAATAAATCTTTTGCAGACACCAGATCCTGTAAAGACAAAAAATCTGTGAAACTTGAACAGATCTGCAGACTGTTTACACAGATCAGAGAAGAGAGGACAATAGAGGCGTTTTGTCCAATATTTGTCACACTAGTGAAAATGCTATAATTTGATATATAAAGTATTCATAGATTTAGTTTTATTCTAATGTTTTTAAAATAAATATTCAAAGGAATTGCACAAAAAACATTTTTTTAAGTCTCCCTTCTAGCCATGATCGTGCTGTGCACATGTGGGTGCAGTACCTAAATATTGCACTGAAAAGCGAGTCCATGGTGAAAACAATGTGACTCACAACACAACACCAAAGATGCCCTGAAACTGCTTGGGGTGCAGAGGGTTTCATTATCCAGACAAGTAAAATTACCCCACCTATTTTTGCAACTTTTTGTGCTTTACTGCTGTAACATAATTACATGTAAAATGAAACAGGAAAAACTTTTAGTGTAACGTGGACTTACAGCAGCCGTGGCAGGAGTGTGCACGTGTATGACGCAGCGGATGTCTGGACGCATGGAGTAGATTGCAGCGTGCGGGCTGAAGCCTGAAGGGTCGACCCTCAGGTTTGTGGAGCCCTGTTCGATCACATCCCCGATGATGTTGACCTTCACCTGAGGAGACACAGAGACGAGTCAGTGAATGGAGCTGATGGATGTGAAGCTGTTTTTACCCAACACCTTTTTTTCAAACACAAGCTAAACAAGCCGATTGTAAACTTGACAGCAGCATCATGTAGACATCTCTCCTGAGGAGGGAGCAAAGGGGATATGATGCGGCTGGAGGGAGCCATACTGTAAAATGAACCATGCACACATCAGTGTAATCAAATATGCCCGGGCACTAAAGCACATCCAGGGACCAACAGATCCGTCCCCTAACACACAAACACACAGCTGATAATAACCCTCCGACATTAACTAAGAAGACATAAACACAAGTCAAAATCAATGAGCATGAAGGCAGAAATCACATTAGGAACGACCCGCTTCTCCGCAGGAAATGAATTGGAGCGTTACCAGGAAACATAATACAGTCAGGGAGTGGACATGACGTCCTTTAACTATGACAAGTTTATTACCAGCCAGTTAGCAGCAATTAGATTACAGGATGGGAGAGAAGAGAGATGGAGACTTGAGATGAATAACCAAAGAACATTTAGACAGATAACTGGACAGACAAAGCACCTGAGTGCAGCCCTCGCTGCAATAACAAGTAGAAAACACAGCTCTGTCTTGCACAAAATCACTGTGACCACGTGTTCTGTGACACAAACTCACATTTCTCCTTCACAAAACAACAAAGATTATTAAAACAACAGGAAATATATCCAAATGAGGGGAATATGCACCAAGTTTAATATTTTTAGATGTGCTTCTCTTCTGTTGTACTTCACTTCTTCCTCGAGAAGAATTATAACTTATAAAGTAAAGGATGCAGCAGTGAAGTCTCTTTACCACTAAACTAGCACAACAAGAAACAAGAACCAGAAACCTGAATGAGAAATAATCTGTCTATCCAAAAAAATAAATCTCTGGTAAAATGAGGGGAAAAGGGTCCTTTGTAAGACACATTCGTTACTCTGAATTACCTGTAAAAAAAAAAAAAAAAAGCAGGATGATTCTGCCTCCTTTGATATTTGCAGATGCCTGTTCAAAATAAGTTTCCTATTATTTAGTGGATTTGCTTCTATTAACAAAGTCACAAACGTATGCAGTATTGAGTATTGATTCATTGAGACAGCAGGGTGGAGTCAACAGCTAGCTGGTGATCTGTGAGTCAACTCAGGCTGAAAATCCCGAGGCCCGTCCTGAGAGCTGCTCTGCCTTTTAATAGCCATGGATGTTTGGATGGATGACTGCCTATTGATCTTTCACCCAGCAGAGGGAAGTAAATGACACCAGCCGAGCGTAACTAACTAGCACCATCTTTGTCTCCACACAGCCGCAGCCGGCTGTCAAGCCATCGAACATCGATTGGTTTCAATCACATGTCCCGTCCTGTGTCAGCTCGCCCTGTCGCGTCCTCCAAAGTGCAGCTCCCTCACCCTGTCAGTCGGACCCGCCCTGCTGCTGAGGGGCCCTTCTGACAAACATAGCACTTCTAATTTTAAAAAGATGCCAAAGGACGTGTCAGAAAGAATCTGAAATGTGACTCGGCTGAGTGGAAAGTACATGATAAGGCCCTGAAGAACAAGTGTGGCGAGCTGAAACGTCTTTGATCTCGATCATTGCACCTGACATCAAACTAAACTGAAACATGAACGCCATGCCGGATCGACAACACAGAGGTGGACAAAACTTTGAATGCGTCTACAGCCTGACGCAACCCCCCCTTCACCTCAGAGCTCCAGCAGAGACGGAGAGGGAGAGGCAGATGGAAAGTGACCAAAGCCAACAGAACTCCAGCCTTTCTCTGACGCTGCAGCCTGACCCCAACACGACCTCCAAAACTCTTTATTCTGGATGACTTCCTCTTAATCAATCTGTCCGCTTCAACAGAAAAACACTTGAACTCAACCATGTAACTATAGAGGCGACTGGATCAAACAGGCTGCGAGAGAAGAAGAGGAGGAGATTAGAGGGAGAGAAACCCAGCAGTGACAGACTGCCATCAAAACACAGAAACACAGTCAGAGAAATGGAGAAGAACTGCGACCATCATTCTCATACGGATAACCACAGAAGAGACGAATGTGGCCCAGACGCACCAAAACAACTGAATGATTTTGTCCTCGGCCCTGTCTTTACATGTACAGGTATTTTTGAAAACAGATATGTTCCCCCTCCATTAAAAAATAATCTGTCCACATGACCTTTGTTTTTATAAAATGCCTCTGTGCACAAACACCGAATTCAAAGCATGACGTGAACTTCTGTATCTTATGTCTAAGTAACAAATAAACAAGCTGTTACCTTCAACAGTAACTTGATTAAATATCTTACTTTACTGTAAATTTTGTGTCTTTTTCTGCTCAACAGAAACTAATCAGGACTTCTGTCAAGCTCCAGCTGAAACTGAACTTCGGCTGTCTTTTATTACATATCTCTGCCCACCAACCGCTGCTGCAGGTCAAACAGTGAAACCTGCCCGTCAGCAGAACGGCTACTACAGCCAGCTGTTGAACACAGTATGCAGGTGTGTGTGTGTGTTTGCACAGGTGTTGGAGATAAAGAAGGAGAAAAGTACAACAAAGCAGAGAAAACAGATGATAGAAAAAGATATTATCCAGGCGACTTTTACGCAAACTTTAGTAATGTCACAAAACATAAAAAGCTAATTATGGAGGAGTTATGTGGCTTTGTTTGGTGGACCCATATTTATATTCCTCCTGAATATCAAACAAACCGCATCCGCCACAAACACGAAAAGCATTCCAAGAATTTATTACTACCGGGCAAGTTAATAGTATTGTTGATTAGTGTCTGTAAATGTCTTCCATATTTCATATTTTATGGGTTAGACTGAAAGTCGAAATATCTGCTCTTGAGCACAAACGGTCAAAGAAACATACGTGGTGTTTTAATATGGAAAGAGCTGCAAAAATCTCATAAGTTGTGGTCGAGAATCACAGTGTTTTTCAGAGAATATTAATATTAATGTGCTTTTTGTGCTGAAAATAAAACTGAACCATGCTCTAGGTGGTCACGCCAAGTGTAAGGTTAAAAGTATTTTATAACTACTGCAAATCAGAGTGTTATATATTGTTCTTTACACTGAAACTTTGGAATGAGCGGAAACAAACACTTGGATGGAACAGAGACACAGACAAACAGATGGAAATAGAAACTGAATTAGAGGGAGTTCATATGTAAGGCAGGAGGAAACATGGTTGCAAACACATTATTACACACATTATTGCACATCTATTGACACGGCATGCCCGCTGCTGTGACAGCGTGTGCACTCACTGAACCGAACCCTGACACACAAACAACCTGAACCACAATACTGGCTGACATGTAATGTGAAAGCAGCAGAAGGAGAGAAAGGATGAACACATGTCAGACACATGTACGGAGAGAGGGAAGACCAAAACACTGACATGAGCTTCAACTAGCATTTTTCACTTACACATACAGTTCAAGGAAGCAAATTAAAGTGAGGAATTTCAGTGGAAAAGCATAACCCTGTCCAGAGAAGGCCCAAACCTTTGGCAGATAAGGACGCTGACACACATTTACTAACTTCTTTGTGTGGGTATTTTACTTGTTTGTCCCGGAAGCTATAGTTAAATTTAATAAAGTGTCAGTTTTTCCCATTTTCCACCTATTTATAACTAAATGGCTGTGTAGATGTTGCTAACGGTACTGTGGTTTCTCATGTTTCTTACCAGGTTTGATGCAGACGCCTCAGCGAATGACAGTCCTCTGGGGATGATGAGGATGTGGTCCTGCTCTTTACTGACTCGACCCTGAGACGAGAAACAGACAAATCACGTTTTTGTTTATTCATTCATTGAAACCTCATTGGATCAGTTCAGTCAGATTCTCACTGCCTTCAGAAACCATTGCTGTGTTGAAAATCACTTCCTCACTCATTCTCTACTGCAGGTGCAGACGGGCAAATCCACAAAGAACGGATTGTGGCTGCTGATAGCATCATGAACTGCACATCACATGCAATCAATATCTGCCCTGTATTAACGATACCAACGATAACATATTTGTTTATCTGTGTCTGATTGCAATTGGGCATAAATGTTGTCTTTGTACAAAGAGGTTTTTTTTATTACAGACCACAAGCCTCAGATCCTGACGGACAAGCTGCAGAAGCAAACCTAAAAACTTCAGTCGAGGAGTCAAACGTGACAGAGAGATTTAATATCAGCCTGTCAGTGCTGTTGCTGCGTTCAGATGCCTTGGACTCCCCTTGCAAATGTGCTCCAACAGCTCTCCAAACATGCAAATGATATCACTGTAACTTTGTGTGGCAGCTTGTTTTTGCACTGATCTTTGTGAACTGAACTGCTTTGTATGCATAAAAACATGCAAATACCACAGACGCACCAAGACGCTATTTGCCTGGTGAAATTTCAGTCTTTGCTGTAGCTTCTTCTTATTTTTGCAAAGGCCGCAACAGCCATATGATGCTTTTTGTGAATTTTCCTGGCAGTTTTTAAAAGCAGTCATACTTACTGTGATGTAGGAGTTGGCAAAGTGAGCCCAGCTGAACAGGTCCACCAGTCTGTAGAGGCTGGCCAGTTTGCAGCGCGTCAGCTTCTCGCCTTTCACCATCGTGGTGGATTCCACTCCGTACATGTCATTGATGGGGGTGACCATCCCCATACCTAAACAAAAGAAAAGAAAAAGAAAAAAAGATCCAGTCATATTAAAAGGAGTTACACTTGTATCCTCTTTTCCTTACGACAGCAATGGCAGCCACACAGAACCACTGTCAACATCTGTCTTTACCTAATGATGTCCCTGACACATCTGGCTCCACACCAAGCACGCTGAGGCGATGTAAACAGCACTCGAACCTTTCTGCTTTGTTTACCACCAGCTCCTCGGAGACTCACTCATTATGCGTATATGCTAAGAAAGAACTGAACTTCTATATTGCATTTGACATGTAATTTGGCATTAGTTGTGCATTCCAGCGCTGTGATTGGAAGCAGACTTCACATATGGACTCCTGGACAGAATCCCAAGATCAAAAACCCAGAGAAGTATGTGCAGCTCTTCCGGAGTCTGGGGTTGGGTTGTCTTTGAGTATTTGTGCCCTTAAGCACACAAAGCTCATGTTTGGATATGGGACTCTCCTCTTTATGTAATGATGCTGTGTTTTGTCTTTCAGTGCAGTGCAAAGCGGCTGCACCCTGGGCAATGGTGGCACGCTCTGGTAAATGTTAGTGTCTGGTTGCCACAGCACTGTGAGCACTTACTGAGGGGGGAGGTGTTGAAGCCGGCCACAGAGCTGGCCATGAAGAAGTCAGCGATCTGTCTGAGGGCCAGCAGGCCGGTGGGGTTGTTCCCCTTCCTTTGCTGCTCCTGGATCAGGCTCTCCAACTCCTCCTTGAAGGCCTGGAAGAGAAGAGGAAAGAGGAAGAGCTGAGTGAGGAAATAATGTCGCACCAGGACGATGCAGTGTGGCAAAAAGTAGTAAATAAACCCTCAGATTACCATAAATGCAGCCAGTATTTCAAACAAAAAAGGCTATTTGGATTGATATTTATTTCATGATCATCAAAGCATCACACCTGAAAAAGCAACAATATCTGCTACACATGACAATGAATCCAACTTTTTTTTAAACACAAAATTTCATTATGAAGATGGTGCTTCAACTTTCTTAAACTGTAATGATATGTAATAATATGAATAGGCAGCGAGAGATGATGGTGAGACAGATTTGAATGAGAGGGAGAAGAAGGAGAAGGTGATTGGTGTTGACAGACGGATGAGACAGTAAAAAGATGTGAGAACATTAAGAGCTACAGGAAGAGAGGGAATAAAGATGGAGACGTGCTAATCACAGATTAGTCGTGCTGCTCGGGTGTCATTCTGAATCGTCCTTAAACAGCTCTATGAAGCTGAATCAGGATAGGCTGGCTTTCCAACAAGCCGAGTCCGGATTGGACGTCCAGCTAGCTGCTGTCCTGCGTTATGATTGGCTGTCTGACTGGGAGAGAGTGTGCGGCTAATCCTTGTGTCCAGACTACATTCATCTGTTGAACCCACAGACACAATACAGTATATGCTAGCGTGCTCTTATGCAAGACCAGATGAACTCACAGCTGGCTGCGTTACATCATATAAAGCACTGTATGATTTTATGCTTTCACTTTCCTTCAAAGCAAATCATCATGACACAGAAATCACAAGACGCCTCAGAATACATGAAGATCAAAACACAAAGTGTCGGTTTAAGTGAGACATTAAAGTCGTGTTACACGGTGTAAACCAGGCTGCAGAGTGTAACAGCAGGCAACATAATGCTGTTTATATAGCTGAACATAATCTCTATAAGGCTGTTAACCTCTCAGGAGGCTGCTCACCTTTCCCTACAGGATAACGTAAATAATGCTGTGAGGTCAGCCAGGTAAAGGAGGTACACTGAGGTCCATGTAAGTACACTAACTTCCATGTGCACTATATCAATGTACTAAATGTTATTATTGATGTACTAACAACATATTTCAAATTCAATAAAATGTTCTGTGTGTTGTTCTTTTTATTAACTGAATTATTTTTTTTATCTCCTTTTCAGATAACTATAAGCAGAGTCTAAACTGTCAATGAAACTTTCAAATCTTTAGTGATGTATATTCAAATGTATTCCAAAAACAGTTTATTTAATATTCAAACTGATAAACTTTTGTTTATGAATTACACACACTGCATTCAGTTTTAATTTACATTTTACATAGGGTCCCAACTTTTTTGAATCAGGGTTGTAATTAATACATTTCTTAACAAAGTCAAAACAAAGTTGCTATAAAAGACTTCTTTAAAAAAATCCCATCTCTTTGATGGCACTAAAGATACATAATTAGAATAGTTTGTAGTGATTTGTGCACATGGTCAGTTCAAGCAGAAGCATTCTTCATATGTTTAACATCAGTTTTCTGTACTTTGTGCACTGGTCTAACCTTCAACAGTTAGAAATTGCTGCTGCTTTCATTATAATACTAAAATATCCAAGTGCAAATAAGACTCAAAACATCTCACGGCTCAACAAAAAGTCGTATCACCCGCACCATCTCACTGGGCTGAATAATACAAATGATTTGTTAGACTGCAGCACTCAAATACAAGCACAGCCTCAAGTTCTGAGTCAGTTGCTTAGAATACTTTCCAGTTAGTATTGCTTTTTTTCTGGTCTGTATGCATAATGTGACTCAGACTGCCTTGTATTGCAGTCATTTTTGGATGTTGGGGGGAAAAATATGTTTAATTATGTTTTCTCCATCTGGTGCACCATCCCTTTTTCTATTCTGCATTAGAAAGATTTAAAGTAATTCTCCCAGTGTAAATGAACAGTCCTCAAATCTTTATTAATCGGTTCATCTAAATGTGTGGAGTGGATCTGCTGCAGGATTATATAGTTGATGTCTGTGATGCCCGAAGGCTTGTATTTATCATTTCTAAAGAGAAAACTATTGGTCCCAGCCCATTTGCCTGGTAACCGGACAAATCAGCAGGCTCATGTTTTATTTGCTCCAACAGATCTATCTGGTCCTCCTCTACTTCTGACACATTTTCAGCGGCCTGAGAAATGCCACGTAAATTAAATTATATCCATTTGTCAAACCTCCTTATAAGATTCTTTAAGGGGCCTGAAGTTTTCCTCCATGGCCACTTACTTACAGTATTATAGCACACATTGGAAACTCCAGATAACATGTGACATTCTGGTCTACGCTGTTGAAAACACACCTTGGAAATTAACTGAAAATCTCCAGATCCTAATTTGCATTTGAGATGTGGTTTGGTGATGTCAGGCTGCTAACCCACTGGATCTGGTCTAAAACTGGCTTCACCTCATTATGGAGTTAGCAGACAGTTTCTGACAGACTGTGAGTCCACTTCAACTTCCTGGTGGAAATTTAAAACCAATGCAAGGAATCTGTGGCAAAATCAGCATAGCCTGCGGGTGAAAATAGGCCATGACACTGTTTCCATGCAATGACTATTTTTGCAGGGCAACATGTAATATGCATGCCTTTATTTAATCTCATTGCTTATGCAACAGTCAGGACATTCCCAATAGAGCTGCATCTGTGCACAACAACATCTCTGACACTTAGCTTCCCCTGGTCTCTGTCCCCCGCATCCCCTCATGTCACCCCATGGGACATCCATAAGTGTTATGTGAATGGAATAGGGCCTTTGGTTTTATGCCCGTGTGGGGGTGTTTTGTTCAAAGTGGAGCAACCCCCTGTGTCACGACACATACAGTCCTGGTGCACTGCTGATTCTGAACCGCAGCCAGACATTCCTCAGTCCCTAATGGAGAGGTAGCTGTGGCAACCGGCCTGTTGCGGATGTCTGACAGTGGTTGGTCTGGGGTTTTTTTTGTTTTGTTTTCAGTTGTTGTTTTTGTTCTGGGCATTTTTGTTTCAAAGACTGTTGTGCCATCACACTGACATTGGAGCCGCAGTGGTAAAGACACAGTTTACTGGAGCCAGGGCAGAGACACTTGAACCCTCGGGCAGATCCTCTGTTCCTGACTCCACCAGAAAGGGCTTTGTTTCGGGTCTGTGCTGGGAAATTATTGCGAGCCTGACACAGCTAGCTTGACACTGCATCTACTAGACTAGACCACACTGACATACTATCATCTTTTAATTTGAACTTGTTAGCTGACAGCTGCTTAATTACACACCCACCAGACGTAAAACAATATATGCATTAATTTGGAGTCATGTTTCTCTGCTCTCAGCTCTGTTTTGGTCAACACCTGAGGGAAATATCTGGCTATTTAGTTATTGCAAAAAACACAGCTGCCTGTCGTGGCTGAATGACAATATTCAATAACTTAGAGGTTGCGTAAAAACTGAAAAACAGATTAGCCAGAAGGTAATAAAAGAAACTCCTCAAAATACACAACAATCAATTTAATACTAACTTTTAATACAGAAGACTTGTTTGTTTTGGATTGAAACCTGTTAAAAAAAAGAGGCACATGAGCATAACAATACACATTCAGAAACACAAACACACCGACACATCCACTAGCAGGCATCTGCTCTACAATGTGTGTGTGTGTGTGTGTTCCCAAGAAGATTATGACAGCAGGGATTTGATTCCCATCATCTAAACAGATTAATCCCGGGGCCTAAAGTGGATCGTATCATTAATATTTCGACAAACCCCCCACATCTGCAGCAAAAAAAACAACATCACACACCAAGTGTGTTTTTTAGCTGCTGTGGCGTGACTGCTCGACTCTGATCCCACTTTATCCCACCGACAAGAAAATCAGGTGAAGCTTCTAAATGACATGCTGCAGTTGCAGCACATTCACCTACTGAGTGAAGAATAACACAAACATCCATCATCTACCCCGCCTGATGAAAATCACTGACAGCTACCAGGCTGAGCAGGTCCTTCCACTCACTGGGGGAAGAAAATGTGATCAAATCAGAGAAGTGAGGAAGGGTTTCCGTGACTGCTCAAAATGGCAAAAGCTAATCTTTCAAAATGGAACTGTGGCGGTCTTGAGAGAATTAAGTCGACATGCAGATTGGAGCTTGGCCAGCACTTCAGTGGACGAGTCAAAGCCTGAGAGTGGAGAAAGAAGGAGAACACGGCCACTTAAGCTTGTTTGTCTCAGTCTGACATTGAAATGGTTTGGGAAAAGTGAGAGTTTATTGGTTCTTGCTGAGGACGAGGTGACTCTGGATGAGCTGTCACGATTCATGCCTTGCTGAAGGACATTTCATCAGTAACGAGGCTTCCTGGAAAGACAACTTTACTATTTTGGTGAATGGTGAAAAAGAGAAATTTTCACATCCATATTTTGGAGTCACTAATAGAAACCTTTCTTGGAAGTATTTCTACGACAGGAAGTTTCTAGTCTTCCAAGAGCATGGGTCACATGACCTATAGAGGAGTTTCCTTTTGTCCAGCACAGTCATTGTTGCAAATGCAGGTGACACTTAAACAGTTGTACGTCATTGTGTGGGAACGGAAGACAGGACGTTATATGACTTTGTTGGAGCAGTCCCGACCCTGCATGTCTGTGCTTGTACAAGTGGTGGTTGCAGCATTACCTCACACTCACTTGTGTCATCATGTAAAATGAAACTATTATGGTTTGATCTGACCCACTAAAGCAGAGTTAGATGAACTGAATTAGAAAAATCTGGTTATTGTTTAGTTTCACACAGCAAACTGAGGCTTGAAAGCAACAGTTACAAGTAGCTTGTATCCGCTTCATCAGCTCAATGGCCACTTTTGTCTTGTTATACCTGCGAACACTGTGTTTTGGGGTCATTTCCTGAAGCAGGTTAGGATTACATTGTCACAGGTACAAAAACATCACAGTTCAACTGGAAGAACATAGTGACCTGCATTTGTGTAGCTCACTGGTGATGGCATCCAAGCTCAGATTGCAATTTTGTCAACTGGACAAATAAACCAAAGTTATAGAGTAACCTCAGTGGAGTCGAAACAAAACTATTCAGACAATGTTGGCGTGAGAAGACCCTTACCTAAAGAAACATACATACAGAGTTAGATAAAAGGCAAACACACACATACATTATCTTTAAAGCTTGAAGACACAAATACACACCAGGTGAGGCCTGTAATTTCAGCCACAGCCTCCAGAGTTACGTCAGCACAATGCTGTTCTTTCAAACTGCCAGCGTGACAGTGTTACAGCGTAAGAGAGTGCCTGCCTGCGAGCTTGCCAAGACTATTGATTTCCCCCCATCTAACCTCAGAGTGTGTGTCAGTGAAATTGGTCCCAAACTACAGCTGCAAAGGCTCCTACTCTGCATAAACTCTCTGCCCTTTTTCTTGAGCGATGCACTTGTTAACCTCGGCAGAAAGTGCCAGAAAATCTGAGCATAGGAGATCATTTACACTAATTCTTGTGAAAACAATGTTCATCAATATGTAAGATGACACAGTGCAGTGCTATTGTTATGATGGCTGGTCATTCCAAAAACCCAACAGTCAGAAAAATGTCCCAATGGGATGAAAGCCCATTTGTCTGATAGCCTGTTATCACGAAAACAAACGGCCATTGCTCCAAAGGCCCACTGCTCCGATAATACGCTAACAAACCAAAACACAAGCACATGGCTAATTATCATCCAACTGGTCCTGAAACTTAACCCAACCCCATGCCTACCCTAACCCAAACTAGTTACCTCTGCTACACCTAACTATAACCTTAGCCCTAACCGACCACTGAGAGGAAGCTACAGTAAAAACACAGCAGCGAATAGGTATCGACCGGGAAACAAACTTCGACACAACAATGTAAAATATTAGGAGGTAGGGCTGACTGATTGGAGACCATGAATCATTGTAACAGCAGAGAATGTGCAAGCTATTTTTGGATCTATGGGTATTTGTTTCTGGGTCAGACAAATGGGCTTTCCATCCAGAGGGACATTTTTTGGACTATAGGGATTTCAGAATATTGGGCCATTGGAAGAATGGGCATTCCTTGATGATACTGTATTAAGTGTGTGAAATCATTTCCACAAAGTGTGTCAGTACATGGGTGGATAGATGCACCAATACCAATTCTGATACTGTACCTCAACTCAGGAGGTTTTTAAACTTTTTATTTGGAAACGAAACATGAAAACTGTAGTTATAGTGTATTGGGCACATCATTGATGATACCTGATCCACTTGATCAGATTAGTATCCGCACTGATACTGATGCAGTTTCAGGAAATGACAAATCTTTCCATTTACTTTTCTTTGTCACAAAAACATTTCTGTCTCTGATTTTGAATGAAAAATTGTGACGTCGGTTGCCAGATGGGGAAACCAGTAGAAAGCTTAAACACAAAGCACCCAAGGGATTCTTTTGACTTTTAGCCTTTTGAGTTTGCACATGAGCTAAAGTGGACTTAGTAACATTTCAGTATGTTACCCTCTAATCCTGAGGGCACTGCTCCGCTGCTGGAGGTTTTGCTAAGTTCAGCACCCAAGAGACGTCGAGAAATGCCAAAACTGAAACACAGCCGCCGAGACATGGCTCGAAGGGGAGAGGCGGCGGTTTTAAAAAGTCTCTGGAGTGAGTTCAACCACTAATGTTCGACCAAACGAGACCTTCAGGACTTTAAAAAGAAGAAGGGAAAACATAATAGAGCGCAGTCGTGACATTTGCCTCACTTGAGGGGGTTCACGGCAGAACCCATCAAAACACCATAAATTATCAACTTGTGTTTCCTGGCAAGTGTGGGGGGAAGAGAAGAAATTTGTACATCCTCTGAAAACCACGGCACTAGCGCAAATGAGGCTGAGTAAATTCACCACTTGGCATCAATAAGTAATTTCTGTGGATGACGAACACACTGTGCCACAGGACGTGGAGAGGAGAAGAGAGAGAGAGAGAGAGGAAAACCTAATAGCAGGGAGAGAGCAAGATGTGATGCAGAAAATAGAAGCAGCATGTGGAAGTATATCTCAAATTCAATTTCATGTGATTTAATTTGCAAGCCTCTGAAGGCTTTTGACCTTTTGACTTTTGAGTCACAGCAACCTAGTTCCCAACACAGAGAGAGAGGCTTATCTGCAGAATTTAACACAAACAAATTAATATCATGATTTACCAACTGTGACATCATGAGACTTGGATTTGCGGCCAAAATCTGTATCGAAGCTCCTTCTCAGAATGCAACAGAAAACCACCTCACTGTGCCTCGAAAACCACCTCAAGGCAAATTTCAACCCTTACATGTAATACAAAACACTCTTTATACGAACCAACATTACCACCAAAAGCCTTCGCTTCCCTCTTCTCTCTGCCTTCCTCATAGGACTTTAAAACCAAGTAACATTAACAATAAAGCATTGAATATGAACACACTGAACTATCTACTGATATGATCAACTGACTTCTACTGGACTTTCTGCAAATAAGATGACATTCAGTGGTGGCAGTAGCTGATGATTATCTGATGTGTAATTTTGCAGTTTTGCACCGGCTATTTTGGACAAAACAGTCCTTTAAGACAATTCTTTTTTTTTTTTAATAATGAAGATTTGTTATTTCCCTTGCACAAAAGGGGTAATAATTTACAACAGAATTAAAATGAACAATAATAACAACAAATACATGTATTGGCTATCAGCCAAATCATTACTTTAAACACGGGTGTCACTTATTTGGCCCAGGATGCAACATGGGACTATGCAGAATATCTTTTTGGTAAATGTGTCACAACTTACACGTGCATGCATTAGCTTCTTTCATCCTTCTGTGTGTTGTTTTAGTTTGCCTCTCTATGCATGGTGTTGTTGCATAAAGGCAATTGGGGACAGAGAGAGGACAGAGAGGGTTCAAGGTTCAGCTGCAGCCTTTGGCTTCGAAAGGTAAACACTGCTGCATGAATGAGGCGGGAGGATGAAGTCAGCTGAGTTGATTCTGTCCCGCCTGGTCTATATTGGTCCGACTTTAAATACAACCTGCCATCCGAGAGCTAGAAACATGTAATCTGGAGCCGCCACTAGTCCCATAACACTGGAATCAAAACAAATAGAGAAAGAAGGAGGGAGGAAGAGAGAGAGGCACCATGTGTGGACACCCAGCTGCTGACATTCTTTTTATTGTCGTAGCTGAATATGAGAGAGAGCAGCAGACTGAGAAAGACGGAGAAAGAAATGGAGCTGATAGGAGAGAGAGAGGGGACACACGTGTCCATGTCCAGCTGGTGACACACTTGTTATTGTTGTTGAATATGAGAAAACCAGCGCAGAGGGGCCAACTGTCCTGATGTAAGAGCTAACAAACACTCTGCGGCCGACAGGGAGCCACCTGTTACTGCTGCCTGAGAGCTGGTTGGCTCACGTTCACAACATGTAACACTACAAGTGTAACACTACAAGCTCACACACACACACACACACACACACACACACACACAGCGTGATGCAGCAGTAAATTGTTTTCAATTGTCATTACAAAGGTGTTCCAAAATATATACTTATAGCAGTATTAATTTACTTTTCTTGTTATAGGTCATTTGGGTTATTATGAATTAGTGTTTTACTTGAGTTACTTGAATGCAATATTGCATTGCTCAGAGCTGCAATGCTAGCAACTTATCAAACAGTATGCTATTAAGGAGAAGATCACAGCATGCATGAAGAGGTTGGCTGCATCTGCTGTTAGTTTAGTCTTTTACACTTAAAGTTTGTTGCTAATTTAGTCTTTTACACCTAAAGTTAGTTAAAGTTTGTATATATATTTGTAATATAACTTAAGAACATGTTTGATAGATCACTGTGGCCGGCACTGCTGTGCTTGGTGCTGTCAGGCTGTGGTCAGACAGCTCTCTGTCACTGTCTGCCTCTGCCTCTAATTCAACATCATTCAACATGTTAAATCTCGTCTGATAAGGCTGGACTGGAGTCAGTTGTGCCAGAAATACTGCAAAAAACACTAGTGATGCTCAGCCACAGACAGGCTCAGTGACAGCCAGACAGTGCCCTGCGGCTGCTTAGAGCGGGGACCTTCCATGCACTCACTCATTTGCTCGCCCCTAACTGCACTTGTGGTCCTCAATCACGTCCAGAGACGATGTGACACAGACACACACTGAGTATCAAGTGGAAACCTGCATCAGCAGCACCATGCTCCTGCCCTTCCAGACATCTGGCACAAAACGCAGCGTGCCAAGAAAACCACACTGGGCATGTGCAGAATGCGGATCACATTTAAAGCTTAAAAAGAAACAGGCCAAACCACGGCAGCCACTACCCAATATCAATCACACACACACACTTCCAGGCTTGTGTTACTCCACTTGTGAGGGACACTCATTCATGACATTCATTGCCTATGCAACGTCTAACCTTATCCTTTACCATAAATCTGTCCCTGCTGACTCTGAACCTTCAAATTGTATTTGTCTCTTCAAAGTAATTCAAAGTACAAATGCGTAAAGACACACACACCTTTCCTCTGCAGATGTAAGAGCCCATTGTGAGCAGTGACGAGTCCTTCAGGCAGGGACCAGCCTTGAGTCAATAGTGCAGAGTAAATATTCCTAATACTGTAAAAGGCCGGGGGCTTGTTGTAAAATCTTTACACAAGGTGACGCAACCGTTCAAAGGGCACAAAACAAACAGCAAGAACACTGAGCTTTGACTTTGTATGGCGAGTTGAGTTCAAGACAAGGATTCAGGGCCAAAAAGGAAACAAACTGATCCACGAGGCACGGCAAATATTTAATAAATGTAAGTGTGTTCAAGTGTTGTTGTAGGCCTGTGTTGATTAAGCCTGTAATAATCACATTACACACATTCTGCATTACGGTCTACAGCAAAGATACAACATCCCAATATTTGTGTATTCACAGTACCATGAGTGCCTAAATAACTAGTATGCATGGTCCCAAAGGGGTTCAAACCTCTAACTGCACCTCCAGCACTTTAGTTTGGCTACTAGTGCAACAGTAATTCTCACAAATCCAGACTCCCAGGAAAAGAAAATCAAACCACAACATGATGCGTGCTGGCTGTAATACGCCCTGTGCTCGCAGAGTTGTTGATCTCAGCAAAACTTGACCCAACATGAGAGCCGCCGGACCGGAGGGCACTTGGAGAGCTCCGACAGTAAGCCTGAGCGAGGGTGTGGTGGCCGGTGGTTATATTAGGGTTTAAGCAGGCCGCTGACTGCTGTGATTCTGTGGCCAGTGTCACAACATCAACACACTCACAGACATGCAAGCACACATGCTGCAACTTCTTTAGAAATCACTTGATTGGGGAATAATAACTGACAGAAAGAGAAAATGGGAACTGATTACCCAAAGTATGAGTCAGTGAGGTGAAGAGTTCTTGGCTTGTACCAAGTTCTCCATTGGGTCTTCAGTGATCTTAGTCACTAAACCGCCCGATTATTTGGATGTAGATAGACTAACGTACAAGTAGTTCACACTTACGGGGCTCTGTAGTATTTGCGTGACACGTTTCTTCTGCTCCAAAACATTGAAGTCCTGTCGGAGGTCAGGTGACAAGTTCCTTGCCCTGATATACTCTGGATCGTTGACGTTGATCCGGTCGAAGTAGCGTTCCTTAGTCCCTCCACTGGGTGGGGGAGGGGTGGTCACCACCTCCTGATGGCTGTCCGCACTCATGCCTGCTTCACCTCACTCGCTCGTTCTATGGCTGCCGCTCTGACTCGCACCTGAGAAGAAGAGAAGAGGCGGAAACTTTAGCGCACAAATCATGTCATGAAAAAGGCGAGTGGAAAATGTTTCATATTTGAAATAAAAAACATGTGTGCCAATCTGTTGGTTTCATACCACATAAAAGTGGAGTTTAGGGGGCAGAACATAATGTACTTTTTGAAACGAGAAGAACTCAACAAAGTAAGGAAAAAAGTACCATATTACGCTCAACATCTGGCATATGCCCATCCAATCTACTGACAAACAACATATCATCAACTGTGACAGAGTCACAGTGTGTTTGTCACACAGGAAAAGAACAGCTCTGTTACTGGACCAAGCAGAGGTACTCCTCTTTTTGACACAAATAAAAAGCTCCATCCTGAGTTTTGTACACACGAGTCACAACTGCACGTAGACATCCAACCATCCAACAAAGTTTACAGGGAGGACAGGAGCAGTTTTCTTTGAACATCCAGGCCTTGACTGGTGAGGTGGTTTACTCCCAACGTTCATTCTCAGGTCAGCTGGCATGACAACAAACATTTTGCAGGATCCAAGAATTGTTACAGTGAAATCAACAAGTGAGACTCTCAGTGCCTTGTTATCATGCCAAAGAAGACAGCCAATAAAGGTAAAAGGAAATACATTTGAAAATATGGCAGCATTTGTTATTTGTGTGAAAGAGTTGGCTTTGTGATGCAAACCACATTTTAGAGGAAATCTGAAAATAAAACACAATCCAGGAAATACAGATTTTCTTTTGATTTAATAGCAGTAGTAGCCCTGTCTATCCTTGACTGCAGACACCAAGAACGACACAGCTGTTGGTCCGACAGGCCTGACTTTCAACCAATTATTTTTGGGATTTCTTGTAAATTAAAACATGATATCAAATATATAATGTCCTTGGTGAAATTAAAAGATGAGACAGACAAAACACATCAAACTGCATTTTCCAGGATCCCTTGCACCTCGACTGCTGTTGCAGTAGCGAAGGATAAGCTGGTGGTGTATTAGGAAGAGGCGGGGCTTATTGGAGCTCTAACAGATGGTGTCTTGGCTTGAAGAGCAGAGGAATGAGAGAGGGAGCAAAAAAGAGTAAAAGAAAGGAATCCCGCTGCTTTCCGCCTTCAAAAGCCCAGTGGTCATCTGACAGCAGGAGGATCAAAATTTAGGGGTTACTCTGCCAGAAGAGATTCGTTCTCCCCTTTTAGCCTTTTCTCCTAACTCTGTGTGATGGGAAACAGGGGGGTGGGGACTTGGTTTGGTCTGCACATGTTGCTAAGCTACTGACTCAGGTCAAATGCCACTTAAAAAGATGGTTGAGATTAGTGGAGTGACACACAGCTCAGTTTATAGTCGAGTCGGACTCAGACCAAACAAACAATGAGTTTAAGAAAATCCTTCCAAGAGGATGAACATGTTTTCAACAGGGTTTTCTCTCATGAACACACATCTTCACTTGTTCCGATGGAACTCAACCACTGTGTTAAGACTTGACATTTACAGTGTTGCTAATGTACCAATTTAAATATGTAAGAGAGCCAGCAACAACACTACCTTTCCAAGGATTACCAATGACGTGATGTGTATGAGAACACGGTTATTGCAGTTATTCATTATCCAGACCTTAGCTTTACCCCAATACAACCACTGCTGCTTCCTCTACTGTTGGACACTGAACCGTCAATTTTAAAGCTTTCCTCAAGGGCACTTCAGAGGTAGCGGAGTGTGTTTGTCACTTGAATTTCCAACCTAAATTCCCCCTTTGGTCATTTGAACTGGTATAAGAGTTGGTCGATTGGACATATATATCAGTTATCAGCAATTGGCTATAGAGTACATTGCAGGTAGTTGTACATATGGCATTTTGTTTAGCTAATTAAATGGTCTGCCTATGAAGAACAGCTATGATCAGCTCCAGTGGCAGTGGTGCAGCTGGACCATGGCATACAGTTGAATCCAGGGTAAGCTGCTGCTGCTGCTGCTGCTTGGCGGGCAGTGTGCACAGTGCTACAAAGAAGTGGTAGGGAGAGGTCAGGCTGTGCAAGACTATTTAGTGAGCTAACCCAGGAGCACAGAGGCTAGCAATGGCAGAAAGAGGCAGCAGGGAAGAACTCAACATATCTCTCATCTCAGTCGGTGAATTAAGGGTTTACTTTAAGCAAACCTAAAAAAAAAGTCTAAACAAGTTTGGTTTGTTTTATTTTCTTTCTGTCAAAATTAAGTATGCTGTATACTACAATGAATCTACTAGGCAATTCATAATAACAAGGTTATCAATTAACTTGATTTCAGAAGGTGTACTGTTGTATTTTGCCGTATAGCTGAGAGCGCGAATGCATTTATTTGAAATTTTGGATGTTTAATTTAATTTAATGTTTAATGTATTAGACTAAAGCTAGGAGAGCTTGTGAATGTAGCAACCTTGCCAGGAAGGTTCAACGGGACATACAAACAAGTTTATCTGCAATCATAGGTTGCTGACCTGATGATGATGACCGGTTACAACATTTTAACACATCGCCCAACCCTAACTGATATCCGTGTCACAATCCTTCTATGCAGATGATCTCCATGTTTTAGAGAAGTCACATACATACAACAAAATTAAAGAAAAAAATTATTATATCTGTTACAATGGTTTCCCAAGTTATCCATGTCATCAGTAAACTAGAGAATCCATAGGAGCACAGGAAGCCTCTTGCTTTCTACCTGATCCCACTACTAAAACTGTGATTTATACTATGGAAGCGAATAAAAGCCGCCCCCAAAACCCTCTGTAATTGAAGGCAGCTGGGCAGTGCAGAGTTATGTAACCTGATATTGAATTCATCTTCCTGCTCGCCTGCACTGTTCTGCTTAGTGATTGCACAGGACAGGCTAGAATAAAACCCCAAAATGATGGGTTGGTGATGGGAGTAGGCATAATGGGTAATTAAAAGAAGAAAGACCTTGCTCTTGTGCAATGTTAGTACGTCATCATCTTGAATTCCTTTACTTCTGGTTCTTGTTCTTCTGTTGTACTTAATCAAAGATGCCCAAAAGTAAATTAAATGTAGTGTAAACAACCAGCAACAAAGTTGTGATTGACAGTAGAAGCTCGTGCCTGCAATTTGCTGAATGAGTGGAATTCTAGCGTGGTCGAATGCAACAGCTGAAACCTCACCAAAATAAAGTTACACACCCCCCTCTGAGCTCTAAACCCTGCCTCACCTCTCCCTTTACTCATACGCATACACCAGCACACCATCCCATCCCTGCTCTGTCACAAGACACACAACTCCAGCGTTCCCCAGCATGAGCTGCCACCCTCCCTCCCTCTACCACTCTCAATAGATCATTGTCCCCGTCCCGAACCCTCTCGGTCTGGCCACATCCAGAGAGATCGACGGTTGGGAGGTTTGGGAGGGTGAGGGGTGGGAGTGGCAGTGGTGGGTGTGTGTGTGTGTGCACAATTAATCTCAGTAAGAATGAAATCTGATCTCTCGCATTACAGCATCAATGTTTATAATTCAAATTTCATGCTTGAGGGCAGATGCTCTCTTGTGATTCATTTGAACACTTCTCAAATGAGACACGTTGAACTTTCACAACAATGCCTCAAGTTTAGATCGAGTTCAGTGACCGACTGGAAATCTGAGACACAATTGCCCTTTACAGTTATGGCATTGGAGGACAGTGGTGTATTGTGATTGATTTAAACTCCATTAATATGAAGCAGATAGACGAGGCAGGCTGTGTTTACTGAAGGGCGCTAGACTGTGACCGCTGCCCGAGGCAAGGTGACCGCAACCTCTCACCCCGTGACCTTTAGTGACCCACCCCTCCCTCCCTCCCTCCCTCCTGCAGCTTTGCAGACATGAGCTGTCTTCATCAGTGGGGAAACTTCTCATCTATAAACAATTACTTTAATAGTGCTATAAAACCAAACATTGCAATGAGCCCTGCCATAGTTAACATGTTACTGGTAACTAGGAGTAACAAGAGGAATGGTGTGGACACGCAACCTCCAACTATCCCAACCTTAACCTGAACAATACTGACACGAAACTGTTTCTGTACAGAGTGAGTTTATCAAACACTCTGCTGGATTTTTCTTCTGGAGTTACACGAGTTTACAGGCTGAAACCGAAGTTTTGCTTAAAAACTGATGATTATTAACAGTTGCCAATTAGGACTCCCCACTCTTAGTCAATCAGACAACTAGGCAGTCAATTTGGTCTTTGTGGGCTTGGATTTACATAGGAGTGTCGCCATTTTTCTTGATTTCTTGATTTATTTCCAAGAAACTTCTTTCTGGTAAACACAGGGTGATTCTGGAGAAAGTCCACTCAGAATCTCTTTAATTGAGGACAGCCCAATTGCCAATTAAAATAGTCTCTTCAGAGCGTCATACTGATTGATAGAATTAATTCCTTCCATTATCTTCATCTCCAAGACAAAGTCCTCACCCATAATGCCTCAGTCGCCCTCTGACATTTGGAGCTGGAGCAGAGCCATAACTCTCCATCTTCATCTGATGACAGCCGGCTACTCTGGAAACCTACGTCTAACCCGTGTATCTGCTGCTCCATCTCTCCGTCTGGTCCCGTCTCTCTGGTTTGCTGCATCTGTCCATCTCTTGGCATCACTCTCTTTTCTGACTTTATCTCTCTTCACCTTTTATTTTCTGTCCGTAAAAACTATGCAGTACAAGCCCGAGACCAACAAAGTCACAATAATGCTGACTAATGTTACAGGCTGTGCAAACAAACACACTGTATAAGACGTCCAACAACAACAACACACACCCATCCACCCACCCACTCACACACACACACACACCTCATATCTTTATCTTGCCTTGGGGGGAGCTTCAAAGTGTGGCTACGAGCCGCCACCACTAAAAATAGACAAACAGCCTTTTGGGTTGTGTTACGACCCCAACGGCAACAATACCAGGAAAGAATCTGTACGTTGGCTAATTATATCCACACACACACTGTAAATGGCACAGTGAGCACAGGCACGCACCATCAAATCTGCACACTGGAAGTAGAGGCAACTCATGCACGCACACAAACTGAGCAGTAGGTGTGTCTAAACATGCCTGCATGACAGATCCAGCAGTGAATCTGGACGGTGTGTGAGAGCTAAATGCTCAGCAGCTTATACTGTAGATCCTCCAGCAGCTTTACTATGACACAGTGAAAACTCCAACGACGTGCCAGCAGATTTTGTCTGCAAATATAACACATGGCAGCGGCTGGTTGTAGTTTGGGGTTGTTGGTTTCTTGTGCAACCCTTTCTTTGCAGATTGCAACACACAAAATACGTTTTTTTTTATTGTTTTTATGCTGGTTTCTTGTGCAACTTTACTGTGTAGATTGCATCACAAACACGCAGAACATATTTGACTCTTTTCACAGGAATCCCCGCAAATTTAATGATTCATATTTTTAAGAAAAGTGTGCTGAATGGTGATCTTTGTTCCTGCTTTGACCCTAAAATACTCAACCGTGTCCACCTTCACATAGAGCCTCTGCTGTTGTACACATTAGAGATAATAGCTACAGCTAATCTTCTCTGGAGCTCACACACTCACTGCACTGTTACTGCCAAGCGTGTTTATAGTGCAGGAGTGTGTCCCTGCCTGTGCGTGTGCCCAAGCCTTCACATGGAATTCCCCGAAAACTACAAATCAGGTTTAGGGATGGGAGTGGGAGTCATGCTTTGGCAGCGTGTGGGAACACAGAAACAGAAGACAATGAATGAGACTGGATCTTTAAAAGACAGACTCCTACCAAATATATCCCCAAATGTCCAACCAGGTGTAGTGACACAAGAAACCAGCCCATAAACAAATAAGCCAAGCCCAACCAACCTTGTATTTCCTCCTTGGTCAGTGAATGGGAGAGAGCAGGCTGTAGTAGTAGGCAGCTGGGGCAAAACACATGTCTCTATTTTTCTCTCCTGCGCTCAAATTCCAACACTGGGTCCCAGAGAGAAGCCGGGGCACGACGAAAGAGAAAGAGCGGGATATGAGCAGCAGAAAGTGAGATCCAGGCTGAGATCAGAAAACCGGTCTGTCCACTTGTCCGTACGGATTGTCAACATAGATGCTGTTTGGCCGAGCTGCCGGCAGACAGCAGATTCTCCCAGATTCCTGTGCGCTCTGCTCGTCGGCTGCCCCGGCGTTCATCAGAGAGAGAAGTCTCAACAGCTGTGAGTGTGTATGTGAGAGGATATGTGTGTGTGTGTGTGTCCTCTGCGAATGAGGGTGTGTGTTTGTGTGGAAAAGGAGCTAAAGGGACCACGTGACATGGGCTTAATCCCCCGCCCACTGGCTAGAAGCACACACATTCAGGCAAACACACACATACAGGCTGCTGGTCCAATCAGAGCTCAGGCTCACACACACACACTAATCACAGCTCCTCCTCCTCCCTCGCCTGCTCTCTCTCCCTCTCTCTCTTTCTCTCTCTGTCTAGTCATCTTTTTTTCATTCCTCTCTTTTTTCTTTGATCCATTCACTTTCTGGTCTCTCTCACACATTCCACAATCCTCTCCCGGTTTGACTCTTTCTCTCTCTTTATGTCCCTCATTCACAGCCCCTGCGACCCCGTCACCCCTCAGGCGACTGTACTGAAGGTCAGTGTTTATGGGTCTGGCTGACAGCAGTGTAACTACAGCCACACAACCTGCTGCAGCCAAAACTGCATGGCCTTTATATCTGCTGCTGCCACCCCTCAGAATCAATGTTATCTGGCTCTGCAGTGAGCTGCAACACCCAGATGCCTTGAAAAAAAGTCAGAGGATGCTCAAAACTACATGTTTTATAAATGGCAATGTCACAGTTTAATGACCTAGGTCAAAGGTCAGGGTAAGCCACGCCACAGCTGTTTGTGATTCTGTGTGTTGCCTAAAGCAAAACACCATTATAAGCCTGGCTTCTTTCCCCCTCATCCATTTTCAGTTATTTGTTGCTGTTGATTGATTCTCATGAACGCTGGAGCTGCTAAACAACTTACATGGTGCTTTTCTACACCACTTTTCAAAAAACAACCGCAACCACTTGAAGCATGTTTTCTTCATTCTTCTTGTTCACGCTATGCGTGAGTCATGCTATAACTACATGAATTAAAGTTACAGTTTTTTCAGATGATTACTCTAAGTGGATCTGACTTGAGTTTGACTCAAGTTTGACTGATGACAACTGTGATATGATTAAGTCATTGCTGGTTATTGCAATGAACCACAAAAAAACACCCCATTTCTAACTTCAATTAAAATCACTTATTGAGGTAACAGAGGCCTTAATAATAATTATTTAAATAATAAGATCACAATATGGTGCAACTGAAGTGAGGAGTGGGTTCATTTTCTCATAGGATTTCTATATAAGCCGACTTCTTTTGAGTCGTATGTTTAACCGACATAAAAATGTATAAAATGTGCAGTATATAGGTGCTCTCTTTCCTTGCCTAGTTTAGAAACAGTGCTGGTATGTGAATTTATAACTGTCCCTCTTATTGAAGTTAATATTTAACTCTGAACTGACTTGTTAAAGTATGTCATTGTCTTACTTTGCCACAAATTCTGTCATAAAACGTAACTTGCAATTTATGTGAGCAGTTGATGCCAAAGGTTTTCTACCGTTTTGGGTCATAAAGAGCTGTAGTACACATCGCTGACTGTCACCACCTGATAGCTACGTGATAAGTTTCTGTTCAGGCTCCTGGAAGAGAAACTGTAACAACACCGCAGCAACAGATGCCAAACAAAACCAATCTGATGACCTGCACTGGAGCTGAAAACCTGCCAAAATAAAACTTTATGCAAAATGCTGCATTGTTCTGTGAAATCTGATTCTGTATTTCCTCCTGATATCAGTGCAGACCAGCTGTGTAATTATGATGTTTTCCATGCAGTGGTACAAAGAACTGACAGTCTTCTAATGGTGCATCGCTGAGCTGAGAGAAGTCCAGCACATGTTCAGGCAAGAAGTGGAAATAAAAATGCCAAATATGCATGTGAAGAGTATAGAGTAGGGGAATAAAGAGTTTGTCTAGATACATGCTAAGGGGAACCTGTAACACTGCAACCATGTGAACTAAATACAGTTTACAACCACATGGCAACCAGGAAATACAACAGTTTCTTAATGACTTGGATACATTCTATGTACTGTGGGTTTTGCATTAGGAAGTTTTTTTAATTGTTCTAAAGTGTCTAAAAATGTGATAACAACCCATTATCATATACATTAAATCATTTAAAAATCAATGTTCTTATTTATTGATTCAATGCTCATTATGATGAGGGGTTCTTTCCTGATATAGGTCATTTAATATCTAGATAACGTTATGCATGATGACACAGCATGTTTTCTGGTAATTCAGGAAATTAATAGTCTAAAGAAGTCAAAGTAGAACCACTGCTCCTTCATGTTAAAAGGGCCAACTGAGGAGTTTCGGGGCAAATGATCAGGATGCCTCCTGTGCGCCTCCTGTTAGAGGTGTTCTGGGCACGTCCGACTGATAAGAGGCTCCAGGGAAGATCCAGAACACGCTGGAGGGATTATATATCTCGCCTGCCCTGAAACACCTCGAGGTCTCCCAGGAGGAGCTGGAAAACATTGCTTAGTCTGCTGCACCCGCGACCCGGCCCCAGATAAGCGGAAGAAAATGGATGGATGGATGAATACAATAGATAACCACAGAGTCAAGCCTATTTTTGTGTATTGCATAATCATGTATGTGTGTATGCATCAGAAACTTCATTCAAATGATGTAAATATTGCTGTAACGTTTGCTGCAACACCACAATAGAAACGACAGAGAAAATGTGATATGTGATAGCTATTTTTATATATATGCCCTATGACGCATTACTGCATAGTTTATTATCTTCACCTGGCTGTGCCATCCATGGCATTTTGCAAGACACAAACACACACACACACACACACTGTTCTGAGCTTATCTTTACAGCACAGGGGGAAGAAACACAGACACTTTGATATGCATTCCTAAGACATGGGCTGAGTGCTGCCGGCTCTGTTCAACTGTCTGATTCCTCTAACTTGCATCACATGCATGCGGAGGAAATAAATGGAGCATTTGCTCGGGGGGCTGCAGACGGTTTGTACCAACAAACAAGAGCAATCATCCTGCAGTCCCCACATGACGAACCAGCTTTTCCCCACATACTGTGTCCTCTACACAAAGAACAATAATGTACTCCGGGGCATTACTTGCACTGCTGGTCTACGAAATTACATTATGCTCATAGAAAATAGCGCTGTTTGGGATTTTTTATTTCAGAATCCACTGAAGCAACATCTCAAAGGAAATAAACATTTTTTTAAGTGCAATAAATGTGTGATGGATAGAGTCCAACCAAATGCTGACAGAGCAGATCTCACCGATTAGTTTCACCAATTCAGATGAAGGTGAACTGATCAGTAAAATCTGCAGCAACACTGATTGATTGGAATCGGCACAGCACATTGTTGTGCATATCCTTGCCGAACAGTAGTGCATTAAAGTATCAGCGAAAAGTAGCAAAATGCATGCAAGACTTCTATTTGAGTTTATTATTTTTATGCTTGCAAAGTGCTGTTTGTAGCTGTAAATTTTCTGCATAACACACCAACTTGTTTGCAAA
>CAFUXE010000277.1:572524-586753 GCA_903364295.1 Serranus cabrilla | reverse complement strand
ATTTAGATGTTTTGTCGGTTGAGCAAACCTCTGACCACTTGGACTTTTGGCATTTTCCTCAATGTTTCGTAGTGTCCTGCCCACCGAGATGAAAGCTTTGACTCCGCTGTTGCTGCTGAAAGGTTACGGGTGGGATTCCAGAAAAGCCATAGGCACCTATGACAAAACTTGTTTGTGTTTCACGGCTTTATGGTTGTATGAATGAAGACGAAATTAACCAGAAGACACTGCAGTTGCCATTAATCCACTGCTGCAACAACAATGGAAGAAATATGAATATGGCTGGTCTCTGAATATACAGTCTATAACGGATAAACCGGCAGGTCAGTCCTCTCACTGTCTATGCTTCAGCCTTCCATTCAACCAGAGCAAGTACTTGACCTTGATGGGTTGCTCTCTGGGCACCCGTGTGGACTGTGCAACAGATGGGTGGTCTCTCCACAGACTGGAATCAGGCCAAGGGGCTTTGATAAGTTCTTGTTAAATTTGAAAGGAAATCGCAGCATGTCTCTACCACAACAGGAAGGGCAACAGACAGAGTTCTTGTCACTGTCACTGTGCTGTGCTTTGACCCCTTCTATCACATCTGACCGCTCAACGACACACTGTCAGAGCAGGGGAAAAAGAGCCTCAAGTATGTGTGTGTGTGTGTTTATGTATGTGTGTGAGAAAGAGCCCCTCCATGTTTCCGGGCCTGTCAGGCTCGAGCCTCGGGGGTGGCGACACAAATTCATACAAAGCATCCATCATGGAAAGGAAAGTGGCCGCAACCGATGCTGATGACATCCAGGAGGTCAGGCATCTTGCTGCACAGGCCCCCGGGGGTCCTTCCTCGCCTCGTCAACAATTCATTCTTGAAGCTTCGCTGTCATGGAGAGTCCCACAAACATGGCCGAAGATAAAAGAATTAAATTTTAACAGGGAAGTCTATTTAGCCGTGGCCTTGTCGTAGCTGTCAGAAGTATGAGTGCGTGAGTTGAAAGGAATGAGGCAACATGTCATTAAATATCCAGTATGGCCCCATATTTAAATCGTATGCACTATGTTGCAACACTTTTCAATTTTCAATAGCCTACATTTAGTGCACTTGTGTCAGGTTAGGATCGACATCTTGTAGGAAGCTAGTGGTTGGATCGCAACAAGTGGCACCTTGTGAATGTCGCAGTAAATATGTTAGTAAGTTGGCAATTTGAGTGGACAACAAAGCAGTTTAATGTGAAAGTGAGAGGAGTGCATTACTCCTTTTGCTGCTTCAAATCAAATGCTGGCACTCGGTCATCAAAACTTGGAGAGCCCCTGCTATAGGAACTATAAGTTCTGACTATAAGTGTCAAGTGTACTGCACCTGCTCTGTTAAACCAGTAACCTCACTCAGAGGACAATGTGAGGCTGTTCTGATTATAACCTGTGTGAGAACTTTAGCAGCAAGATGGTTTTTAACTGGTGTTAGTTATTAAAGTGTTTCTTTAATTTGTATAAATCGGATTAAATGTACTTCTGCCTTTGTAAATCTGCTTCCCAAAGTCATCTTCGAACACACAAGTTCTTCTTAAAGCCGAATAGCAAAAATGACTGTACAGAGATGTGTTTGGGATGGTTGGCCTTCCACACGGGTCGTTGTTCTCTATTAAGAGGTCCTTGTGCAACTCAAGCATCATTTCCCTCCATTTGTGGTCGTGTAATTGATTCTATTAATCTCTGCCTCCTTATCACTGTTATTTTGTAGTTGTCCAAATGTGTAGCCTGCAGTGTTTCAGTGCCTCTCTCTCCTTCTGTGATAGTGTGTGTGTGTGTGTGTGTGTGTGTGTGTGTGTGTGTGTGTGTGTGATATGCATTCATGTGCAATTGTCCGCGTCCTGATTGCCCTGACCGCTGAGCGAGTATACTTCATTTCAGAAGAGTAATTTCATCAACTGTAGGAAATTCTTCTCCAACATCAAAGAGATTTGGGCTGCTTGCTTTCATTCATAAACGTCCCAACAGCAAAGGTCCAGATGAACCTGAATATGGCCAATTATCAGCGTCTTTACTGCACCACGGCCATAGTGGAAGGCTTCACTGGTCTATACAGTGGATAGATAATTAGACCACCAAGGAGGAGAGAATACTCCAGATCCTGGGCCTCTTGGATCCCCTTTCTTCCTCTCCTCCCGCCTCTCTACTCTTTCACATCCTTTCTACTCTCTCCATTCATCTCTTCTGCCTTCATGGTTGGATCGCTCTATGTCGTCCTACCAGGCGAAATACAAAGAAATCATTCAGATTACAGAAGAGCAAAAATGGGGCCTAATTTCTGATGCTTTGAACAACAATTAAAACTGTATTGACCAAGTAATGCAATGCTGAGGAAAGTGCTATGGAAAGAGGTGAAAAGCAGAGAAATAGTTCAGGACATCAGTAACACTTTGTATATACTAAGTAATAATACTATTAAATTCCAGTTTTCTCAGAACCAATATCATTACTAAGTCAGAGTTGGTTAAGTGGAAAAAATTGCAATCATCCCTCCATCACATGATAACTCGCGCTGATTCATATGATGTTTTTATTCACATAACTGTGATTTTACGCCTTAAAAAACACAAAGTGGCAACTATTATCATTTTAAAGAAACGCTGATTTCGATGAAAGAAATCATGACGCAGAAATGGAGCAATTGAAGTTAAAACAAGCTTTACTTTGGTACAATTTCAAGGCACCAAATAAGTTTCTGCACAAACATAAAAATTGCATCACAATCATTATCAACTGTACAGATGTGTGTGAGTGTTTCTGTGTTTGAACAAGAAGATCCAGCTGTTTCCTCACACACACATTCCCACAACAGTGCACACACACACTACCATCCTTCCCGGTCAGGAAAAGCTCACAGGATATCCAAAGAGAAGCAGCGTATCATTGTGGCAACTTATTGTTCCTGAAGACCGCTGTGCTACATGACTCACAGTTGCCACAGAGACTGAAACCTTGTGATGCAATCAGGAAGGAAACTTTGAAGCAAGTGACAATCGTACGTTGCTGTTGCTGCTACACTTTTTGGCTTTTCTTGCTTTTCTATTTATTTCTGTAAACTGCAGCTGGACGGAGTCCAGGAAAAATTTCCCCATGGGGACAATAAAAGTATATTCTATTCTATTCTATTCTATTCTACAATCACCACAGCTGAGTGCTGAGTGTTAATTTTCCCTAATAGCTGCTAAATGCTGCCTCTTAAACATTCTGACTGTACTGAAGTTAATGAAGGTAATTAAAAGTTTTTTTCTAATCAAAAAGAGATGAAACAGTATATTTAAGAGCATGTTTGCTTGATTAAAAGCATTTAACATTTTGTTGAAATTTCTAATTCTTCTGTGCTAGTGCAAAATACAAATTGCAAAAGGTGAAATATTTGTTAAAGAAAAATATGTGTCAAAATACTATTCTGAACTTCCACAATCATTTAAACAAATGTTTCAATGAAAATGCTAATTACAAAGATATATTTCCAACTTGTTCAGCCCTACCACTAAAGCTCTTTCCCAGATCTGAACTTTAAGGTGTAATACACCCAAATCCAGGTTTAGAAACATCCTTTCACAATGAATTAGTGATGCTACAGACGACACAGCCATGGATTTGTGGAGTGAGCCCTTCAGTTAAACACTGTCTTTGGTGTACCAGCCAGGACCTTAGCATTATAATTTTTATAGCCAATAAATACTATGATGATGGAAAGCTGTGCGGCCCTGAGCATGCAGAAAGCTAAAACATCATTAGTTCTGCTCATGGGAATCCCCTGGTTTTGTCTCAAACACAAACTGCCTTGGTTTTTTATTTTTATTTGCATCTTGACAGGAGGATCTTTTGATCAGTCACTGACTTGCAGTGCACCTGTGCTGCCGTCACACGTGTCACTGTCATTTTGAGACAGGCAGGGAACATACCACAGGATCTAATGACAGATATCCTGAAGCCGCAGCAGACAGGGAGACTTTAAAAAAGGCAGAACGAGAGCAAGGAAGGCAAAGGAAGGATTACACAACTGATGGCGGATCATAAAGCACGAGGGATTATCTTTTCAACCTCCAAGCTTAGGTGTCTGATCATTTTCCCGATGGGATAAAGATCACTCAGATGTTACAACAAGAAAAGAAATGGTTACAAGGAAGAACACCATGTCACTGTGCATCAGCGTCAACTCCAACCGGCTCAGCTCACTCGTCTGAGAATTTGAAGTAGATCGGGAGTCATTTTGTGTGAGAAAAGAAGCTTATATTGAAGGCCGGACTGTAATTCCAACCATAAAACACCTGTGAAGAACACACCCTTGAATGCAACAGCAGAATAAACTCTCTGTGGATCACAGACGATACCAACTAACCGGCTAAGAGTATGAAAATTTCTAAGCAAAGAGAAATGATCAGATTCCAATTTGTCACGTTCAGCACCAATCACCACAATACAGTAAGAAAAAAGGACCAGTGGGGCATGAATGCACTGACAGCCAAGCAATCATGTATCTAAAGCGATTTTTTGAACGGTGGTACTCGAAGGCATGAGGAGACCAGAGGATCCTGGCTGGATCCTACCACCTCCCTAATGAATCTCCAAGAACTTTGTGTGTTTTACTGGTCTGTATAGCCTTGACATGATACATAGAACAAATGCAGAGTAGGACATCTACTTTCGGAGAGTCTTTCCTTAATGGTCTTTATGGTGTTGAACACAAAAAGATGCCTCCTCCCTAGGGAGTGGTTGATTCTCTGTTTGACAAACAGTTTGAATGAAGCTGATCTTTTCATACTCAAGACAACCTTTTGGAGTAAAAATGTGTTTATATATTTTCAAAGATGCTCATGAAACCAGAACCCCAGTAAACCCTTGGCATTTGTCATCAATTAATACCCTTAACATACAATATCCCCCTGTCAGATCTACTCCACATCTCTGGTAAAAAGGAATGCATGTGACCCAAGACACCCATGCCATGTCAGTTTTCAGACATGCCACGTAATGATTTAATTGGCATCACAGACATGTGATCCCACAGTTGGATCCATGTCAGAGGCCACAGCCTTCTGGGAGGGAACATTAAAGCGGGAGGTTCTCATGTTCCGTCACAATTAGCCACCGATTTGTCGGTGAGGCAGGTAAATGCCAGGATCGCCCCCAGGGCCCACATTGCAGTGTCAGTTTCAATTATCCTGATCAAATACAGTAAAATAAGAGAGGAAAAGAGAAAAAAAGAGAGAGATGGAGTGACCTCACTGAAGGCCTGTAGCTGAAATCTCTGTCTCCTAGCCCACAATGCAGGGAGTACCAGCAGTGAGTAAGATCACTTTGATACATTTCTCAGCTGCGCAAGACGATACCGCAGCTATGCACTGAGACATTCCACAAATCCCTTCTTTCAGTCTCTCTCCATCTTCATCCTCCCAGGCTGACAGCACCGTCCTCATCCCTCATTCCCTCCCCCTGTGGTGTCCTTACAATCTCTTCATCCATTATAATTGGTTATTAGATTTGAAAAAAAATGGCCAAAAGATGAATGGACAACACAGCATTGGACCACGCTTTAAGTTTCCCCTCTATCAAGGTACTGTCAGATCAGATGGTTAACAGAATAAAAAGGAGAGCAGTGAAGTGCCTTAAAGCTGAGGCGATGACTTGACTCGGTTTACAAGGTGCCTGATGGAACAGCCAGACTGGTCATTTCTGGTTTCGTCTCCCACACACACTCACACATGCACAGTGGTATATTACAGAATCAGTTCCCCCGGGGGAACATTCTGCACCAATATCCCTTTCAAGTCCTCCCCTCTGTTTAACCAATCAGAAAAAACGCCCACCATCCCAGCAGGCCGTTCTTGAATCTGGTGTTTAAAGACAAGCATGAAGGGATCTTTCCACATTTAAAATGAAGGCAAGGAAGATTTATGGCTAGCTGGTGGGAGATGTAAAGCATGACCGTGTAGCACATATGGAGGAACTAAGAAAATCACAGAAAATGAGATGCAGTCTGGGGTCTCTTATTAACATCTGACAATGCTGGATGGCTTTAACAGAGGACAATGGTGCACAAGCACAAGGCCCAATAAGCTGCTGCTGTTAGTATTAAAGAAAACACATCTAATTATTGTTATTTGATGATGAGCTTCACAAGGACTGTGTTTTACTGGTTTTGATTAGATTCCATAGACAGGGCTTAAAATATCCAACAACTCTCATCTGATTATGATTCCACACCCACTTCTGAATCTGAGAAACCTTTTATGTGAAATAACGAGAAGTATTCTAACTTTGGCAAAATTTTTTGTTAATGTCGACCCCATCAGTCAAAGTGAAAAGTTGACTGATAAACTACCTTTTCAGAGATGATCCATAGAAGGCCGACTTAGAGAGAGAGAGAGAGAGAGAGAGACAGAGAGAGAGAGAGTTGGGCAATGTCTCACAAATTGGCCAACGACAATTAACAGTGAAACATTCTGATTCTGGGTGACGATGTCGTTGTTAAATTTCTAATAAATTTGATAATATTCTTCTCTATAGATTTTTAAATCAAAATGCTGGGCTTATGGTTGATGACTCTCAGCCATTGGTGATGGATGACGCCATTGTCCAGTGCCTACAGTACCACTAAGAACATCTCAAGCACAAGCTTCATAGGAGCATTTTCTAGTGTGCAGACTTTATTTTGTCCATCTCACACATTATTTTCTAAGAGAAGATCAGACCTGATGCATTTTCCTTCTTCAGACACCAGTTCAGTGAAAGGATTAACTGAAAGCTGTGACCATCATTTACACGATGGATCCAGGAATAAGGTGGATACACTTCCTATACGAGTCTCAAACTCCTTTTCTGCAGACTAACTTTCTGCTAACTAACCCAGTTGGGTTTCCATCACATTTTTCCCAACCAATATATCCCAACCTAGTGCACTCAGAGAGTGCAGACCTCCGCAAAGGCCATACCCCAATTTGCTATGTCAATGAAAGTGTCAAATAATTTGTATATCCACCAGATCAGATCTGTTCCAAAATGTAATGGGTTCTTCCTTGGCCTGAGCTACACCCGTCCACCAAGGTCCAAGAAAAGTGGGACAATAGTTTTGCATGCTGACAAGCAGACAAACAAACAAACTGAGCTGAGAACATGACCTCGTTGGCGGTGGAAATTAGAAACTCTCTTTGATTCTTAAAATAACAAAAGGGCTCGTGTTTTTGTCTATTTTACTTTTGTATTCCTTTTTATGCCATGTCATTTGCTTTAACCAACCCATCAAAACATTTTCAACTTTTACTATATTTTTGTGACATTTTGAAAGTTTGTCTAAAACTCACTTGACAGTTGGACAAAATGTAGCTATTATATCTCTGTCTTTCTCTCCCTTCACTATTCTCCCTTGCCCTCAGCTAGTGTGTCAAACCATCCGTCTCTAATCCGCTTCCTGTACGGCTCACTGAAACCTCAACGTTCATTTGTCCGACTCTTTGTTTGGCATCCAGTAAAGAGTGTCTACCCCTCGTCTGCCTCCATTCATCCGTCCATCCTCCATTTCCCTCTTTCAACCACTTCCACTCTGCCTCCATCCCTCGGTCCCTCCACCCGACTTTCCTCTGCTTCACTCATTCCTCCCCTCATCTGTCTTTCATCTCCTTCGTCCTCCATCGGGTTGTCCTTCTCTCTCACACTCTGTCCGCTCTCTGTCTTGCTGAGAGAAGGACAGTGCAGCGTCCTGGCAGCTCTCCACCCTCCCTGCATGGGCGGAAAAATAAACAAGCGTCCACATGTTCCCAAGGAATTTTAATGACTTCCATAACTCTGACTTCTTTACCTGCCAAACCCCAGGCAGCATGAGAGAAACAGTGGACCCTGGACAAGCCAGTGTTAGCGCCACTGATGACGAGCTTTGTGAGCCAGAGCCAAGTAGTATTCTTTGAATAGCTGAGCAGCTTAAAAAGTGTCTTGAGGAAAAGCCATATACACAAATTTCTGAGCTGAAATTGCTGAATAAAACTTGACCCCCCTTCAAAAAAATTATTTATTATCTGCTGCATTTTATTTAAGTATAATATAAAAAAATATTTATAAGAAATTATTGATCAGTGGGTTCTATGCCAAAATCAACTGGAACATGCAGATACCGCACACAAACACATGCAAACTACATTTGCATCAATAAAAACCCGGGGTAGTTTGGGACCTTAAATGCCCCACTGTGCTGGCTCGATACAGCACGCATTAAACGCATAGTGGCAAGTTGGGCCTCACAGCAGGGAACAACTGCACTGACCCATGATACTGTGGTCCTACTTGGAAACAGTCTCTGTCCACATCTGGACTGTGAAATTGCACTAAAGTGATAGGCTCTAAATGTGTGGTCCAGCAGGAAACTATAGAGAAAGCAGCATTTATAGGAAACAGTATTTCTGAAGGTCCTGTGAAAGGAAGTCTTGCCTCACTTCCAATTTACTGTTATTGTGCTTTTTTCCAGAGGCGTCTACCAATGAAAGTAAAAGATATTGGTAAAGGCTTACATTTGCTTTTCACAAGATGGTTTGTCATCTAACTACACTTTAAGATAGAATCATTTACAGCTGATCTGAAAGGCCACACTCCAAAAGCCTTCATCTCCATCTCAAATGAAATCTCAATGTAATAAATCATACAGATGGGGATAAGAATGCATACTCAGTGGAAAAAATAGTATTTGGTTGTTTTCAATAAGATACTGACTGACAGAGAACAGGTTCCAATCCTGTTTGTGCATCTGCCTTGGTTACAAAACTGAATACTATGGCTCCAGAACCAGTTCAAGAACCAGAGCCTATCTGGTGGAAATATTGTTGAATTCAGTTTTACCTGTGAAAGGTGATGGAATTAGCTGTATGAAGAATGAAAAAGAAAGCTTGAGGCAAAAGTTAAAAACCCCAGACCTGACAAGCACTTTGTTTAAAGCACAGAATACGGAGGCCTCTATAAATAAACTAAACCAAAACGTTTCTTACTTTGAAGCAGCAGGGCTTCTGACCACAGCAATGCAGCAGGTATCCCGACCATATGACTCTTCCCAGTGCTGGATAGTCTCTGGTGTGTAGTTGTGCACCAATTGGTCATAAGCGCTTGTTTGTATCTGCAGTGATTGAGGTCCAGAAGTGGCTCAATGTCAGGTGTGAGAACCCTTGTTGAGAGTGTGTTTTAATGGGGCCGTGACCCGCTAACTGTCAGGTCAGACTCCAGCGACTTGACCTCAGAGTAGACAAGGGGTTGATGGGAGATCTCTGTTAAGGGCCAAGGCAGGGCAATAAATCTGTGGAACTGCTCTTGTGACACTAAATACTGAGCCCTGTTTAAGAAACAAAAACAAAAGACGAGCCAGTTCATTCATGAAGTAGTTCAGAAGAAACAGTTCGTTGCCCAATTCCTGACTGAACTTTTCACATAATCTATGACTATTTTATCTATATCAGAATACAGGTTTTTAACTTTGGAAATCCTTGGTTTACAACACTGGTTTATTCAACATTACATCTGCATTACATCTGTGAATTTTTCACCTGCCTGGCCTTTCCTTCACCTTCATTAGCAGCACATTACGAATCAGACAATGTTTTATTACAGATGTGTCAGCAGTGGGGAACACCCAGCCCACTGGCAGGACCACTGTTTACATTTCTGATCTCCTCAGTTGTGTTTTTCTTTCCCTCTCAACCCAGGGGCCAGCTGCAGAGGAAATGACAATACGGAGGGAAAACAACAGAGATTAATAACATCTCCTCCCACCTTCTCAGGCTCCCAACTCTCACTTCATGTATGGTCTTTTTTCGTCCATGTGGCTTGTTCGACCTCCCACCCCACCTCTCAATCTGCACTTCTACTCGATTCATCTACACAGTTCCAACCTTTGACCCATGAAATAGATACGTCACTCTGTCTTGCACAAACTCAGGATGCTTGCACACTTGCAGATTTAGTTACTCCCCCTCCTTTCTCCTTGTTGGATCCCGTCCTCTGTCATGCGCAAGGAATCTGGGCTGTGTTCTCCAACTTTAAGCCCACAATGATTAGCAGGGCCTGAACCTACAGAACTCCCCCAAAGTTGTGATGTTAGGGCTTTATGGCTCAACACATTGTCTTGTAAATCTACCGTATGTCTGTCTAAACAGTAAAACATCTAAGCCCTTTTATAATCCCCTTTTTCCTTTTAGTCATAGTCTACTGTGAGAAACACAGGTCCAAAATGACTTTCAAACTTTCCCTCACAGTACAAGCACAAAGGCACAGACAACTACAAAGAGTACAGACCTATAAAATCAGCAAATTCCCAGTAAACCTGATTAAGCAGATCAGGAAGAGAAAATACAAAGGGAGTACAAACCAGCTACGGTATCTCCTAGCTCTAATCCATTCTGTGTGACAAATGTAAGAGACGAGAGGAAAGGAAGCTCTTAGAGCTGAGGCACAAGATCAAGATTAACAGGATTCAAAGAGACAAAAAGAGGATAAGGTTGGAAGTAAAATGTGGATGTTTTCTGAGAAACTCTTTTCTTTTCCCTTTGGAGTGGGCTGTGAATAAGATGATTTAAATGGTTATTTAACAATCCACTTCTTTATGCTAAACCCAGACAGAAAACAATTGGGGCGCTCCATTGAAATATTCTACACCTACACATAGCAATAATAAATTGCTTAAACTCATTCTTCTTTTTCTTAGCACCACCAGCTTATAACTTCCCCCTCCTGGATTCACTTGACCCTCTTTAGCTAAACCCATAATAAAATACTATACAGCGGACTGAGGCTCCGACACACCAGGCAAACCGTGAGCAGTCTGCAAATGTTGGGCCACCAATGAACATCTGTGGCACTCGTTTTGTTCGGTGTACCCTGCACCTTTGGCATTATTTGGCCCTTGTTGGTGCCTTTGAAGCCGATTGAGTATTTTGAATTGGTAGTGGATCCTGTTGGTGAGAAACCATTTTGATTGGCTGTTCATCCTTAGTGAAATAAGGTAATCAACGAAACATAGGTGCACATAAAAGGCTCTTCTCATTGTTCGTCTCATCTCATCATTCCAAATACACAAATGACATGAGTTTTTGTTTTTAAATAATCAATGCAGACTACTGCTGTCAGCTACGGTTTTAGCGGTGTGTTCAAGTGCAAATTTTTGGCCCAGATACAGGTAAAGTGAGGCGACATAACAGACGCCATGACTCACCGCTTCTTTGATATCAGTTTGGCTCTCTGCCTTTAACCTCTTCAAACCCACCTGACTGTGTAGGGTTAGAGTCACGGTTAGATCCAACAGATTTTTTACCCCCACTCACCAGGAGGCAGTTGGGTTTTAAGAGGTTAAGCAATGTTGTGTTTTTCCCAATTTCCCCCAAAATGTCTCACAGTATCTTTCACAATGTCTCTACACCGGCCAAGGCTACTGACGCATTCTCCAGCACTTGGGAGGTTTGAATCGTTAAAAAGACGGACTGTAGTAAACAGCCTCTGCTTTAGTGACTAAGTTTGGTTAGAGCATCAAACCACAGCTGGTTCCAGCACTGAGCTCTTCAGCTCCACTCTGATGCAATTCCCTTGATGGGAGGTGTGGGACGTCAAACTGAAGTCCCTCCTCACTGAGGTCTACTCTGGACGGGAGAAACCCCATCCTGACTTTGTAAATGACTTCCAGGTTTTGGTAAAAGAGGGAGGGAAGAAATGATAGAGAGAAAAAAGAATGGAAGAGATTTAAGGGGAAATTGGGAGGCAGTGTGCTCAGCCTGCTCACCACCAGAGTCAATATTTGCCAGGACAGAAAAGCTTCCCACTGAATGATGAAGTCATTGTTTTGGGGACTTGAAAAACAAGGTTCTGTATTGTTTTGCAGTGTATCCCAGGGATGTGTTATGTGTTTGTGCTGGTTTGTTGGTATGATTCATAGTTATGTAGAAAGTGACAAGGCCAGGACGAATGAATCAACATCCTATTTCCTGTATGCTCGATCTTCCATTCACAATCCTTCTACCTACAACACATCACATTACACAGGGCTGCAAATCCCCGTAGATACATGTCACAACTGGAACAAACAGACAACTTGTCATAAACTTCTCCCTTTTCTTTGAGATTCTCACTTTCCTCTTAGAGCTCAAAGAACAGGCATCCCCTTTTTCCTGACAAAGCAGGTTTTAGAAGTCTCTAGTTTTAAAGACCTACTTCCCAGAGAATTGAGAAATTAACACTTTGCATTTGTTAGCAATTAGAGTTAAAGTCAATAGGTCATTAAACATTACAATAAAAAACACTCATAAAATACCTTTCAAACAGAACTGCAGCTACCGAAAAATCAAGAATGGCTTCAATTTGAAGGAGTGGTTCCTTATTCAGCTAACCCTAATAAAAGGCTGATGCCAGTTTTATGCAAATAAAAACCCTGAAATTCCTCCTTAGGAACAGCTGATCCAGTGTAAGACACATGAAATTGCTGGTGACTCAGCACTAGTCTGCCATCATCACTGCCAAGACAGGGAGGGAAGCTGTCCTTGACAAAAGAGAGACTGAATAGAAACTGCACTTATCAGATGTAAACAACATGCAATATCTGCAGATAAAAATGTTAATCAGGCATCTCAGGTCAAAGTTGAAGTACAACAGTAAATGAGCTCACAGTAACAGAGTAATATTTGCAGATGGCGATAAACCAAAGTTAACATAATGGAAAGTCAAGGTTGGTAGGAACTGCGGGGGAGTACTGTCCTGTTGCATCGTGTCCCCCAGGTCTGAGTCATCTGGTGGTTTGGTGAATTCTGTTGAATATTCCTTCTGGTGGAAACTTTTACTCACGGTGCAGCATTCAGGGAGTGATCTAATCTTGATCATGCCTTTTACTGGCAATTTGCCTATTTTTATTTAAACTGAACATGAAATAAAGTATGTCGATTGTGAGAAAGATCAATGGTACACACCATGACACCTTAACCTCAGTTCATTTATTAGAGGATTATGTAGCTCTTCATCGCCTCTAAAGTATAAAAGTATTTATGTTTTTTGATGACATGAAGAAATAGACAAGTCATGACAGAAACATGTCAGCAGGTCCTGCTACTCTAGTGAAGACGGGTTCAGCAAAGCTTTCCCATGAACTCTGACCTGGCCAGAGCGGCCTATAAAAAGTGTTGCGACAAGTGCAAAACATTATTGGTTTCACCCTACAAGCCTCAGCTCACTGCGGTCAAGGCTGACCGGGAGCTTGAGGTCAGAAGGGTCTAACCACTGCTGGGCAAAGAGAAGAGCAACACAGCGCCAGACATTTCTATTGGCATTTAGCCACTTAACTGATATTATCATCCAGAGGAACATACAATGGATAAAGTGAGTGCATTCTCATGAAACTTAACTGCAGCAAGATCTCCAGTAAATCAACCTATTCAACCATGCAGCATCATGGAGCCTTTTCCAAGAATCTGACTGCAAACCACCCGTGGGAGAGGACAACCGTGTCAACAAAACACGAGCTAGGAATTTAAGTCTGAAAGGAAATTGAGGATCTGTTGTCCATGGGAATATCAAACTTTAAAAGACCTCCATGTTTACTAAATAAAAAGACTTTGACTGTAAAAAAATCTGCCATTTTGGCAGGTTCAAAGATGTTCATGCTTTGCTTTACTGCAAAGAAACGAGATCTTTGGGGCCCCTGCGTGTGCACCTGCATGAAAGCTAAAATGTGTGCAGTCCTTTGTCAAAGCTCACATCTAAGCCCCTCAGTGGGACCCAGCCCAAATACATTTGGTTTAACTTAGAGCCGGACTGCAGAGTTCAATCAGACCAACATCACAATCATGAAAAAAGGTTCAGAGCTTTCATCAGCCAGAATCTGACAGCAACCATTTCTTCACTCGGCAGGCCGACAGGTGACGCTTAACAGAGTTTACAGAGTGTGCACTTTTATACGAACAATTTAAGACACATTTTAATAAGGTATAAATATATACAGTTTATACACACACACAGAAACACACACTGTGGTTGGGGATGACTTTCTTTAAAGCAAAATTAAATGCAGCTGACTCGGACAGCTGGAACCCATGCTGTATGACATAATCACAGGCAGGCTAGCCAAGCTATTTAACACACACACATACACTGAAACGCGCACACAGACAGAACCCATTACATAAACAAGTGATTTTTAAAGTAAGTTAGAAAAAGAGTAACACCCATTTCTTGGACGATAAGATCCCCCCCTCCCTGTCT
>CAFUXE010000277.1:541404-563308 GCA_903364295.1 Serranus cabrilla | reverse complement strand
ACTGATGCAGAGAGCTGAAACAAACGTTTACAATGTGTTTAAATCTGTTTTTAATTTCTACTTTCTTCTTTTGCAGTTGAGGGAACGCTGCCTGTTGGAAATTGCATCGTTTTCATAAATCACGTGTTGTACAATTAAGGGGAAATCAATCAAATGTCATGCTTTATTCACTTTGAGAATGGCTTATTTTAATGGGTCTATTCCTGGCATGACAGTAATGCAACATGACAAAGAAAGACAACAAAATGAATTGGGGGATGTCAGGCTCAAACTAAGTATTTTCTGTTGGATTTCTTCCTGTAAGACTGAGCTGAACACTGTCAGGTCAGGTCAGAATTCAGCCGCAGATTGCTGAGCTGTAACACTCCCGTCGCCTCGACCTCCCGTTCCTGCAAGTCCATTTTCTCCTCTAGTGTCATGAGGAGGCTCTAATGAATCAGCCTATTGAGCCGGGCAGAACTGTGCACAGGCTTTGACACTGCCAAAGTGTGTATGTATGAGTGTGTGAAAAACAGAGTGTGTGTGTGTGTGTTGCGGTCCAACTTTCCCAGCCTCCCAGAACACAAAGCTGTCGTTTGTGGCCTCTCAGCACTACAAAAGCCCCACAGGGCCACCAGAGCGTGAATCTACATGCATGTATGTTTCCATGTGTGTTTGGCTAAATATGTGCATATGTATGTTTATGAGCAAAAGACCATTTCTTTTCCACATGTGCATTTGCATTATGTATGTGGTCAAGATGTGGCCACATACACCCCGTCTGCATTTCACTGGGATGCACCTAATGATTATAAGACACATGATGTGGCCCCGAACCAGCCCAACACAAACTCAACCACCAATCCGTGGCACACAGACAGACAGACGGCCATACAGCGAAAGATATACGGCCGCTGCAGCGAGACCAGAACTCTTCCTTAGATCTTGAAACGACAACATACAGACGCCAACGAATCATATCAAATATGGCTGTAAAACACAAACCAAACACAGTACATATGTAACACACACACACAGAGTGAACTCCTCCTCTGGCTGCTGTCAGGACTGATGAGTCACAGAGTGGACAGCTGTTATTTATCAGGGAAACACCCACTCTTTTGGGGTATAATTAAAACAGTTTGTCTTTACAAATCAGTGGGTGTCAGTCCTTGGAAAGACCCCCTTTTGATTAATATCAATGCAAACTGTACACACACACATCTGTGGTGACCGAGAGAGGAGTCGGCCCGAGTAAACTTTAACTTCCCTTCTTCCTTACAGTGACTGCACCAAACCAAACAAACAAAAATATAAATTTACATGGTTAAATAAATCATTTAAATAAAAAAAACTTCCATGAAGTTGACACAATGGACAAGATTAACAGGAATTAACTTGTAATAAACTGAACCGCTGTTATGCTGGAGGGCTGGGCTCAACATCATTATATTATTATCCATGTCACATGTGCCCGGCCTTTTATGATTTACACTAAAGACTCGCCCTCAAAAGTCCAAGTACAGCTTTTTATAGTTTCCACCCTCTATAAAAGCCATCGCTCTGGCTGAGTGCCTCCAGTCGTTTTATGATTCTGTATCCTCGTACCCTCCAGCAGCTGTCCATCTCTGCAGTCAATTTTTCATAAAACTCAAAACCTCCTTTGTGCAGATTCCCCCATCTTTCTGATCAGACGCCAGCTTAGCATGTGAGTTAACTTGTCTGACTGAGTGGCAAAGACATGATTGACTCATGATGCATGTGTGGGAGAGAACAGAGACTGTGGACTGAACATGCAAACAACATGTGTGCTCAGATATGCAGCTCTGAATGAGTTTATAGCTATAAAATGCACCAAGAAGCAGTGTTTTTGTACTAACAATAATAACTTTAAGGATTTTTAAAACAATAAATGTTTGTTAATTCACAATCTATGGCAGAATGTGGCAAAATAGTAGTGTCTGAGCCTGTGGCAAACTGATAAAAGCACATCCATTTGCAGCATTGTGAACTGTGTGTCAGCACACACGTCATTATACATACACATACGGTTTGCAGTTGTAAAAAATGCAAATTCTGTGAATTTATGCTACAAAACCACTGACCTTGGTTTAGGGCAAAAAACTTCCTGGTTAGACGTTATAAAACACAGTTTAAAAAGTGAATAAATGTATTTAAATGCTGACAGTTAAGTAGTTACCAGGGTGACCTGACTACCGGAAGTTTCATTACAAATCGTTACATACTTATGTTTTCACGCGGGACACAAACCCCGTTGTCCTGGCTGACAGTTTGCAGATTCTTCGACTGTGTGTGTGTGTACACAGACAGTTGTGTGGGCGGCTGTGCATGTGTGGTTTGGACCGTCAAGGAGATAAGAGCAGCTGTGAGGCCGTCCAAAAGAGTGGAGAGGAGACAGCAGACCAGCATCTCAGGTCACAGAGCTGATTCACTTCAAGTGTTCAACATGAGAAAGTTATCTGTGGGGCTGGATGCTTGAAAAGCTGTCTCCAAACTGCCAGGCCCAATAACAAAAAGCAATTTACTATGAGAGCGAGCACATCCCAAAAAGCCACTGAACTCAAACTTCTTCTGTAAAAAACAGTCACTGGAAAGAACCAGGTGCAACAGGGCGAAGCAGCCAGACTCGGGCTGCACGCTGAGGCCTTTAACAAAGGCAGAAGATGAGGAGACTCTAAATGAGCTGACGTCTCTTTACTGCCCTGCTGAGTAGAGGACAGCTTGTCTTACTGAAGGAAAGAGAAGAGACAGAGAGGAGGAGCATCAACTGAAAGTAGAAGGACAGAAAAAACAGAAGACAGACTTACAGAGAAGGAGAATGACCAGTGGAAAGATTTGACCTTCGCTTCCAAACTCCAGTAAACGGTTTAGCAGTCGTGTGGTTTTATATCTCTATCCTACGTATTTTTTAGCCTTTCAATGCAGAAAATTCTGCTCTTGACTTGTTTGCTCTCCTCACTGTGTCTTTGTTACCTGGTTACATGGACACCTTGACTACTTTATGCAGAGTGTCAACAGACAGGAGTCACAAAGAGGAGCTTACAGGGCTGGTGAGTATAGAGAGAGAGAAAGGAAGGACTTGTAAGATTTATTTCTTACAACATATTTCTTAAAATTGCAATAAGCAATATTTGTATGCTAACAATGGATGAAATATCTATGTGTAATGAGAGATGTGTTATTTCCATAGGTGATTAACAGTTACTCTCAGTAAGCGTTTTAGCAACTATCAGCACAATGTTTTGGTGTTATGGCGCCAAACTTTACGCTTCACCGATGTCCCTGGGGTCAGTTTCAGGGAAAAACTTCTCATCCACTGTAGGCTACCTGCCCAATACATAACCAGACATCAGGCACACACAGTTAGCAACAAGCTGTTAATCAGAGTATTTAGAGGCCAAAGCACCAGATATTTTCCCCAGGAGTTGGTAGAGACCAAAACAGAGTTATAAGCGAGTGATTATTAGGTTTATATTTGCCACAAACTCGACTCCAAATGAATAATAAAAATATGATCTGTTTCTGGTCACTGTTGATTGCAAAGGCTACATCCATACGAATGCACAACTCCTGTTATAGTAACATCTAGCATCCACTTCTGAGTTTTGGACCCCCTAAAACTGAGACTTTTGAAAACACATCAACTGACATCAAGGGTCATGTGATATGCATTCAGGTGTGTAATATGGATGGAGATTATTTTTGAAATTGTGCAAATATGCTAATCTGGAAGGAGATTGTTTTAATTTTATAATGCTGAATGTGCCCTAAAACATTCCTCAAATCATAATGTGATAATATACCAGCGTTGCATTTCCAACTTTCCCCAAAACAACGTTATGTAGCTTTAAAGAACAGGAAGACGGATCTCCCAACCACTAACTTTCATTATTACTACAGAGTATCATTATGTCAAAGGGTCAACATGCTGAGCTCAGTTCAATAATGTGCATTACTTCTGAGCTCTTATATCAGTGCAGGATGAATTCAATCACAGAAATCACTATGAAACTCGTTAAGGGATTACACCAACAGCTGTTAATCCACTTTCCATTGTGGTGTAATTTATAAATGGAGCATTAGGAGCTCAGCCAGATGGCTCAGCTGTTGTTTGCACTGTATATAGCAAACATGTCTGAATCACAGAGCTGGCCGCTCCAGTGGGAGTCCTGTGGCAGACTGCTTGTTGATATTTACACTGGATCAAAACAACATTGGATTCATTTATAAGATCTGGACACACTCACTGAGTCCATTTGAGACATGTTACCAATAGGAACAATAACAGACATGCAGTTGTCTTTGTTAACAACAGCAGAATATGTTTGGTAATGCCATTCAACATACTGGAGCTGCAGCAGCAATCAGAGATACATCTTCATAGAAATCAACCAAGTCTCTCAGCAGCTAAACATGCCACTGGTTCGAATGGTACACGGGGATAAAGTATCTAAAGTGTGAGGACAACCATCACCAAGCTCAGCCTGCGACATTCTCCAGCAGGACACATTATGAGGCACGTCAGCATGCAGAGCTGCATTGTCTCTCCCCCCTGACCTCACAAGCCCTGGACCTGACAGATCTGCCAAACTGGGACTGCGGGGGCCAGAGAGACGCTCTAAAAGTGTCTGACAGGGAAAGAGGGAGGGTGGCAGGTTAAGATAAGACCGAGACAGAGAGACGGAGAGGGAGGACAGGTAAAGAGACAGAGAGAGACGACCTCTCTCAACATGGACTCTTGTATCACACTGTTTGACAACTTGAAGTGAACACATGGACGCTACAGAAACAAACACAGAGAATAAATGAAAAACTGGACGGACAAGACACATGGGCTGTCAGCTCTGGAGACGGACTTTCAGTTAGTCAGTGAAGCAACTTTGATTCAGTCAAACTCCAACAGCAGAGGTCAAACTTTCAAACTGTCTTTTGCTAATTAGGCCCAGCGCTGACACTCGAGTTGCTTCAGCTGCTAACTGAAGGTCCATCATCAGCTCTTACACTGGCTAGTTTATCTCTGTCTCATCTGAGGTCTGTTAAATAGAGAGCAGGGTGAGGGAAGTGGAGTGTATCAACGCACTGTGCACAGCTCTACAGTCAAATATGATTTTACTCATTTTAGAAAAAAGGTACCTCAATACATGGTGGCCAATGTCAATATTGTGGAAAATAAAACGATGAATGCATTTATTTAAGGAGAGGGTTTTGTTGGCAGAATTTTTACTTTTTAAGTACGATCATGTCATGAATTAGTCAGTACATCCCTAAACTGAGAATTAAAAGTTTTAGGAGGAATACAATGTGACACCAAGAGAGTATTGACGTATATCTACATAGTCTGTCCCTTTTGCAGCAGCTACAGCTGCCATCAGGAAGTTTTAGTGGAGTGACTCTTGGCATGCCTCACCTTCATCTGTAGCAGTATTATAAGCTAGGACAGGAGAAGACTCTCTGAAATCCCCTAAAATGTCACACTTATCAAATTATCCAAAACAGATCCACATTCATGCAGCATTTGGTAAATAAAGAGGTTCACAATCTCAATCTCACTCTTTCCATGAGCTACTGAGAAAATAAACAAGAGCCAGAGTGGAAACAAAGAATTATTTGACAAGGCTCAATGAGCAAGCCAAAATATGAAAGGGATTAATAACTGTAATAATTGCCATTTGACAAACAGGATCCTGGTTAGTTTTCCTGAGAAATACACATCTTTATAAAGAAAGAAAGACCTGTCAGTATTTCCTTTACAGGATCATGTCCAACACAGTAAAATGTCTGGCCAGAAGCAGTTTGTAAGCTTACCACCGACCAAAGCCTTGTCATTTATCCAAGACTCTCCAAAAAGAGCTCACTATAATTCTCCATTTACCTTCTGTGTCCTTGAGAAAACCAACGAGGAGGGCGGAGGCGTTTAGGCTTCAGTCAACACCACATTTTAGACTTTTTTTTCATTTTATTTCCCATCAACTGTGAGTGTTATGGCGTAAGATAATACTCAAACCCTTAATGCAATCAACAGGTGTTTTACAGGCTTGAGCAGGAGATGAAATGGTGTGTGTTGATGTAGAAATTCTTACCTCTAAGAGGACCGCTCGAGTTTACAACGTCTCTCCAACTAGGACAAAAACAGACAAACACATTATTACTTTCTGTCTTCTGGGGGCTCTTACAGCTCTCCAGTCAAACTTTGAGCCATACAGTTTGTCAGAGTCGAAGAAATATGTCACTATATATGTCACTATTATCACAGACATTAATTCACTTTAAATATTATTTACTGTGGGTTTCTTGAAGTCTGTAATGCCAGGATACAAAAACACAAATTAGCCAGGAATGGTTGAAATAAAAAGCTGAAATTAAAAGGAAGACAGCAACTTCAATAGAGCCTGAAGCCTTTTAATTATCCCCGAAGACTCTGTAATTCAGCATTTTTGACACACTCAAAGAAATCTAACCAAAGTGAACACTGAATGTTACCTGTAATCTCTCTTTTCCATCAGGGGACAGACATGGATTTGTGTTACTTCTACATCGCAGGCTTTCTGTGTCTTTTAATGTATACAGGCCAAATTAAAAATCAGCTGCCTTATTTTGAAATACAGCAGACTTTGTTATGAGCCAACTTCTTACAAAGGAAACGTTTAATTTCCTTCTTCCTCACTAATGAATCCTTTCCAGGAGGAAAGACTCCGTAGGGATGAACGACCATGTGGTCCAACTGTTGCATTTATTTTCATTATGCTCTCCCTACAGTCTCTACACTAAATAAACCTCTAACATATCTGGATGGGGCTCAGATACTGCCCATGTGCATGTGTTTATGTGAGTGCATAGGCCTCAGTGTGTGTGTGGTCACATCGGTCAGCAGTTTCCACTGTGGAGACTGGTAGTGTACTGGTGGATGCACAGAGCAGCGGGCGGTCTGAAGGTCTCGGTCTGTGCCCTTGATCGTCATCTATGTCATCTGCACAAACACCAACTGTGTCAACACCAGGGAGCACGGCTCGCCGTAGGAGAAAACGAGAGCTATTGATAGCATGAGGGATCTGTTATTGCTGAGGGCGCTGCGTCTGCATTCCATTATAATGATAATTGGCTACCGGGAATTTTGGGACTGGCTCAAACATAACAATTCAAACAATATTTAAAATCCAATGTACAGAAGAATTAGAAGGGCACTCAGAGAGTGCAGACCTCCACCAAGGTCATGCCCTATGTAGCTATGTCAATAACAGTGAATAATTTTTTGTGTGTCCTCCAAGTGATTTGGGTGCAGTTCAAATCTAAAAGGTTCTTTCTTGGCCCACCACCAAGTTTCATGAAAATCAGGCCAATAGTTTTTCCATAATCCTGCTGACAATCAAACACAGCAACAAAAACATAACCTCCTGGGCGGTGGTAATTAAGGAACAATGTGTTGAAAGAACAACTGCACAAACCATGAATGATGAAGTGATCGTATGAATTCACAGGGCTCATAATAGTTTGTAATCAGAAGAACAAATAAGAGCAGAATCTTGCATAGTTTGTGCAGTCAAAATTATATAAGTGCGGGCACAATGACTGGAAGTGTTTGTAGCTTCTGGGAGAATGTGTGCGAAAGGTTGCAGAGCACCTGAAAAGTGAAAATCCCCAGATGGCTCACAAGTTGTGGAAACACGCTTTCTGTCCAGGTTGGCTGAATAAAAAGGAATTGAAACCACCTGCTGAATCTGGTTGGGATGTTTTTCGTGTTAGTGGAGGCGGAGAAATGAATTTTCCTTCAGGTGTGGAATGACAATGAGAAGTGTTAGAAGCGTGAAGCTCACTGACAGCAAGTCTGCGAGCTTCCATAACTCAGATCTATCCAGCCATATAAAAAAGCATTAAGGAGCCAGCAGATCACTCAGCTTATTGGTGAATGCTTGACAGACAAATCCAGGGATGAAGTCCAGTGGTAGACTACAGATTCTTCTCACATCTCGGCTCAGTTATCTATCCCTCAGCCTTTCTAGGCCTTTATTCTTGTAACCAGATATAGAGAGGCTGTGCCGAGATCAAGTTGAGGTAGACTGGATTAGAGTCTCAATTTCAGATGTGACTCAGTTGATTGCTTGTAGGTCGTCTGCATCTCAGGAGGCAGAGCAAGTTTTCCAACAATCACAGAGTTGATGGTTTAATCCTGATGCTTTGGCTTATGCCTTGCCTTGTGAGTGTGTGTGTGGCCCTTCTGATAAAAACTATACATGCAGTCCATTTCCAAGTAATGACAGGAAGTCTTCAATGATAGCTTTCAATCAAGGCACTTAAACATTGGACTTTATGTCATGGGATTATAAGAAAAGTGCAGTGTTGTCGTACAAATCGTGGGAAACATCCCGACTTTCCACTTTCATCACTGTGGGAAAAAGATTGGGCAGAACATCTTGTTGTTGAGACCCTATAAAGGTTACTTCATGGTCAATTATTGTACTTCTTTTGATCTTTTTTTGGATTCCTCATTCCTTTTGTTGCTTCTTTTTCCTCCTCTCGGTCATTCATTTTGGGCCAGAGATTTTTCACCACGGCCATCTAAATGTTTTTTCAGCGCTACCTAAACTAAATTAATAACACTTTGGTTTCAGCTAAATTTGTACCAGAAAATCTCCCAGAAATTCCTATCAGAAATTACTTTGTGCCTATTTGGTGAATCAAAAGGTGAGTGCTAGCTTCCATGACAGCCCATTAAGTCTTATGGTCTTGGAGATCATCCAGCTGAAGCCAATGCGGGAGTGCCACAAATCTGCATTCTTTCGAATGGTCTGCAGGGGGTGACTTCACTGGCTGCAGAAAGAGGGCTGACTGAAAGGAAGTGTATGAGAAAATAACCCTACTTATCACTTGATTTATCCTCTCAGTAACAGGTTCCTATGGAGTTTGTGGTTTCAGTCACTGATTTAAAGTATTCTTCAATACAACATGATGGTCCCTATGTGGTCCCATTTAGTGTCCCAAGTCACGACCACGGCGACCCATCAATTGTGATGTGTCAGTCAAATCTACCCTTTTGTCCAAATATGGTCACTTCTGACTCCAAATCCAAAACTCATCTTAACACCCAGTCACCAAAGGGCAACATCTTAGTGGCTACATCCACCACGTCCACACTCTATGGTACAAATGCCCATACAAGACATACAACGGTGAAAACCGCACTTTGCTTCACCTTGCTCTCTGTATGCATATGTGGAATGTAGTTAAAAATGAAAACTTACTGAAAACTCTGCCAGATTGGCGTGTGGCATATCATTAGCCAGCTGTTTGGGGCTTCTCACCATCTGTACATCACAAGATCAACCACCACTTAAACCCCCTACAAACCTTTGTTAACCTTACAAATCATCGAACCATTGAGAACACACACTGTGGCCCGGACATGAACCTCATGACTGGGTTCAAGCCACACTGTCAGCAGCATTAATAACCTCAAGAACAACTGGAACGACCAGAATGAATTCCTCTTCACGTCATTAACCAAACCGGGCACTGCACTTGACATACTAATTATTTTTTCTTCGGGCGAGATGCAGAGAGACAAGGAAAACCAGCACAGTTACATAACAACCTTTTCTGCTGACCACTGTGCTGAATGTGACTGTCCAGTCACACAGCATGGATCCCTTCAGACTTGTTACATAAAATCCAGACAAATTCAAGGTGTTATTTTTAACCATGAGCCATATTAGGGGTGGTGAGGTCAATTCTAGACAGAGAGCACCTCCAGGCCTCCAACAGAGGTGTGATTTAAGCTCTAAGGGACACACTTTATTTTTAAAAAGCCCAGGAATAAAACAGGAGTCGCCTTTGCTTTCTGTCTTGTACGTTTTGCTGCAATTACACGACAATCCCAACATCTCATTCATCTAATTCTGTCAGACAGGTTCAGAGAAAAGGCGTGAGAACTGCAGTATCCAGTCTGATTGGCCCCGTCACTCTGATGGCGTGATGGCTGCAGCCTCAGTTAATTCAGAGGTATGAGGAGGATGACAGGTGATCCTATGACTCCTGATGAGCTGATTTGTAGAACTTGTGACTTTGAAATTTAATGAGGATAAGTGAGTGATGTGTGGAGAGGCAAAGACAGAGCAGAGCAGAGGTCAAATACAGAACTGACTAGCAAAACAATTTAGTTGATACCAAAGCAAAAGCCGACATGTGTTAGATTCTGTTTATCTTGGCAGAGCAAATGGCAGATAAGACGGCCTGTCAGGACTGTGTTCATTCAGCAGGAAACATCAGCAGATGACATTTTGAAAAATGTTGTTCAAGTGTAAAAATCAACCCATTTAACAAAGCAATCAAACATGGGCATGCCAAAATCCTGACACCGTAGCTTAACAAAGCAAAAGCTGCGTACGGTAACCGCAAGCAAAGTTTCCCCTGCGGCTTCATTTTGATGCGATGCATGCTGGAATCAAATCCTTCTCCCAGTAATTAAGATCAAATATGTGCCAATATTGCTTTTTACTTAGCCTTCACTCTAAATGATCTCTTCCAGAGTGGAGACTTGGTTACTGATCTTGCCCATTTTTTATACTGAAAAGTGGATATGAATTGGATGTAAGCTAGCTGCCTGGCTGCTGAGCAGACGGCAACAGAAGGCCGACATTCCACCTGGTAGCAGCAGTTTTTCAGATGGTGTGATTCTGTCTGTGCTGTCCACTCCAAAAGCCCCCTAATCTGACTACTGTTGACTCTGCTTTATAGGGACATGTGTGTGTCTGTGTGTGTGTGTGTGTGTTTCCACCAGTATGCTACTTCTGCACTACTGTCCATTAATGTCAGGTTATATTTGGCAACTTAAGCGTCTCAATAGATGAGTCACTCATTACAAATCCAACAAATAAGTCATTTCTAAAACTGCAAATATCTTGATAATGAACAATAAAAGATATTTTTTAAATGGTATATGCTAGATGGTAGCATGTAGGAAGTAAAATAGATTGAGAGAAAACCATTGTATTTCCTGAAACAAAATTGCAAAAATGGGGGGGGCGGCACACAGATTTAAAGCTGGGTTAAGATGTAAGTGAACAAATTCATAAACAGTAACCTGACAGAATGCCTGGAGTTGTTTTTCAAGTCAGTCATCAGTCCATTCATACTGCACCAGTGGGGCCTCTCAGAGCCTGAGATAGTGTGTATTGCCTGCCAAATGTGCAGACTGACTACACAGCTGATGGGAGCCCCAGGTGTGTCTTATTTTGCAGTAATTTTACGGGAGAGAACATGAAAACAGACAGGTCACTGACACTAAAGTAGGATAAACACAACTGCCAAGGGCTCGAACACTGCACACAAGCATGCAACACAGTATGTACGGTCAAGCATGCAGATACCTTCACAGTGCACATATATGAGTGTGGAATTGTACAATTTAATACATTTCAATACAACTGCTCTGCGATAAACACAAGGAAACTATGTGACAAAACATTGAGGGAATTGCTGTATTGTGTTTCAGGAACATGCCCCCTTCAGCCATCATCCAGTACACCTGAAATTGGCAATGTTCTCTATCTTAAAATCTCATTTCACAAGGGGAACCCCCCCATGCATCGATGCCAAGCAACAACCTCTGTCATTAGTTCCTAATTTAAACATTTGGGGCGCCTAAAATGTCCTGCCAGATGTTCATTTCTTCAGGCACTTATATCACAGTAACCATGAATTATGGATGCCCCTTGTTAACTAAGCTTGCTAGCTAGATTTAGCATTAGTTGGTAACTTACTATTCTTGTATCCACCCTCTTATCTAAATATGCTCTCTTCTGTCTCCCAAGAAAACCCCAAGATGGAGTCGACCACAACACCAAACTTGAGGTTTCAAACCTCATAGTGGCTATGTCCACTTCTTTTCAACAGTCTATGATCAACACACACTCACAAGCACAGACCCCGGCCCAGCAGGAACCTCTCCACCCCAGAACAACTACAAGATAATCCAATTTGGATTATTACCAGAGAAACAACTTGTTTAGAGGAAAATAAAGCAACACAAGCTGCAGACAAACACTGGGCTTGTGCAGAATTGTGGGTAGAAAGACAACACTGTGACCAAAGGGTCATGAATGAGACCCCGGCTACAACTGAAGCCTTCCTAAATACTTAAGATGAAACCGTTTATCCAGTCTATTTGTTTATATTCACAATACAAGTGGAGCGATAAGCAGTCGTGTGTATGATGTTAAATGTTGTTCTGCTATTGTTCTGCTGAGATGACACAATCTCCTGTATTCCCCCTCAGGTGGATCTGTGTGCAGTGCTGGCAGCCTGCCACTCTCTACAAAGACTTTGTGAGCAGATCACCCAGACAGCTGTATTAACAGGAAGAGAGCCTCGCTGAAGGATGAGTTCAGGCAGAGTACATGACAAGCCTGGAAACAGCCCCATTAAACACTCAGTTTTGTTTTCATTTGGTTTATTAATAATAACAACTTGAAAATACGATAACCTTTAATCCAAGCGGGACAAACACTGCTCTTCAGGGAGGTCAGGGGTCAAGTTCAGCCGTACAGCGGCGCCTCTGGAGCTGGTACAGATTTAGAGCTTTGCTCAAAGGCTGCTGCCAAAATTGTTTTGAGAAAACAATGTCACATGGTTTGTTTTTCCAACCTCAAACTGGAAAGTTTAAGAAGTATTTGCTGCTTCCAGTCTCAGGAATCATGAAATAATCATATGAATGGAGATCACTGTGACTGAAAACCAAGACTGGATTGTCCTTCTGTGGCTGTAAGAGCCACGCACACGTTCAAGTTTATGTTTCTAACCCTGAGATCATCTCTGAAAGTCAACCCAAACATAAACTATGTCTGATCCCAACAATCACCACCACAATTGTTACTCTGGCATTAAAAGAACCTCTGGCCTAGAAATAAACTAGAATTAACCTTGTCAACAAAAGGATTGAATGTGGCTCGACTTATGTTATGTTCTGTCAAATGAAAACTTGAGAAAATATTTGCTGGATGAGAAGATCAATCTTCTCATCCAGCTCTCAACATGTTTCCCAAAAGGGCTGACTATTCCTTTAATGAGAACCAAACAAACACCCTGTGAGATTAGTATTAATGCACACACACACCATAGACCTGTGAAGTGTGAATGATCAGCCATGGTTTCTCCTTAAGGTGACCCTGTGTTTGGACATGGGGAGTAAAAGTCAGCACTCGTGTGACAACACCTCTAACCTGACAGCCAGTGATTATATCAGTTTCATCTAGAACCATCCACCGTCTGCCTGAATCCATGTGAATGCAGCGTTAGTCTTCACCAGCTTGGACTTCCAACTGCAGTGATGCTAAATTTCAAGCCAATGAAAATAATACCAATATATCTCAGACTTTGCTTTCCAGGAGCACTGATCAAACAGACAGCTATGTGTCCTGATTCTGTTTGATTTACAAAGTGTAATTCCTAAATTCTTATGAAAGATCCTTTTCTGGAGTTCATGCTGGTCACAGCTTTAAAAATCCTGTAACACACACACATACCACAGGCCCATTTGTCATCTTTTCCCCTTATTGTCACGTCCCAGAGGCCATGAAACACATTTTTCCGGAACACCAGATTTAAACTAATGACATCATTCCTTGCGACCACAGTCCCTCTAACCACAAGATGAATGACATCACTCGTCCAAGTTACAAACAACAACTCTTACTGGCCCATAAAGGATGCAGGAACATGGTATGTTGGAATATCACATGGCCTTGTGCTACACGTTGTGTTTGTCCAACTTCCCACCAGAAGCCTATCAGTGACCGTCCTGGAAGGACAGAACAAAAGATGGGTCCTATCCACTGATTTCCTCTGCTGGGGTAAAGGAAATACAGCCTTCCCATACTTCCCATCCTGAGTCCGAGACATGTGACACAACACCACGCACATCTGACAGGGTATCTCTCCCTGACTCCGACCAGATACATCCTCAGTGGAAAGTGTGTGACTGTGTGGGCAGCGGTCCGTCAGGAGGGGAACTGATAAGGCAGAGAGTGTATTTGTTATGACAATCTGTTTTTAAATGCTGCAAAGAAACACTGATCTCAAATACATTCAATGAACACTTTAAGTATGTTTGCATTGATAAACAGACGGTGCTCCAAAACAGTGTGGGGATAATAAATACTTCAGTTCATCACAGAATATTAATAGAGGTTTAAGAATTTAGTTTCTTAAATCTCATCTAGGGGATGTTTCAGTCTGACAAACATACTGTTTTTCTTTTCTAATTATGTCAGGGTGGATCTTTCCTTTAAAGGAAGGGCTGTGTTGTCATCTGAATGCACAGGATGTAATGCAACAATCGCTCCTTGAGTAACTGAATCTTGTAGCAGGCAGGGAACACACTGGGTGTGACGGGGCGCAATCTGCTATCAGATGATCAGCTTGTTCATTTCTGCCCAGGCTCAGCAGGTTCTCCTCTGTAAACACTGAGAAAGTCACATAAAGTCTGAGCTGGAGAGGATGAGTGACAGCCGGTGGGAGCAGAGACAGATGGAGGGTCGGTGCTGTACCTGCACTGCAACACACAGATGCATAAATGTGGCTGCTGTGTTGCTTTAGAGTTTCTAAAAGATCGTGGAGGAATGATGAATTCAAAGTGTTATATTCAAGCCAAGCTTAGTGTTACTATGCAAAAAACCCCACCATTATTTCAACTGTAAGAAGAGGAAAAAAATGAGCAAATGCAAAGGGAACATGGTTGGTTGCACATGAAATGTTAACAATCCAAACACAACAAAGCATCAATTTGTGTACTATACACACAAGCGAACACACAATGAAGCCACACAACGAATGCTTGTGATGCCCCAGGGTGATAGTGAACCAAATGCAACATGCGTCACTAATGACATGCGTCGGCCCTGCAGCACAGCAGCGTAAAGACACACTGTTCATGTACGTACAGGAGAGGAGGTTGCTCTTGCAGAAACATTGACCTGAATCCAGGACTGAGGTAAAGTCACTGTGATATCTAAAGCACAGTAAATGGTTCATAGTACAGTAAATCATTCTTAATGGGGATCAGATTCATTACATTACATTAGCAGATGTACTAAGGCTGATGGGAGCTGTGGGTAGGTAAGAGGTGATAATGATTCAGGGCAGCCAAGGTCTGGGGGGGCGTCCCCTGTCTGGTAATTTAGTGTAATTTAATGGTCTTCAATTTTGTGATTGGTTTTAATATGTTCAGCAGCTTCAGCCTCACATCCACCGTCAGGAAACCTGCAGCTACTTGTCAAAGTCAAAGATTATGAGTTCATGATGTCCTGTACTTAATATGACATCAGTTCATGTTGACCTTGCTGCAATTTGTTTGGGCAGGTGTGTGAACCATAAACTGTATATAGACTACAAAAGTCAAGCCAAAATATCCCAAATACAGACACTTGTGCCACAAGACCAAGTTAGAGCTTTCATTCAGAATGTTGCATGACTGTTTCATAGCATCAAATAACTAATGCAAACCAAACTTCAAAGAAACATTAATGCTCGAACATATCCCAGCATGACAGAAACCATCTCTGTTTAGTTCACCCACCACAACAACTGCACTGACACCCTTGAAGAAGGTGCTCTCAATCGGTCCCAAACAAACTCTGGAGCATTAGTGGTGAAATGGTGATCCGACTTCATTCTAACCCTACTAGCTGTACTACGCAAGTTTAGGTCAATTGGCTCCTGTAATCAGCTGTGCTTTGCATTCTGAGATGTGACAGAACAAGTATAGCAGCTTGCACAGCTGTAGTAGCAGCAGCTAGCTGGAGAAATGCATAACAATGTTCCTCTCACAAAAATATACACCAGTCCAGAACACAGGACTTTCTTCCTGTATTTACTTTCTTGGTTCCGCTCCAGACGCATCTCACCAATAAGCAGAGTAAACAATCTCACTGGGTTTTTAAGGATGCATTTCATTTTGCGTGGATTTCACTCTGTGAAGAGAAACCAGACCAAGGCAGAAAACGCTGAAGTTAACAAACTCATCAACTGACACAAACCAGAACAAAATGTAAAAATTCCCTAACTATTGGTAACATAATAACAGGCCGAAAAGCAGTGTTTCACCATCTCTCAGTGAAAGTTACTACCGGTAGTTTGTTGCACTTCTGACCACACCCACCTCCAACAACGATTTCACAGCGTACCTGACATAACACTTCCATGTCCCTGCAGCAATGTTTGCGGTTGCTGTGCAAAAACAAGATTTCCAGGCAGCTGGCTCCTGTTTCTCTTTAGGAATCACTATATGCAAAGCAGCTGGCAATCCCATATATCTAATGTAGCATTTCAAATGTCACACACATCATACACAGAGTACTCTGAAAGTATATGGTGCTGCTCCTGAGTTCACATTTCAACAGAACAGATGATGTAACGGACATAAAGTCCTGTGGAGTATCCTTAGCTGGATGGTGTCCTGAGTGGTATGCTCATGTATGTAAAGGAGAGAGGTCATATGAGCTAATTTAACTCCATAAACACACACACACACGACTATTTGTGACCCAGCAGCAGAAGAAATAAACTAACTGTGGATTAGCACCATGGTGGTCCTGCGGATCTCGTGTCGCCACACACATAGCTCACGCTCCACCACCAGCACCATGATACCAGTGATGTACTGTATCTTTAAATACAACCTGTCACTATGGCCAGCTCGGCCAATGAGCTAAAAACACACAACTGGTTGGCAAGTGATTTCTTGGAGGCACATACACCAACAGTAACGAGTCTGATTACTGACTTGTAAATGTCAACAGTGTTTTGTAAGCTGACATTTGTCTTCATGTCACGTCTCGACACGCCCCCCTACACCACACACCCAAATAAAGCGCACTAAATCAATTACACCATGACTAAGGAGGACAAATAACTGCCAAAGCACAGCATTAAGACAGCACTAGGCAGTGCTGACACAGCGTTTCAGTTCGGCAGCATCGAGGAGGAGAATCATCATTTAGTACACAAGCTGACCCAGTTCGAGACAACAGAGGAGGTAAGCACAGTACATACACAAGGATTCAGCAGGCAGCAACTAAACAGGGCCGCCAACACTGATTTGTCGCTGTGTGTGTGATGTGACAATAACACGGTGTGTTTGTGTGTCCAGAAACAGGAACCGAGGCATGGGTGCGCCTGCTAAAACAGTAGCAGATGATGTGGTAAATGTAGATGTTTGGTCACAGAGGCAATAAAGCATGTTTCCTGCACACATGAGGCCACCAACAGTTCATATACACACACACACACATACACACAAACACACATTATTCCTAAAGTTCAACATGAAAACATTTACAGGGGTGTAAAGCTGCAACGATTGAGTAAATTAAAAAAGTTGGAACAGTGTCTGAAACTTAAATAAAAACAGAACTCACAATTTATATTGACAATAACAAGTTTCTAATATGTAAATAAAATAGAATACAACAATTTACTTTTACAAAATGTCAAAACTTTTGAATTGGGGTTGTTATTTAAAAATGCCTATAATTGATGGTTTTAGGCTGCTTTTCTTGCTTTTCTTTTATATTACAGTAAATTGAATATTGATGGGCTCTCAATGGTTGGTTAAACTAAACTAAACATTTATTGAAGTCACCTTGTGGTCTGGTATATTGGGCATTTTCCACTGTTTTCTGAGCTTATTTGTAGAGATGTTGCAATATATTTTTCTAAGTACAGATCTGGTGCCAGTGCATGATGTTGAAATTGGCCACACTAGTGCAAGCTCTAAAAACTAGCTAACTAACAAGCCCTGTATACTTTGCTCTTTTACTGGTGGGATTTTCCTGTGTAAAATTATGCCAAAGTGCCACATGGACAATTCTTAATCCAAATGAGAAAGAAGCAAGATAGTTCCTTTATGAGCCACTGATTTTGGATGCAGGTTGCACTGATTGGGCAGGGTGTACAGATCAGGTAGCAAGTGACATATGTTGTTCCTGTGTACTTTAAATGAGCTGATAAATGGTGTGATAATGTGATATTGGATTGGGGCACAGACTCACATTGATGATACCTATCCAGCATTTTAGGCTGTATCGGAGGCATTTCCAGTCCTGGTTTTGGTATTGGAACAACATTATTTGAATGTTATAACAATCAGCAGATTAATCAATAACGAGAATAATCTTTGGTACCCTGCATGAACTAACTTACTTGATATTAGACCATTTAGCCAGTTCACCCACAAAACTGTCATAGAATTGGACAATAAATTACTCATCCTGCAATTTATAGCAATAAAATAAATCTTTAACAAGTGACAATTGCTGCAACAACCACTTTGACATTTACCAAGATGTTCAACCAACTAATCAGCTGACAGCTACGTGTCTTTAACTGATCATAAATATGTCAAAGTGAGACAACTTTACAACAGGAATACATGCACTGATGCATCTTATAGTAATTATTGTGGCCTGTATTGCCTTGAGGTTAAATCTGATGTTGACTTTAGTTCATATCATTCAGCCACTTCTGTCACACATTTATCAAACCTCAAAAACCTCATTCAAACTAGAACAACCAATAAAAAAATAACATTCAAATACAGTGGTTAAACTTGACATAAAACGATACTGTGTTCAGATATTTTCATATTAACCAGCTGGTGGTCATCCAACCGAGAAGAGAACCGGTGCGACAAGTACTACCGCATTTTATGTTATCACCCAGAATGCATTTCACCAGCACTGACATCAAAACGTTGTGCGCGCGGTTGATAAGAATTTGAGATTCAGTGAGTGGCCCTTTAAATGTGCATTGAAAATCAGCATGATTCATCAGTAACACAGGGATATATCTTTCTGAACAAAGCACACCGCGTGAGCTGAAAGTCGCTGCAGGATTCAGCTTTTATGTGTTTGTACGTATAGAAGAGTTATGTTGCTCAGCAGGAGTTTTATAGCAGGGTCATAAAACCAGCAGAGAAACACGGTTTAATATAGAGAGAAGAGGAGAAGAAAAATAAAGACCAGGTGGTATCATGATAGAGAAACAGTGTGCGCACACACACACACGCAACTTGAGCTTTCCATCACACTCAGAGATAGTGACACAGTGCATCCTATCCAGCTCCCCACACAGCCAGGGGATCAACACTGGTAATCAAGGCATCCATAGCAGCTTTCATGTGGCCCAACACACACACACACACACACACATAGCTACAAATGAACACGATGTGAGGAATGGACTCACAGCGGTTGATGAACACAAACACTAATGGCTGTTCTTCACTGTACATTGTAGTATTTTTCCTTTGCCAGTAAATTTGTGAAATGACAGTCAGTTAATTGAGTGGATTAAGTGACCTGGAAGATTTCTAATCTAATCTCCATATTAATGCAGACCCTCGGGGCACAGTGAGGGGGGAGGCGCTCAGCCCTTCCTCCACCAGCAGTGTGGCTGCACACTCACTCTCATGACTGGCAAGCAGCCCAGGCAACACAGCACACCATGTCAGTGCCATTCTCTGCTCACAATGGCAGCATTTCATTGGTCATCAACGGTAAAATCACTGATTCAGACTGATGATTAAATAAGGATGCAAGACTTCATGGATCTAACAACAACAAATTAATTGTGCTGGTTGATTATAATACAATCATAACATTGTTGGTTTCCAGATTTCCATCTCAAATCTGCCCAAGTTCATAAACTCCAAAGATAGAACATATTAGCTCTCATCCTGCACAACCACTCCAGATGGTTAATCGTTCTGTGGCGTCGACACTCTCATGTCTGCTTCGACCTTTTCGTGATGTCACATGTTTTACCCTCTGAGAGACACTTTAATAAGGTGACGACCGCTGGGATCAAAAGAGCCGTTGTCTGCCTTAAAAGCTCATTTGGCCCAAAACTTGGCTCCTCTCCTTCTCCCATGGTCGAAAGCTGACCTCGTTGCCATGGTTACCCCACTCTAATATGTATGCTAACGCCTTCTCGCTGCGCCGGGAAGACCCACTGCTGACCAGGGACTGCCCCCGCCCCCTTACACAAAAAAACAAGTAAAAGCCTGAGTAAACACAAACACACTACAAACCCTAATGTAAAACAAACACACATGTACATACCAACACACACGCACATCCAAAGTGATGGCATATGGATGCACCCTGTAGATGCACGCTCCAAGCAAAGCTGAAAGAAGTCATCTGTACGTCACGTCAGGCTGGATGCCTTCAGTAATTCATCCACCCACAAGTGCATAATAAAGTTATTCTAACCCCACCCCGCTGGGACCTCTGGCTCTGGCAACCAAACAACTGTGGAATCTAAACACTCAGCCCACACATGTATCACATCAAACAGCACCCTGACTGTGGATGCACAACAGTATGAAACAAGAGATTGTCCAGCTTTGCCTGACTCCTTTTGTGTATTCAAAATAAATTGCAGATCAGCAGTGCGGCTCAATGTAACTTTACCAAGATCACCCACATGGTTAAAGCATATATTGCCAACTGAACAAACAGGCATGTAACAAGTACACATATATCCACATATAGTAACAGAATAATGTTTTTCCCCCCAATATCTACATTGTTTACTCCGTGTCCCCTGTTAAAGGTCAGGTCACATCAGTTTTTAAACTCGACCACTGAGCGCAAAATCGTGATTTAAAAGTCTCGGTGACTCACTGGTGGAGGCTGAGTCCTTGCACAGCGGACCTGGATCCTAATCCAGCCCGGGGTCCTTTTGCTGGAATATCTTCCCGTCTGTCTCTCCCATCCATTCTCTCTGCCACAATCTAATAAAGCATGAAGAAATGCCAAAGACCATCTTCAAAGTCCTCTGTCCTCGTCTCAGTCCTGACAAATGTGCTATTATAATGCGTACAGTTTGCAGCTTGCACATCAGGACTGGTGATCGAATTACACACATTTTTGAGCATTGGCTCTCATAATGGGTTGGATGGGAACATATTCAAATATTTTGACCTAAGATGATGATTCTAACTGGTGGATACAGCCCCTGTAGTGGGTTTTGTGTCCATATGATTTGACCAGTTTGGATGACTTGCACTGACAATATCTTGCGCTGATTTTTCACTGTCGTCATATGTCAATTTGGTAGACAACCTTAATCTGTCCTATAGATAACTAATAAGTGATCATTCATGAGGGCAGACAAAATAAAGAGAGCAGCTCCGACTGCTACAGATGTGGTGCGAAAGCTCTAAATAAATATTATTCTGTGGGCACTGTAAAGCTGTAAAACAAAAAGTATAAAATAAAGTGTATAAACAAGAATATCATCTTCCATAGAATCGCCTCACTGTGGATATCATGACATGGTAATTAGGAGACATCGCCTTCGAGTATCACTAACTCTTGATAGGAAAGGAAATGACCATGCTTCCCAAAATGTCAAACTATTCCTTTAAAGCACTGCATGGTTATGTAATAATATGCTCAATAAAATGTTTACCCATCATGTTTGTCCTCTGGTTTCATTGGGCGTAACAGAAACAAACACACAAGCACAAATGCTCAGGCACAGTACAGAGTCCTGTCCAACTCCGCAGGCCCCGTCCGGCCAAACCCAGAGCAACACTATGAAACAAGACAAACGAATGACAGATGAGGTCAAAACCCAGAGAGAGACGAGAAAAACCAAGATAATAAAATGAAAGCCTGCTTGCGCGCAAACACACACGTTCTCTAACAAAGGAAAAACATCGGAGTCCAAGACTTAATCAATCTGCATCGTAGAGGGAGAGTGGAGCCACATGGTTTTGATAAGTTCTCTAGCAGAGCAGGGTGAGGTAATGATGAAGTCATCTCTGTCCTCTGGACAGGTTCAAATTCACTGAGCTGTGTGCATTCTAAATGGCTTCAGGCTCACCAACACACACATGCTTTCATTT
>CAFUXE010000277.1:511037-541377 GCA_903364295.1 Serranus cabrilla | reverse complement strand
TTTTTTTGTGGGGTGGTACGCAGTAAAAAATATTGTACTTTTATTGAAGTCTGCAGCAGATATCAAAACCAGAGGATAAGAGAAAGAGCTGCAACATGTGCACACCTACACACCTGCCACTCAAAAAACTACCGTCAAAAATATTTCATCCTCCACGTTATTCAGTTCCTGTTTCCCCAAAACATTCCCAAGCAATCAAGTCTTACTATGGACACGCCTCATTAACAGTCCCTGCAGACTGCACCCACTCAACCGCTCACTGCCATTCTGTGACTAATCTAAGAGGCTGTGCGTCCACTCCCCCAGCACAGTGGACGACTGTACTTCCTGTGTCTCGGCATGGATTTTAAGATTAGATGAGCTGCCTCGGGTTATTATACAACCATTCATTAGGGCAGAGAAAATAAACAAGGGAGAACAGCTCAGACTGCTGCAGAAGTGTTGCAACAGCACTACGTAAATGTTATTCTGTGAGCACTGTAAAGCTCAACACTGTGGGCCTATTAAAATATGGACTCGGAGAACACAAAACTCTTATTGGCTGGTGCATTATTTGGAGAAAGCTGCATGGCTCTGATGTACTCATCGCTGTCTGACATACCCACAGATTTCATCTAATGAACACAGCAAATAAAAACAAAGAATATTTTAAACACTAGTGTCACCAACACATTCTTCAGCGAACTAGTGGTTGGCATCCGGACAGTTTGAGGCGCCTCCTCTTCAAAAGTAGTTGTGTGACATTTTTTTAGATGGCAAAGAAAAATACTAAGGAAACCTCAGTGGAATCCCAACAGGGCATCAACATGGTCTAAAGACTATAGACCATATTTGAGGTGGATCTGTATGTCTAAGTATCATTTCCTGTTGCCAGCAGGTGGTGCTATGCGGATCTGACAATATACAGTAAAGTTACAACTAGAGCCCTTCAGATACATCGGTTGGCCGATATGATCTGCCAATATTGGCCTATGAGTATCTGTATACTTGCTGTCCAATATGTGTCGGTGAACAATCCACATAAAGAAAGGTCTATTTTCATTCCAGCTCAATAATTACTGTATACCATAGGACTTATCGATACATTTTCCCTCTCTAAAATCAGCATCAGCCTCAAAAATCCCATATCAGTCAGGCTCTAGTCACAACAACTTTCTGGTTTTGGGCAAAACACGATATTTCGCCTCAATTTCATGGCAACGGCATGCCATGAATATTCTAAATGTAACAACTATTCATAGCGTAGGAGTTCATTCATTATTTGTTGAAAATTGCAACAAAAAAAAGTTCTCTCCTCATGATATTTACCTCCCAAATTTCATTAATCATCTATGTGAAGCCCATCTACAGGGCTTCAACTTTGAAGTTGCTAAAGAGCCATAAGATGTTCAATTTTCACCACTTTTGTGTGCAAAGTCAAGAGTTTTAGAAAAAAATGTGATGTATTTGAACGAATAATATACACGAAAGTTTCAAAAGGGTCCTCGCACAGTTCGGTGCACAGGCTCTAAGAAACAGCTGGACTCGTGCACAAGCTGATAATATGAAGTTTGAAGCTGCAGAGAGACGTCATTATCAAAAACTCCCTTGGAAAAAGGTTAGGTTCAGATTACATAGTCTGGTGTAATGAGATTTTGCAGAACTGATGCACAATAAGTTTCCACATTAAAACAACTTTTATTTCAAGCTTCAGGAGTAAATTATATTCCTCTTCTTTTTTACTAAACTAGAGCGGCTAGAAACCTCACAGCTTTGCCTCCCTAGAGTCCCAAGCAAACTGCAATATTCATGAAGACCTTATGAAACACTGGAAACTGGCATTCACATCAAAGAGGATGTGCAGAGGTTGAGGAAAAGTAAATATGAAGTATGTTTGCATTCTCTATCTATTCCGTCATTGGTTCTGGGTTAAGTAACTCCCTCGTAGAAAGTCCCTGAAGGGTTTTGAAAGGGGGCCCCTACTATCTGAGTGAATCAGAGAATGAGGGGAATACCGTTTTAGATTTCAGGCCCATATGGTGAACATTCACAGCTTTTCAGAGGGCTCTGCCGACCAAAATAAAAGGAGGGGGAAAAAATGAAAAATTAAGTATGTCAGAGTGCAGGCCTTTTGGAGACAATTATCATATTTGTCTGGGCCTTTTTTAAGTTCAGACAGCCAGGCTTTGGTGTGGAAATGGATATCCTCAGAGAGTCATTACAGGTTGAGAAATATCTATGAGCCAGAGGTGCTGAGGAGGTGCTCATGGGTAATATGCGATTTGAGGCGGGAGAGAGGGAGGGTGGGGGGTGTCGGCCAGACTTTTGAACTGCAGAACTTGCAGGCATGATACGAGGAAAACATAGTAGGGAGGAAAAAGATTAAACGAAGGGTGAAAAGGCGGGAAACTGAGAGGAAGTGAGAACATAGAAAGAGCTACACGCACAAGGTAACCCAGCCGGAGGTCACTGAACAGTTTCCTTCAGGATACACAAGTTAACACACACTGCTGCACTGAGGGGCTTTAAAATATGCTTCTTATTCATCACGATGGCATCTCATTAAAGTAGGTGAGAAATGATACGTTGGTGTGGGTGCTTATCACCACATGTTAGCAGAGCAGTCCCAAGACCTAAACTTTAAGTTAAGTCCTAAAGAAGTCATAATGCATGCTTCAACATTTACAGAATTAATGAATGCTTTTAAAATCATAGTTGCTGTTGGACTGGTTTAAAAAAAGTGCACCTGGAAAAGTAAGTATTGACTTTCCAGGAATCAATACCATGAACTTTAGCTGATTCAGCAACGCAACTGATCATTTAATCTTTTTTTTTTTTTACTTTGAGCTGCAGGTCTTTTTTTATTTTGTCAAGTCGAGTCAAAGGTCAACGAATTTGAGTGCAAGTCATGTGACCCGAGTCCAAACTTCTGCAAGTGCATGACTTGAAGTATTAATATATAGTCTGAAAGATGCACTGCGAGTGAATCCCTCTGAGCAGCAGAAGGTGCAGCACTGTAGTTGACCCTGACCTTTGAACTCCCACCTTTAAAAAAAGCACTGAAAAGCGTGGGCATATTGGAAGGGGCTTTTTGTTGAACATTTAAAAAATAAACTTGTATGACAGCTACATTAAATACACCTACAGAACTAATGGAAGAAAAAGGACGTCCTGTATTTAAATAATCCATGAAATATCAAATACAACAACAACCCACTGTTGACTATTTATGGCTGATTTTGGAGGGTTATGTCCTCTTAATAAACCACATAACCGCTGTTTGGATAACTAAGTTGGCACAAGGTTGCATTATTTCACCAGATGCTGATGGACAAAATGTTATAACTGGTTTTACCGGAATATTTTCACTGAAACACCAGTAAACAACGCAAGGATATTAAACTACAAAGCAACGCGTCCAGTGCTCTTCACCTGTTATCTAAATGACCGAACATATGAAATAAATCCTCCACATACCTTCTGTGATGCGCACAATTTTCCGGGTGAGCAGCTGACGGTCGACCAGCACAAACACAAGTGTCCCCGGACCTTTTCTTACTCCGTTTTCACGGTTTAAATTCAAAGGTTCCGTTCAAACGCGACGTGTCGGAGCACTTTCACTAACACTCACTTATCAGGATGGTGCTGACCTGCTCCCTGCGGCCGAGCAGGCAGCTGCACATGCTATGTAGATCTACTATACCGGCTAAACGCGGAAACGTGGCTCACAATTTGGCAGGAAGTGGACTTTCATTCACCCGAACAGGCGGCGCATTTTTTCGCGAATCCCTTGCCTGAGACGGAGCACACGTGATTCAGGCGGACTGTTGTTGATGTGTATTATTTATGTTTGTCCCAGTTCAGAGGAAACATTAGCTTTAGCAGGACTAGCAAGGAGCGTGTTTCTCAGTATATACTTTATACAAATGTAAAACATTTTTAAAGTGTATTGTGGATAACTTAATAATAAAAATACACATTGTGGGAATCACTGAGATACAAGCTTATTTGAGTGATAATATGCAGCTTGTGCTCACTGTCTACTGGGCTTTATAGGTCATCTACACCTCCCTTTATCTGTACTGTTTTGTGTATTGCAGTTTCAGCATGAATTCATATAATCATGTATAAATAGGTTGAGGCTCAGATGTAACATGATTCATACAAATATGCTGCACTGCCTCCATCTAGTGGCCCCGAGGGTGCTGGTGTCCAACCTGTAGGTGAACGCAGATCCAGGAACTGCACCTCAATACAGAATCAATCATGATACTTCTTCACTGTGGTCTTTTTTTGTCTGTGTTTAACCTCCAAACCTGCCTACCATATACAAATTTTGTATCTTTAAGGGGAGGAGAGGAGACAGTAAGTCAACAGTAGATGTCACCTAGAAGTGGTATAAATCACCTCAAAGCTGGGAAACTGAAGAATAATTATTTATTACATGAATCTGAGTTCAGCACTTTGTGTCAAGTTTTAAACCATAAATCTGTAATAGAGCCTGTGCTTTCTGTCTATTCAAAAGTTGGAACAACAGAGTAGGAAGAAAAACATACAAACATAAAAGTGAAATAAAAAGCTATATCAGAGTAGAAGAGAAGCAACAGATTTGCTCCAGGACTACAGGACAGATCTGCTGCTGCTGAGACCCAGTAGGTCAGTCCTTTCTCTTCATCCACAGCCACTGACTGCCCTTTTCAGCCACTCTGGAGCTTTGACTGATTACAGGTGGACCTATCCCTGAACTCCCACCTCCTGGAGTAGCTGTGATGTTGATGTGAATCTGGACCCTTTGCAGTCTACCTCAGCTGCTCCCACCTTTGCTGTCCACACATGTTGTGAAGTGCCAGCTACAAGCTCAGTGTAACTCATTCAGCCTCCACTGCATCATCCCAGAGCACTGAAAGCTCAATGATGTGAGGCCGACCATAGCACAATATCTGGTCTGACGTTGATGTAGCCATATTTGGAGCCAGAGGTCAGAGGCCAGTGTCTTTAATCTATCTTCAAAACTGAGCCAGCTATAGCCTCTGACACTCAATATTGTCAGCCGAGGACGTATATGTAGGTTCATGTTTTTATCATGGTAATCACATTCATGTATTCACATATTTTACACAGTTACAAATACAATGTGCAATATTGTCCTCCAGGCTACACGGTGCTGTTTCAGCTCACAGCAGAGAGGTCAAAGGGTTTGAATCTGGTTTGCAGCCACTGGAGTGTGTGTTCTCATTGTGTCAGTGTGGGTTTTCTCCAGGTCCTCCGGCTCCAAAGGACATGCAGCTTAGGTTTAATTGGTGCCCATAGGAGTGAATGAGAGTGTGAATGGTTGTCTGTCTCTATATGTCTGCCCTGTGATAGTTTGGTGTCAGCTGGGATCGGCTCCAGCCCCCCATGACCCGAGTTGCAAAAGTCCTTCTATTGTATACTCTGGTTCATAAAGATTTCCTTTTGTCTGGAATTTCATTGTCGCTGTAATAATCACTCGTTTTTATTTTCTTGTATTTGTATTTGTCTTCCAAAAACTAGCAACTATTCTGACCAAAAGAGCTGACAGAGTGAAGCATGTTAGTGCACTAATGCGTAGGAACATGGAGGCTCTACGGTTGATCTCCTGCAGGGTAAGTACATCAGACAACCCCAGTTCAAAAAGTCAGAAACTATCCTAATAAGCATACAACAATCCATAAATGCTATCCATAAATCATTGCAAATAAACTACAGGTATTCTAATTTTGAGCAGAGTAAATGAGGTCAGTTACTTTGAGAACCTGTTCTGCAGGAAGAGAAGAGATTTCTGTGGAATGGAGCATCAGCTCATCTAAACATCACATTCAGCAGATCCATATCTAAGCATAACTTACAGTCAGGGAACAGCACAGACACGCAATATGTTTTTACCACCTCTCCCTCAACATACTTATGCAAGATGACACTGACAGTGTGGCTTGATGGTGCGTGTGTTTTGGATGTCAAAGCCGTTGTCATTTTTGGATCAGAAACAAAAGTAGAAGTAAAATTCAGTTGTATAAAGCAAAATGACAGAGAAAGGCTTATTAACATATTTTTGAAATGACTGATCGCTCCTGTCCACGTCTTGTATTGTTTCAGGTGCCAACTAACTTCCAAACATTACATGCCAAGAAAAGCTATCTGGCTTTGTTGTCCTTTCGTTTGACAGATTCTGAGACATGATTTAACTCTGATGCTGAAACATGTACAGTGACAGTTGTTGCCCATCAGGTCTTGTCAACCTGAGAGGAGTCAGCAAGCCTTCAAATAATTAGAGAGTAAATCTCAAAGTACAAATTGGTCCCGAGCGCAGGACGTATGGAAACTACTGATTCTTGTGCTGTTGGGTACATACATTGTGTCAAAGAACTTCTGTTGAAGAGTGAAATGTCTTATTTTTTGTGAATCACAAGTTTCATCAAGATATGATATAATACAGATTCTTTGGATATTTGGTGAAATCAGTCAAAGTCTGACACAATTCTCTCTCATTTTGATTCACTGTAGCAGGCTGTGATCTATATGAAATGGTGTAAAATGCCCCTTTGACACAGTTACATTCATTTCACAACATGCAAAAAATAAAATAACAAAATAAATAAAAATAAAAGCATTTCTTAAGATAATGATATGTATAGATATTTTCATTTTGGCATCAATGATATTGGATCATTGATCACTGATTCTAAATATGGACATGTGTCATTGTATCTCAACTTTTTTCCCAACATTCATGTGATGATTGATGACTGAATAAAATATATTGTTAAAATGTTTCCAAACCCTCTCGGCTTGTGGCCCCGGTCAAAAATTTTTAATACTTTTTGCTGATAATACATCTGCACTTTTACTGATGTAGGACGTTGATTGCAGGACTTTTAATCATAATAGAATATTTTTACATTGCAGGTTGTTTTTTTGTTTTTGTTTTTTCATTTAAGTAGGGTGTGAGTGCTTTGTCTCATCTGTTCATGAACTCTTTCAGAATATCTTCTATTCTACTTTATATCATATGAAAATTGCCAGTGTGTCAATTTTCTCATCAAACTATACCAAATGTAATTGCATGTGACAGCTTCTAAGTTGTATAAAACAAGACTGGGTCATTTTACAAAGCTAGCCTGGTTCTGGGGAACAAAACATAGTTCCTGTACTATATTGTTGGAGGAAGAAGGCTGCATGTACCTTTGTCATTTTTGTTTTTACAGCCCCAGTAAGTATAACATTTCCCCCTTCTTGGATAATAATTTACTCTGTTTTTGTGAAATAATTCTGATGCTTTTTATTCCTCCGTGCAGGTGACAGCCACGGTGAGAGTCCTGATGTATTCCGGTTGTCTCACCATTCTTATAAAGAGATATCATAGAAAGACCTGGGAAGGATTTCTTGAATTCTGGAGCAAGCGTCCACTTTCACACTAGTTACTGTTAGGATAAAATGATGATGACATTTAATCTGAAAGGTCAAAGGTCAACTACCCTGTGACATTTAAGATGTTCTGCAAAAACACTTCCTGGCTTTAACTCAGAAGGGCAAATTGTGATGACATTTCACATTTGGTCAGATACTGAAGTGGTGACACTGATCTTGGGTGCCCACTTTGAATCATTGTGGTCACCGAATTTGTAGCTTTTTTTTGCACCAGCATCCATATTTTAATTTGTTTCTACTGTCATGGCTACATGTATGAGTCTGTAGATGTAAAATGCTACTTGGTGGAGACATACAACCGCAAGACAATAATTTCAATTTCTTTTCTTTGATTACACATACAGCAATGCTCTAGCTTTTAAAAACAAACAAACAAGCAAAAAACGGTTAAACAGACCTCATGCTGTCATTTTTGTGCTTTTGAGACTCAGAACACCTGTCAAACACTGTGACATCTTCTGCCAGTTTCCTCGTGCTTCCAACACGTGAAATAAAAAAATCCATTGTCTGATGTGTGCTCTCAGTGACATTAAAAAAGCATATGATTTCAACTAAGTCTACATGTCTGTTTAGGGTGTTTTACAGTAAAAGATCACATTTCCTCATGTATAGAAAACGTTGCCAGCATGCATGACCTGAAGTTTGATCTTACTGTCATTTGCATAACTGAAACAACATTTGGGTCATATAAAAAATCACATTCTCCCTGTGTAATCTCAGGTAAATGCCTTAAAATCTCAGCAAAACAGAAAAGATGACACCCACATGTCAACAAGTCACGAAACAATGCTCCTCCAACAATCCTCCTGCACAAAATTCCTTAAAAAATGTGATGATAGTGATTATCTTAGATGGCGACCTGAATGATAACCTGTCAAACTCGTCTTTGACCTTAAAATGAACTGTTTATGTTTACTTCAAAATGAGCCAAAATACTATAAATGGAGCCAGTTAACAGGATTATTAAAGATTTTTCTTCAATTCAGTATAAAATTGTACTCTTTAAAAAAAAACTTCATTAAACTGCTCGTTCTGAGAAGGTAAATCTGTGTAATGTAACACAGCACAGGATTAATCCCCTCATTAAGAAAACAGTCTCCTTTCACTGTAATCATTCTGCTCTGTTTCCATTTACTGCAGTTTATCTCTGTCTCTACCAATTGTCTGCATATGTGCCTGTGTGTGTGTGTGCAAACCTGTGTGCACACCATTACGTCACGATTCCAGCTCCTACCGCAATCAGTGATCTAAACAAGCCGAGTGAAGGACCTAACCCACTTCACAGGTCCTCCAATATGTGTAAATAGCTACGTGGCCTATCCCAAACTGCACACGATGATGGGCCATTGGGCTGCTATTCTTAGAACAAGTTACTATTTTCTCTCTGCTTTTATTCCCCTCAACCCTGTCACAAGGACAGCTGAGGCGTGTGGTGTGAGAGGAAAGAGGAAGGAGCAGAAGCAGGGTTGTAAAAGGGGAAAGAAGAGAACGGATCAACTCAGCAATAGCTGAATTACAACACGAATCTTCAAGGATAAGTTTTATTTTGGGCAACTCATTTGACTTTTTTCATGCTCACAGTTAACTGAATAAAAGCTAAATGAACATTAATATAAAATGGAAATAGGTAGCTTTTGCTGCTCTGTTGCTGTTTGTATTTTCTGCTCTTGTCTGTGGGATCAAATAAAGCATGTGTCATCTCTCTTTATTTCCCTTCAGTATAAATGTCACGTTATGATTTAATTACATTGCTTTGCTCAACAAGCTTGAACACTGACTTGCACACCTACAATTAAACTGGTTTAGCTTTATACGTTGCCTTGACCTGTTGGTGTTCTTCATTCATAGCAATATTTAGCTTTAATAGTTTTCCATTCTAGTTTCATTATTTGTTTTACATTGTGCCAATGTTCCTGACTAGTTTGCTGTTGTTCAGGTGCAAGTAGGTCATGCTATTACCGTGTACCACACCGAGCAAAGTATTAAAGTGCAATCTTATCTCACAAAGCATAAAAAAAAATAATAACAATAGAGGATCACTTCACTTTAACCCAGCCAACTAAGGAAGTTACTCTAAGTTCCCCAACAATACAAAAAACATAAATCTTTTTTTTATCAGTTAATACGTTCACTCTGTAATCAACCAGTTCAAATTTGCATTTTGAACTGATTGAGCACAACAGAACACTATGATTTACAAAAGTGTCTGTCCTGTATTTTGCGCCGGGCAGGGCATGGCCACAACAGGGCCGGGCTTCTCCACCCATCCAGGGCTGCCAAATATTCTTCCTCCCTCCCCTGCCTCCACACACGAGACACTGTTGACCAATCACAGGCTGCGCAGCACAGAGCGACTGCAGCTGAAAAACAGAAGCACAAACGGGGGCTGCACACACATGTTCTTGGAGAACACACACTCTATTACTGTGCTGTCATTGAACTCCTCATGTAGTAACTGAGCTGTTTTTACTCCTTTGATGCAGATTTGTTTTTTTGTCACATAATTGACCTTTTCTCTTTGCTGTGTCTTTCACACACACGTCATCATGTGCCTTCTGACAGCTGCCCTGCTGCTTTCTTTGCTTGGTGAGTATATTTGCCATCTTTTGACCTTTGCTTAACGTGCCACATGGACTCAATGAATGACTTGTGTATTCAGCAGTGTAATGTTTATGTCAAAGGTCTGAAACCATGCGCAATGGAGGGCAGAGAGGTATTCAGTTGACAATGATTTATCCTTCTTTATAATATTTAACTTGTTTTAGACCAACTGTGCAGCCGTCACAGCCACAGCTCTGTCCTGCTGATGCAGGCGGAGAAGATGCAGCTTCCTCTGTCAGTCCCACTACGATGTGAAGAGGCTTCAAACAACCTAAATGATCGAATTAGAAGCATGTGATGGCAGTTACTACTACTCTCAATAAGTGACTCAATTTGGTGATTTAACATGAGAAATTGAGAACAACCAACCAATTTGTTTGCACTTTCTGCATAATCTGCTTTTTAAATTATATTGCTCATTTGCATTCCTTGGGATTTGAATGTATGAATGGAATCTTGCAGTGTTTTATCTTGCATGTTTTAATACATGAGGTTTATAACTGGATAGAATTCCAGAGATGATGATTAACCAGATTAGCCAGATGTCTAAAATTATAAATGTGACTCACTGCAGTCCTTTGACTTCTGTTTGACAACTTAAACAGCAATGGATCCTGAGGCTCACTCTGAAGAATGAGGTTTTTGACAGGGTTTTGCCCCTTTGAGTCCTTCATTGCATTATGCTATAGCTGTAGGTCAAGGCTTTGGAGTTGATATAGTCTGCTATTAACAGGGTTTATAACATTTACTTCCTAAATCATTCACAATCATTCACAAGTATTTCCACTCTATGGTGGCTGTCTTCTAACATGCTGTTTAATCTAACTAATTATATGCCTTTAACGTCTTCATCAAACATCCAGTGTATCTTCCAGTTAATCTATTTTTATAGTAATAATTAATCTATTCTAAAGGTGATAATTAAAGTAAAGCTGTTGACAATAATTTCAGACCAGTCATACTGCGAAAGTAGCATTTCCACTATTGAATGTCACTTTGCATGCCATGTAGATAGAATGACATTAAAGAAATGAAAGTGGCCTCTATATATAACTTTAACTGAGAATAGAAACTAAAAGGCGCATATAATCTCCTTTAAACAGTATTTCCACAATATAGTGACATATGGTATCTTCTAACACGCTGTATAATACAAAAAAAATTAAACAGAAAGATATTCCTCAGTGTAAAGACCTACTGTATATAGTGATTTGTCTGTTAAAAACTGTTAAAATTTGATAGTTGTGTTTCTGTTTAAATTTTATGTATAACTTAGTCAAGTGATGATGTGCAGTCAGTCTGTGATTAAGAGGCAGCGGTGATGACCCGTCTATGAATAGTTAAGCATGTTCAGTAGACCTGCATTATATGCACATCTGCCCTGTAAAAGCAGACAGATTTTAGAGTTAACAGATATCCAAATTATGTATTTTTGATAGTGACAACTGTTTCACCTATTAGTGTGCTACACTGCTGCCATTAATAAATCGAGCATTCGAAAACGGTTGAAATGTAGCACTTGCTTCAGCAATGAGCACTCTTTTTATATCTTCATTATTAATCTCATCTTCTGGATTATTTTTGTTATCCAGGAACAATTAAGAATTTCAGCAGATTTGATAATTTACAAACTTAATGTACTTTTTTTTTGTGTTTGTTTTAACTTCAAATGATCATTCAAACTTTACAGCTTCCCCCCTATGTACTTCAGATTCACACCTTTCTTCAGTAATTCCTGTTTTAGTCGCTCACTCAGATTTTCATATTGTTGTGAATTTGGCAGACACATATATCATTGACACCTAGCATACGTTTCCGCATGCTGACAGTCAGGTTTGGCATTAGATCAGAAGTCACCTGTCAGAGTAAGCCGGTACGATTATCTCTAAAAGAATCAACATCGATCACTGAGCTAGTGCGTATGCTTAGGTAGAGTCATCTCTGTAGGCGGAAACACTATTATCTGTGAGGGTATTACAGTACAGATAGTATTTCTTAGTACTGAGTGTATTTTGGAAAAACGCAGTACACCTCATTGTGTACCTCATCGGCACTGGCTAACATGTGTTAATATACTGTTTGGAATTTTTAATTGATAATGAAGCTGTTAACATGGATTTGTTGAGAAGCTAAAAATATCAGCCTAAAATGTATAAAATAGTATAAAGAGATGAAAATCCATTGTGGAACTCAATGAAGGCCAGTTAAGATTGATTTGAAAATAAAAGATATATGCCAAATTATTGGTATTAAAGTAATATAACAATATTTAATTGGAGATGATACTTTTGCTGATGTTTATGTTGTGTGGCGAAAAGTAAGGATGTGGTGAATGTGATGATGAATGTATGCATATCATAACATCCTTTGAATTACGTTCGTGCAGAGTTTGACATATAACGGATGTTTTCACATTGACCAGATCAGAAGCCAATCATGGTCCACTGTCCAGTTTATTTAACTGTGTTGATACACTGTTAGCTCTGTCCCCGCTGTTGCTGTTTTAAGAGCTTTTCATGATGGCGTGAGCACCGTTAACATAGCTGCTGGCTCAGCCAACGCCATTTTGAGAGCCCTGCGCAGCCAATCAATATGCTCTTAAACCCGTGTATGGCCCATTTAAATTATGATTTTGCAGATTTTTATTTTTGTTTTCGTTTTATACTGTTAACTGTTTTAGACGTCTATTGATAAACATATTGTAATGCACATACTTGTGATTTAGGATTTTGCAGGGTCATCCATAACTAGAGTTCTGTTTGTTGAGGTTTGTACATTAACAAGCACAGAATCCCAGAATACTATTATCACCTCCTCCTTGTCATCCTTTTCAGATCCCATTTCCTGTGTTCAGTTTATGGCCCCTCTGAACATGCGAGGAGTCACAGGGCAGGTGCACTTTAACTCCACTTCCCAGATGGCCACTGTCAACGTGTCTGGCGCTGGTTCCTGCGGTTCACTTAATGTCTCCCTCAGCATGTTCCCCGTCATGTATGGCCATTATGCTCAACCCTGTTCTGAAGAAAATATCGGCTCCAGTGTTTTCACCTTCACAGCTGATCCTGCCTCGAACACCCCTGTCAACGTATCAGGCCTCTTTGAACAAAGCGCAAACCTGGACGACTTTTCGCTGACTTTGCACTCATGCAATGGCACTAAAATATGCACGGTTGTAAGTCGAGGTCAAACAGTCAAGACTTATCAGGCCAGGTTCACTGGACCCATCGCAGGTAACGTTTACATACGATTTAACAAAGGACTGACCTACCCCAGGGTGCTCACAGACCTAGTAACAATCGGTCAGGTCAATGCCTCACAAGCCAATGTCACCCTCTTTGGATCTACGAGCACCGCTGCAAGCTGTGATGTCCTTCTTGGAAGCCTAGATCCCTCAGCTTTGACCAATCTGGGTGTTGTAAAAGTTGGAACTCCCTTACAGCCTGAGAAATCCCGCCTGGACCTGAGAAGCTTCAACATCAACAATCGATTTCTTGTTCTCCGCATGGGGTCAAGCTACAAGTGTGCTCTGATTTATAGTATGGCAGAGAAACAGGTGAGCGCTGTTGTGAATATGAAAGGGATCAAAGGATACTTCAGCTTCCGTCAGGCTTCCCCGTTTGATTTGACCGAATTGAGGGTGAACCTGACAAACCTACAGAGCAAAGTCGGCCCATACCATGTCCACATGTTTCCTGTCCCCTCGGTCAGGTCGCCTTCATCAAGTCGGTGTTCAAATGATAATGTGGGTGGCCACTGGAATCCATTCAGTGTCAACACAAATGACCCAACTTACCCAAAAGTTCCAGGTTCAACCCACGATATGTATGAGATTGGTGACCTCAGCGCCAAGCATATGTCCCTTGCTGGTAAAAACGAGACGGACATGATGTTCACGGACTTTAGCCTCCCTCTGTTCGGACAAAACAGCATTGTAGGTCGTTCAGTTGTGATTCACAAAACAGACGGGGCCAGATATGTTTGTGCCAGCATTGGCTATCCAGGTGAGGTGACTGTAGCGAGAGCTCAATTTAAGAGCCATGTGGTTGGTGAGATCTGGTTCACTCAGCTGGAGAACAACCCTCTGTCTGACGTATCCATCTTCATGGATCTGTCATTTGGAAATCCCTCAATGACACCAACCGAACACCACAACTGGCATGTTCACAACTACCCCATCAGCTCAGAGAGGGATGATGATGTAGGACGCTGCAGCACAGCAGGAGGACACTGGAACCCCTTCAACATTAACACAGGAGACAGCAGCTACGCCCTCCACTGTGGCCCGTCCCGTCCCTTGTCCTGTGAAGTTGGAGACCTCTCCAACAAACACAGCACCATTAACCTAGGCACCCGTGTAGGTGGAGTGGAAGCAAAGAACTTCTTCACTGATGTCTCTTCCTGGTTGTCTGGGTCAGCCATTATTGGTCGTTCTGTGGTCATCCATCAAGCAGAAAAAGGAGGGCCAAGGATTGCTTGTGCCAACGTTACAATGGTGCGGGTCCCCAAAGCTAGTTTAGGTATCTGGTTTGGCTCCCAGATTCCTGGCGGACAGGTCCACTTCTCCCAGGCTGTCCCACAAGGCCCGACGACTATAAATGTATCCCTGACTAACCTCAACTCCTTAGCTGGGGGTTACCATATTCACATACTGTCTGTCAAACCTGGCAGTGCAGAGCCCTGTTCCGCAGCAAACATCCTGGGCCACTTCAACCCGTTAGCCTTCAACCATTCAAACAGTCCCGCACCTGGAGCTGGCACAGTGGACCAATATGAGATTGGGGACATTGGTGGAAAGTTTGGGAATCTGAATGACCTAAACCAGTCTCACGCTGTATACATGGACCCTGACATGCCATTAACTGGACCCTACAGCATCGTAGGAAGGTCACTGGTGATTCACTACTCAACTAACGGGTCAAGGTGAGAACCCTTTGAAATGGATTAGGAGTAGACATTGCAACTGTTGTAGTAGGGTAACTGTATAAAGTATGTATAAAGTGACTTGTTGCAAGTCACAAACAGTTTGAGAGGAGGTGGTTTTGAAGTAACAATCAAGCTACCACTGGACTAGTAGGGCATGTAAAGCTAGCTGCTAAATAAGTTTACTCTATTCTGTCAGTACAGAAACACACATTGCAGTCACCAGCTAGTCGTCCACTACTTAGCTAAATAGCAAGTTTTGATGCTAAACAGGTTACAGAAAATGAGCCCAACAATGTGCTGCAGCACTAGCCAGCTAGTCAACCAGCTGATGTGAGGCCCCAAAACAACTTACAACAATCTCCATTTTATTATCAACAGTGTTAAAAAAAAATACAAAGCCATTCTTCTCCCATTTCTATGTGAGGACCTGTGTGTTTGTTTCTACTTATCAAAGAGAAAGAAACCAACAGAGCGTCAAAGTGAAAGAGAAAAAATAAGCCAATATTTCACTTATATGCTGACCACAGGTTCCTCTGAAGATGAAGTTGTGAGCCATTATTTATTGTAGTAATGGACTTACTTTCATTTACATTACACATTATTTAGATACAGCATACAGAAAATGGCATTCGCTCTACCAGCTGCAAAAGAATCCAGTAGTCTCTGGTGCCTTCGCAGCATGAGCAAACAAGTGAGCTTCACCACAGAGTGGCCCTCTGGCACAGTGACAGACAGGCAGTCTATTGAGGGCAATTACAGGTGTAGGATGTCATAGACATAGAGTCATATCTTCCTCATGTTTTGTATTAAAACACAGATAATCCTCCTTATTCATAAAGAATGACTCAACAAAATATTGCGAAGGAGAAAATTGTAAAGTTAACCCCAGGGGATTTGGATATGTTTTGCTTATCTTGTGTTTTTGTGTCTCTCTACATGTGTGTACATGCTTGTATATTATTTCTGTACAGAATGCGGTGCGCTGACGTCTTAGCTGACAGAGACACAGATGGACAATGGACCATTGCTAAGGCTGTTTTCAATGGCACAGTGACTGGGACAGTCAAACTGGTAAGAATCAACAACGGCCAAGGTCTTCTCCACAATGACAAGTTATTATAGATACATGCTGTTGAAATCACAATATATTCTACATGGTTGTTTTGTTAATGCAACTTGTCTTCTGGACAGTTTGTTCAGAGATTCGGGTGCATAGCTAATAGCAGCTAACGTAGCTTTGAGCAGCTAGTTTAAGCAGAGATAAAGAGAGGTCCTATGAGCCAAGCGCTTTCCAACACCACACCAATTTCAAACTTGCAGTCTTCAGTGAGAGCTTTATACAACTTTATCACATAAGAAGTAGAATTCACCAAGTCCCATTAACAGAATTTAATGTGTTAAATTGTTGTTGTTTCTCTTTGAGACAATGGCTGTTCTTATTTCCAAAACCACTTTTCAAAGATTGCATGTATATGTGGTTGGCAAACACCAGTGATTATGATCTTAACTCAGCTTCCTAATTTCTGTTGCCCAAGTTCAGGTTGCTAAATTTGACCATAGTGCAAAATGTCAAAACATATTTGAGTGAGAACAAGCAAGGTCATTTTAAACCACAGTTAAAATGTAAAGAGAACAAAAGCTGCATTTCTTTCCTCTTCTAGACTTGATTTCCTTTGCCTCTTCTGTGGTTTTGTGAACAAGTGGTACTAACGATATTATGAGTGTGTATTTTTGCCTTGAATAGGATACAATGCTAGTCCAAAATGCATTGACCTTGACTCAGTTGTGTAAAACACCACTCTCTATTCTTAGGACAATAGATTTTGTAACATGTTGGTTTTGATGTTGTGAAAGTAATTTCCTCAATTCATTAAGACAGAAATTATTATTTATAGACTGCATGGTCAATTCGAGGGAAAATAACCCCAGCAACACAAACTAAGTCAAGAGATTTCCACATGACGGCTACAAATTCTAAGAATCACAATGCAATGCTTTCTCTTGAAGCCACTGAACACACAAGGTTTTTTTCACTTGATAACTTATAAGGAGCCAAGCTGCCACAAAAACATGACAGAGTATTTCTGTTGTGCTGGACAGACAGTGAATTCATTATGCCTGTGGTGGTTTGCAACAAGGAGCCATGGGAAGCAGGGGCAAGATCATTAGCTTAGCTTAGCATTCGTTTGCTGGCTAGTGAAACCTACAGGCCCCCTGAACTAGGAAGCTCCCCAAAGGAACAGCTGTGTCTGTCAGCCGCCCTCCAGAGGCCCCATACTGAGCTCTGCACTATGTCTATGGATAAGAGCTTATGCTGTATTAACTAAGAGGCCATATTATCAAGGATAGAGTGGGGAATAAACCGGGTCACTCACTGTAATTTTCCAAATTTTCTCAGGTAGATTTGAGAGTTAGAATGGGTGAAACAGTTGATTAACATGTTACAAGGATAAATCTCCACTGATATCCACCTTCATTGTCTTTATATTTCAGCAAAACAAAAGCAGGCCAGATCACTTTAAGCTAGGATGATAGTATGACAGCACACAGTCTCTCTAACTCTATACTAATATCGGACATGGTGATTGTTTGTTCTTGCAGCGCCAGCAGATGTTTCCTGATGGTAGTAGCAGTGATATCACAATGGAGGTGACCCTTCAATCATCGACAAGACAAAATGTAAGTATTTTTACTCTGCCACTGGAGGGGAACAACTGGTTTGGAGAGCTAAGTGGACAGACTGTTCTCATTCCCAGATTGTCAATTACCAGCCCTTGGCATCTGGTACAAGACTGAAAAAACCCTTTAGCGTTTGTATGAAATGCACCAGGCTTTTAAGTAACTCTAATCCCACCTCTGCAATATAAGATGCTCAGACAGAGCAACTGCTCCAAAAGTCAGGACACGCAGTACAAAGAGTAAAAAAGGCTGCACAGGGAGGAGGAAGATGTGGATGGATGTCATATGACATCACTTGTGTATGTTAGACTTGCGTATGTAACTTCATTTTTCTTCACAAACTCATTTTAAAATTCAAACCACAACATTTTCCTAAACATAACCAGGTAGTTTTGCTTAAATTCATAATGTTAACCACATGTTTAAAACCTCAACAACAATGGAGCATCATAGTTTGATGTATAGAGTCCAGTTCATTCAAAAATGATGCCAAAGTGTCCTGACTAATCACCTGTATGTGGTGAGATGGGAATAAGAACACATTAGTGGAATGCATATAATATATCATAATGTTCTTTGTATGTCACTCATGTGACACACAGCCAGTGTACCGGCTATTTCTGAGTGCCTGTTCTGACCAACAACTCAATGGTTTCCTGGTTTATTTACAGTGATGCAAGTTTAGTGACAAACCAATGGACACAGTTTACAAAAAACAAGCAACAGAGTGAACTTTGGGTCATTTAAACAAACTGTGTGTAGTAGAGCTGTCAGTGATCGCCTGTGCATGAGGCACAAAGAATACAGGACGGCTGAAAACTTTGGCACTCCCCGTTGTTGAGGTGTTCAGTGACCACAGATTGTCTGGGAGTTAACAAAAATATTAAGTCTCAAACCAAACATTAAAAAACCTTTACAAATTCCTAAAAGTCTACATGGGATATAAGCTATCAACCATGTAGCCCCCACAGTGTAAAACCCTGTAAGTGTAAACAAGAAAACCTGGAAATGTTTTCGGAAAAATTATGCAATAGATACATAAGAGACATCTGAGCACCTGAGAGCCACCAGGAAGAACAGAAAGATGGACAATAAAGTGGAAAGTGAAGTGAAAACTTAAACTTAAATTGAAAGAACTTTCATATCCAGTGCCATCTACATATATTCAGCACCCACAATTGCTGCCATGTAGAAGCAAGTGTTGAGTGTCTGAGGAGTAACAGACACTTGCAACACACACACACACACACACACACACCCACATACAGATACGCGTTGGAAGTGCCAGAGCTGGGTTTATGTCCGCATCAAAAAGGGCTGTTGGGTTTCATTTATCATTTTGATGTTTTCTTGATTCTCAGAACAATAAGCGGCTTACGTAATCTTAGAACACGCAGTTGTATGTTACGGAAAAAGAGAATGGATGACTAATACAGTTCAGGCCCTTTAAGTTCCCAGATATTTATTTTGTCCAGCGATTTCTTTGTAAATTGTTTTGCAATGTGTTTGTGTTTCTTTCTGTATTTACAACACTCACTCCTCTCTTTTGCCCCCCTCCTCCCTGCAGCCAACTGTTGCATCCATGTTCATCACAAGCACCCGGGGCAACGAAACCAGCCAGTGCACCGGTGTCGAAGACACATTCAATCCCTTCAATATGACATCAATGGTGAGACCAGCATGTCTCTTCTTTAACTTCTGATTCTTACAGCTGGCTCAGGAAGGGCTCTTCATAGTGAAGCTGTGTAAATCTAAGTCAGTGCGTTTGTTTATTAGTTATTTATTACTCTGGGGACTTTTTAAATTATTTGATCTGGTTAATACAGGGATGCCGCAGAGTTATTTGCTGATATTTTAGTATTTTAACTGTTTTCTTGTAGACTTTTGTTCACAGTTAATTTATATATTTTTTTTTATTAGTTATATTACCTATAGTCAGTAGTTGTTGATGAGATAGGTGCGCTACTAGATAGTAGGGTTGGTCACCGAGTAGATCCGAGTTGTACCTGTAGTCATTTGCAAAATTACTTCGACTTTTTAAATATCTTGCAAGGACTGTTTCTATCCAATGAGACAAAACCTTCAACCTTTTCGGAGAAGGAAGACTATGACTCGTGAGTTTTTTTTCTTACGATAGAAACATGACCATTTCATGTCAGAACTTACATTATGGTGTCAAAATTGCGATTTCATGGTTAACGTGTGATACACTTCCTTCTTTCTATTCCCCTTTCAGAGCTCCAGCTGTTCACTATTAAACCCTCTGAGCTGTGTGGTGGGAGAGGTGTCAGCGAGACAAGGTGAAGTCAGCCTGACTAAAGGGCAGCTGTTCACTGACAGCATCATCCAGCTCTCTGGAGACTTCACAGGTACCACACCCTCATAGTTTTCTTTACCCGTGTATTTAGCAGTGGACAGACTTAAAGATTTCTCTAAAATTTTGTTTGTCTATGTTTGTAGTTGTCCACAGGTCTTTAGTGCTAAAGAATGGAGACAGCTACATGGCATGTGCCGACATCCTCCCAGAGTCCCCTTCAGCAGAGCAGACCTTTCCCAACGTGACTGACTTCAGTAGGTGGGTGTCATAAAGAAAACATGGTTAAAGCAACATCATATAAAAGTTGTGTTTGTCTGTTTTTTCTTTTCAATAAAAAATGAAATACTTCCATCAGGACTATCAGCTAATCTTCATAACTTTTCTCAACCACTGAGGAGACAGAATGACTTGTTATCTCAGATGCCTCCTGGAGAGTAAAACAATAAAAAATAAGGAAGTGCTTTGCTTGGTGATGCGGATAGAATTTCTTGGACCATTTAGTGGTTAGATCACCCATTTTGATATTTTAAGTGAAAGTGCATCAACATTTATGATCGCAAACATTCTTCATGTTGAATGGAGGATTATTCAAACAACTGATAGCATCTAACTAACAAATCGGGTAAAAACAGAGAGGCTGATCGAGGGCATGCGTCTGACATGGCCTGTTTTATGTCACTGGACTCCAGCTAACTTGAGAATGAGTTAAATTACATTAACTGGTGATCGATTAACTACGCACATAAATTCACGCGTATACGCAGATACATTACTTTAAAGTGGCATCTAGTGGTGGGGTTGCAGATTGCAACCAACTGAATACCCTTCCGCTCAACCCTCCATTTCCAAGCATGTAGGAGAACCTACAGAGGCCTTCAGGTAATGTAGAAACGGGAAAGGCTCTTTGTTCATTTGGGCTACTGTAGAAACATGGTGTTGCAACATTACAGGCTCCAGATCCTCCTTAACCCTACACATTCCTCCTTTGAACATGCATTTTATACCCTTACTATGAAGCGTTACTGAGAAATCATCACAGCCCCTAAAGTTCATTGCACACTGCTGTTTGGTCATATTTGGATTTGATTAGAGGAAGTACCCTGAATAGAATTGTATTACACAGAATACAAAGCATTTTAATATAGATGCTGGGTCACCACTTCTTTGTCCAGATACGACTTCCGTAAGAGGGTGGCAGATGTGCTGGGGTTGGACATGGCGAGAGTCACCATCCTGCCGGGCTCTCCCAGACATGTAGCTGATGGGAAGTGCCAGCAAGTTGACTACATGGTGTCTGGTAAGGAAGAAACGCTCCAAAAATGATGTTCCGCTAAGAACACAACAGTGTCTAATTTTCAGTAAAAGGTGTACTGTGTTAAACTGTATTAGCTTTCCAAACAATCACGACAGAAATACGGTAAGGAAATAAGGTGATCTGAGGAAGTGAGTGAATATATGTGTTCCTCTTCTTCTTTTATACTGGAAATCATACAATGATCAAAAACTTTAATGCTGTAGCCGTTAATCATGTGATTGAAAATCTCAGACAGCACTAGTTATTATGAAAAGCATGGCAGCACAGGACTGGTCCTCCCTCAAAAACGACCATTTAGGTTGTTTATACAGGCAGCAGAATACAACTCATACTTATGTTTAAGACTGTCCCTTGCCAATTCACACTTTGTGCACAACACGCCGTGCATCATGTTTTTACTTAACTACAGTATTGCACAATAAAGAGTACACCCCTCATATCAGTTTCTGAATGGAGGGCATCATGCTCTGCTTCAAAATGTCACAGTACATGTTGGCATTCATGGTTCCTTCAATGAACCCCAGTGCAGGCAGCACTCATGTAGCCCCAGACCATCACACTCCCACCACCATGCTTCACTGTAGGTAAGAAACAGTTGTCTTTGAACTCCTCACCTGGTTGCCGCCGCACACGCTTGACACCATCAGACCACAGGACATGGTTCCAGTAATCCGTGTCCTCAGTCTGCTCGTCTTTCTTGTGCATCATCTTTAGAAGAGACTTCATTCTGGTTCGACAGCCATGTGGACCAGTTTGATGCAGTGTGTGGGTACGGTGTGAAGCCCCGCCCCTTCAGCCTCTGCAGCAATGCTGGCAGCACTCATACGTCTATTTTCCAAAAACAACCTCTGGACATGACGCTGAGCACGTGCACTCATCTTCTTTGGTTGAGCGTGGCGGGATCTGTTCTGAGTGGAACCTGTCCTGGTAAACCGCTGTTTGGTCTTGGTCACCGTGCTGCAGCTCAGTTTCAGCATGTTTACAGTCTTCTTATAGCCTCGGCCATCTTTATGTAGAACAATCCTGTTTCTCAGATTCTCAGAGAGTTCTTTGCCATGTGGTGCCATGTTGAACTTCCAGTGAATGAGAGAGTGTGAGACCAAATTTAACACACCTGCTCCCATTCACACCTGAGACCTTGTAACACTAACGAGTCACATGACATCAGGGAGGGAAAATGGCTGACTGGGCACAATTTGGACATTTTCACTTTGGGGTGTACTCACTTTTGCTGCCAGCAGTTTCGACATTAATGTCTGTTTGTTATTTTGAGGGGACAAAATTTGCACTGTTATACAAGCTGTAAGATCTAGAAGACACTAAATTACAAACCTTTAAAAGCTGATTTCGCAGAGAAAGTGCAGCATAATGCCTACATTATGGCCCTGAGTGTTAGGTTCTACATTCACAAAAATGTCTTTGTGTGTGAGATCTAATCTCAATCTATCAGACTGCATGTAAAGCATGTGTAAGTCTTTAAACACTACGGCTACTTCAGACTTCCAGGACCTACTTCGGCGGGCTGTGAGCCCAGACTGTGTTCATCAGGACAATGAACAATTACGGCTATTGAAAAATCTTTAGAAAACCTGAAAAATTACTCAGTAACCTGATGCTGGAGTTGAGTGTCTGTGTGTCTCATTTTCTGTCCCTTCCTCTGTCCCAGGGGAGAACAGAGAAGTATCTGTACAGAGGTTTCACACAGTATAGCACAGGACGGGCATTTGTGCCCTCGCAAGTCTCCCACACGATGGAGAGTTTACTATCGCAGTTAATCTGGAAAAGGACTGCTTTAATGTAGGACATACAGAAGAAAGATGCACAGACAGCTTGGAGCTGAGAACAAGATGATGACAATGTTTTCTTTGCTTGAGCGGATTAAAATAAATAACATTTGTCTGTTTCAAAAGCGGGTAAAATGCAATCACACCTACCGAACTTGACCAACTGAAAGGAAAACTTGCTACATAATGTTATTTCTAAAACATTTAAAATACACCGCAGCATTTCAAGCGTATCATCATCTGACTTAATGATGGAAAAGCAAGCCCTCAACTGCCTTAAGACTCAGTTACAGTAATTATGAATGTAACATATAGGTAATTCTGGCCTGGACTGTTTGTGTGTAATTAGGCATTGCCACATTGTTTGTGTCTTAAAGGGGATGTCAGCGCACAACGTCTGGAGTCTGTCAAAACCAGCGAAAAGATGGGCATGTTCATGGAGTCCAAATCATGTAAAAGTAAGTATGCTCAACACTTTTAGAATTCCTCCTGTGTCTGACCTGAATTTATGAATATAATTACTATTACTATCATTATTATTGTATATATGTTTTGATGTAGAGACATTTTGCTGTTGCTAATCTACGCTAGATAATAATAGTTTCAGTAAAAAAAAAACATAGTAAAGATATGAACTGTATAAATAAGGATGGCAACATGGAAACATGAGTGGAGACAATGGGCCCCTGGGCACAGACATGCAAAAGGATTTTTGTTGGTGTTTTGTGTGTCTTTGTTTGTTGCTACGCATTTGTCTGTGGTTTTGTGCCTCTATGTGGTTGTTCCTCTTTGTGGTCAGTTCATGCTTCTTTGCTGTGAATTTCTTTGGAGTTGCTTTATGTCTTTTTTTTTGTTGCTTTATGCTTTTTAACTGTCATTTTGAGACTCTTTGTAGTTGTGTTGTTTCTCTTTGTGGTCAATTTGTGTCTCCTTGTAGTTGCTTTGTGTGTCTTTGTGATTGTTTTACACCTTTTAATCACCATTTTCAGTCTCGTTGTGTCTCTTTGCAGCTGCTTTGCATCTCTGTGTAGTCTTTTTGTGTCTCTTTGTGGTTGTTTTGGATTCTTTGCCGTCTTTTTGTGTCTCTTTGTGGTTGTTTTAGTCTCTTTGTAGTCTTTTTGTGTCTCTTTCTAGTTGTTAAGTGTCACTTTGAGTGACATTTTGAAGGTTTAAGGCCAGAGGATGGCCCTGACACTTTGGGCTCCCAGGCCTATGCCCAGTAGGCTTGTTTAGTAATCCATCCGAATATATAAAAGCATCCTTTTTATACCCCATGCAATGTTTTTAAAGATCACAGTTTATTCATTGTCCATAATTTATTATTTCTAAGCACATCAAGGCTGTATTTTTCCTATCCAAATAAATTTAATAAATTGTGTATTTCAGTAAGACAACATGTACTCGGTCATAGTCCTTATAATTGAGTTCTGCTGGAATAACCTGTGGTCACCTTTCAGATGTGGAGCCCTCGGGTAGAGCTGTGCTGCTGGAGCCAGGAACGTTTCTTCTCGGTTTGATGCTTGCTGCTGCCTGCCTGCTGCCATCTACAGTTCAGTCATAGCTCAGCTCAGATTCGGCCACATCATGCATCATCAGTGGGGATACATGGATCCTCATATTGTAAAACTGTGAATATGTTTATGAAATGTAGCCCCTCAAATGATACGCTGGTCATCTGATTCTTAATCAGGCAAATAACTGTGTTTCTATATACAACTTTTTTAAGCAACAAGCTACTCAGTAACTGTTCAGTGCAGCCTTTTTAGAATATTTTTTCTGCAAAACATATTGCTTATATTATATTCATTTAGACTGGGTAGGGTGAAGTAAACGTACATTTTCAGATATCCTAATTTTTTTTCTTTTTTATGCACCGTCCACATATTCATGTCAAAATCTGTGTAAATATCTCGAAAACTGTGAATAAATTCAATGATGTTTGTATTCCTTGTGCCATTAATCTGTGATTATTTTCTTTGCGTAAACCCCAAAGCATCTTAGCACTTATTACTACTAAATTTGTAATGCAGAAGGACAGTAATGCTGTGATGCATTTTAAAAGAAGAGCATTCATATAAAACTTGGTACCACTTCAGCAATGACTGAAAAGAGTTTCCTTCCTTCTATAGGACTTAAAATGATTTGTTGTTTTGGGCTTATAAATGATCTATAAAACATTTGTCCATTAATGGTAATAATACAGACAATGACCAACCTTCTATCACTTTTTTGCCAGAGTATGAGCCATTGTCAAACAAGAATTGATAAGACTGTACAGGGTTATCAGATGAGTCGAAAATATGTTTGCGTTAAACAAACTGTTAGTAAAAGGAAATATGAAGCTTCATACCACCAGTGCACTGCGGGGGATGCAAAGATCCACTGCATACTGCTGGAGAAAATATACATTATTAAATGTTATATTAGGCAGTACTTTCATTGTAGGCTAGTAATGTTATGTCATTTTTCTATTCTGTATTTATGTTTTTGACTGTTATTGTCTTTTCCTTTATTTATTGAATGCACCAAGACACCAAGGAAAAATCTTGAAAAGATTAAACCTAATTGGCAATAAACCGAATTCTGATTCTTTGGGGAAAAAAACAAGGGGTTGAAAAATAATATTACCTGGTAAAACCTGTTAAAGACGAGTAAAATAAATTAAGTTTCACTTATTACTTCAGTTATCAACTGACTTGATATTTTTTATACAGCATTGTAATTAGACGTAACTAACTAATGGTAATGATAAGCCTATTGATGTAATCAGTAGATAATAAATTGTTTGATGCGTTTACTTCCATTTGTTAGTTTAGGGGCAGTAGCGTGATGCGTTCAAGTGCAGTGTGATTTAAGACTCCCTGCTTAGCGCCTGTACATGGACTATAACCGTAAATAAAAATACAATGCAATGATTTGTAAATATGTTTTCGACTTACATATCGTTTAATACAATACAGAGACGGGATTTTAAATGATCAAACTGATATGTTTGTTTTATGTAGATATACATTCTGAATGCATCCTGTTTTTTATTAAGGCTACGTTTCACACAGCGTCCCAGCTGTTTTGGCCTCGGGGTTGTATAATTGTTATTGTATTGCTGTGTCTGGATTATTCAGAGAAAAGGAGGCGAGTCTGGATCCCTCTACGTCTACTGGAAGAAACTGCAGTCACGTGACCACGAACGTCAACAACGAAATGGCAGCCTCCTGTTTTGTAAATTAACACAAGGTCCGAACTGGCAGCAGAGCGCTTCGTTTATTAACCCAAGAATCACATTTTCGAGACGAAACCACCGGGTGTGTATTCAGCTTTTTACCGGCTTCATGTGGGGGGACTTTAGCGTTAGCTAGCGGCGGTGTGCGGAGCTAACGCCTCAGTCTGCTCAGAGGGATGTTGACTGTTTTCACATGAGGGGACGGCGGCTCACCACACCTGTGTCTGTAGCGCATTGTTCGGCTTTAAAGCGGCGAGAAAGGCGTTTACTTACAGCTGTGAAATCGGGAAAATTAGCTCGCAACTTTAGAAATATCCAACGGGCGTTCTGCCACACCCACTACTATATTCAGCAACCAACCAACCACTGAATGAATTAGTTAGTGTGTTGTGGTTGGTCTGTTGATAATTGGTGAATAAAAACAGCCGCCCGTGCACTTCAAACTAAAATCTGTGGCTTTGTCATTTATTATCAGAACATCATAATCACAGTTTTATTCCGGCTAGTTAGCTAACGGAGCTAGTGGGTTAGATAAACGCCACGTTGTTCGTGAACAGCGGTTATCCAGATTATAATGTGGATGATTTGACCCCTGTCTGCATTTGTTTGTTTGTTCTTTGAAGCTGAGTCAATTTATATTGAGAACTGCGACTTATGCACAAACCTCAAATCAGTCAGCAGGATCATAACATAACAGCTTAACAGCTTGTTTACTGGGTTTTCATCCTCCTGCAGGTCTTTCCAGCTCTTTATCAGTTTCACTGCTTCAATTGACCTCTGACCCTTTGGAAAATAGATTATTTTCCTTTTGTTTTAGTATCACAGGAACCTTTCAATACATCATATGAAGGATCTTCAAAACATACGGCATAGAAAGTGTGTTGCTCGTCTGTATCAAGAACCTCATCAGCTTTGCTCTGCAATCGCCTTGATGAGTTCATATTGTAATTATGTTGACGGGGATACCTACACCACAATAACATGACCAGCATTCAGCCAATCATATATAACTTAGAGCTGCAAACATTAGTTGACTAATATATTACATAACCAAAAACTATTTTGATAGCAGAAAATTCTCTTTTTTTTTAGCCTCTTGATGATGCAGATTTCTCTATTATTCATCACATTAAACTGAATATCTTCAGGCTTTGGTCTGTTAAACCTACACATTTCAAAACATCACCTTGGACTTTAAGAAGCTGTGATGGACATAAATTGTTTATTGACATTTTATAGACCAAACAATTATTCAGTTAATCTACTTGACAGCAGATGAATTGATGATGAAAATAATGTTAATTGCAGTCCTAATGTAAATGCTGCTTGTGGTTTCAAGTTTCCACTAATTTTCCTTTTGTTTCAAAATTATAAGTGCATGTGACCCAAATGAGCTGGATCATTATAAACAGCATTAGTTTAGCTTGCACATATATCTGCTTATTAGCCTGTATTAGTTAGGATAACAACAGTGAAATGAGGGTGATGATCCAAATGCCAACTTGTAAACAACAACGTTTATCCAATAGAAGAGCTCACTGCAACATGAGAGAATGCTGCTACGTGATTGGTTGACCCATGAAAGTCTGTTACACTGACTCTCCCTACAGTGAATGTGGATAATGATACTGTGCGGTATCTCCTGGCCTTTGTTTCAGGAGATAGTCACAGTGAAAATAGGTCACAGAGCTGCTGACTCCAGCCATGTATTATACTCTCTTAATATTTAACTCCTGCAACAGTTACTCAATCAGAATGTAACAGCAGGTTAAAGATCCAGGTGTGGACTGTGACTCCGAGCTCCACGTTCACAGTCAGGTAGGCTGCAGTCAGTCACTGTCCCGCTCCAGTCACCTGCAGTCAGCATGACTTCCCAAAAGTCAGGTAATCTGTGGATGATTGGTTTGGGTTTGAATAACAGTAGATGAGGGGATGTATCTATGCTTTTTTGAGGGTGTATTTTTTATTTTATTTATTTTTATTTTTATTATGAACTTATTAGGGGCATCGTAAGGCTGTTTTGGCATCGAGACATGTTTCTTTTTTAATCAGCGTCTCATGTTCTTCCTCCATTCAGACACTGCCATGTCTCCAAAGATCACAGGAGAGCTTCTCCGGCAGCTTCGCCAGGCGATGAGGAGTTGTAAATACTTCTCTGAGCCCATACAGGCGTACATCGTCCCTTCTGGAGATGCACACCAGGTAAGACATCAGACACATACACGACGTGTGCTGCATTCATGCATGTTTACATGACTAAAGTCACCCCCACACCAGAGCAGGGCAAATTGAATTTATGGTTTGGGATGATGTTTAAAAGTCTAAATAGATTTTTACTAAAATTTAAGTGCAATGTGAAAACATCACCCAGCACTGAGACACACACAGCTGTCGCAGCCTGTTTTACTTTGTGTGTGTCCTGATTGACTTCTGATCGTCTTGTCTGACCTTCCCAATTAACTGTAGCCCGCTGCTCCTCCCTTTCCCCTCTCCATGCACAAGTGAGAAGAGCAGCAAAGGTGGATTTTAAAATGTCTGACTGGCTGATGGCCACTTCACACTGATTGTTAATGAAGCTGATCTCTCTCTCCCTCTTCCTGTGTGTCTCTCTCTCCGTGCCCTCTCGTCCCACAGAGTGAATACATTGCACCGTGTGACTGCAGACGTGAATTTATCTGTGGATTTAATGGCTCTGCAGGTATGTTGTGCTTGTGTGTGAATGGCAATGTACAGGCAAGTTAAAAAAGTCTTCTGGAGTTCAGATCTTAGGATGGCAGACTGGTAGCCAGGGTCCCATTCCCACTGTGGAGAAGAACTAGGACAGTGTGATAAATTAACTTGCATGATAATCCAACTTAAACTCTGTGGATGCGTTCAGGGTTAACCACCCAGATACAGATGCATCGTCTCATGTTCAATTTAGATAGCACAGCTGATGACGCATTCGTTTTTTATGATGTTGGCGAAGGTGTACTTTCAGGCAAGGTGGCCTACTGTTATTAAATTACTTTGGGAAATCAGCCTCGTTTGAAAAGACAGAAGAGCTCATTCACTCTTAGACCGTGGCTGCTGTAATGTCAGCGCATATACTGTATTTTTTGCTTCTCAGAACCAACCAAACACCCAGCATCTAATAGGACAGTGCATCACCACTCCAGTATTAGCTTTTATTGCATACCATATTCATTCATTCTCAAATCTGCTTTGTTTGTTGTGGTGTGTAGGAACAGCCATCGTCACAGAGCAGCACGCTGCAATGTGGACTGATGGGAGATATTTCCTCCAGGCCAGTCAGCAGATGGACAACAACTGGACCCTCATGAAGATGGGTAAGATTCAGTAAAGACGTAGGTAACACAAGAACAAGACTTATTTGAGCAACCACTCAACTTTCATAAAGTGTAAACACACTGAAAGGTTTCAAGTTGAATGACAAAAACACTGACAACTCAGGAGTAGCAGCCTGTCAATCCCCCTTAAAGCATACCCTACTTTGTCATCTATTTTCCTCTAAATGGGACCAGAATTTGCTAAATGTACATCATGCTGTATTAAAGAAGACTTGAAACTAGTGATTGAGACCATAAACTCACAAGGAAAATGTTTACTGAGGTAATACATCAAGTGAGAAGTCGGGTTGACTTCATATTGCAGCCGGTGTAATCGCCCCCTGCTTACAATTCAAAAGAATGTAAGTTTAAGGCACTTCTGTACTGGCTTCACTTTCAAACCCGGTGGTTTCTTCTTACTTTCTTCACATCACAGGTAGCCTTAGCATCTAACTGTCGTTAAAGTACTGATGAAAAGGCATGAATGAAGATGCTTCATGTTAAACTCTTGCATGAGTCAGGCATATTTCCATTTCTTGTCTTTGTTTGTGATCAATAGTTTTGTTGTAATCCTATCCAGGGCTGAAGGAGACGCCCTCTCAGGAGGACTGGCTGATCAGCATCCTGCCAGAGAACTCCAAAGTGGGAGTAGATCCTTGGATCATCGCTGCTGGTAGGTTGGAGGGCCATTTTCTTTCCAGCGCAGATGGTGTCTTTCACAAAAGACACAAAGATGGTGTCATAGAC
>CAFUXE010000277.1:495462-507565 GCA_903364295.1 Serranus cabrilla | reverse complement strand
GCTATCCATAAATAAAAGCTGACTTCGCCTTTATCCCTGACTTCTGTTGTTCTTTCAGACCTCTGCCTGAAACCAACAGAACTCTCTCCATGAATGAAGTTTACCTGATCGACTCTGGAGCCCAATACGTGTAAACAAGATAACTATTATATACATCAATTGCATCAGGTCTAACCGGCCATGCCATTACCTTTCTGTTAACCCAGACTATCCATGCCTCCATGCCTGTTGATGCCAAAAACACAGGCGACATGCTGTAGGAACAGTTATGTGTTTTTGAGCGTTACATACATACATCTACATTCATTCTGTGTCTCTGGCAGTGATGGAACCACAGATGTCACTCGCACCATGCACTTTGGAACACCATCAGCTTTTGAGAAGGTACAGCTGTTTATTTATTAATGCACTGCTTTAAGTCTGATCTCAGGTCTCTGGTTCGATTGACTAAGGCTATTTTGAACACGTAAAGCAGTGTCATTATTCTGTACGGCTGCTTGATTATTGCAAAGATTATAATCAAAATTATTTTGGTTAATATTGGGATAAATTATGTTACACCATAACTCATTGACTGTGGGAAATAGCATGCATTTATTTAACCCATTTTTTTTTCTTTTTTTAAGAAATTCAACAGCAATTTTTCCTCAACCTTTAACATAATTCAGATGAAAACTAAATTTAAAAATCAATAAGATACATAAAAATATATATATATATTTAAAAGAAATTCAATTACACTATACATTAACTGAACAACATTGATTTAAGTAAATAAAATGTTATTTCTTCTTGCTATGTGCTCTCTCTTTCCTGTAGGAATGCTTTACCTACGTGCTGAAGGGACACATAGCTGTCAGTGCTGCTGTTTTCCCCAACGGAACTAAAGGTGTTGTCCTCTACCCTACGCTCTGTGTCAGAGTATTAAATATGTTCAGCATTCAGACAAACAGTGAGACTAAATAATTCATTCACATACTCAGTCTGTTCTTTTTTTTAATAGTCTCAGACAAATTAGACAGCAGTGAACATTTCATTGCTCAAGTCATCCTTTGATTATTAACTAGTAAACAGGGTTAGTTATTCCCTTCTCCCTCTCTATCACACAGGGAGAAAAAGTTTACTTATTCATACATCTGTGTTTTTCTCTACAGGCCACCTGCTAGATTCGTTTGCCCGTGCAGCTCTGTGGGAGTCAGGGCTGGACTACCTTCACGGGACGGGCCACGGCGTGGGCTGCTTCCTCAACGTCCACGAGGGGCCCTGCGGCATCAGCTACAAGACCTTCGCTGATGAGCCGCTGGAGGCTGGCATGATCGTCAGTGATGGTACGCTGGGGGAGTGGTCCTGAGTCAGCCAGCGACTGTTTACGATAGCTGGTCCTCAATTATCTTTTGCTTTTCTGCATACGATTATATAAATGTTCATCCCAACGCTTTTTTTTCTAGAACCTGGGTACTATGAAGATGGATCTTTTGGCATTCGTATTGAAAACGTGGTCCTTGTTGTACCAGCTAAACCCAAAGTAGGTCCTTTAACTGAGACAAAGACCCGTTCATGCTCATTAAAGATTGACTCAATGGAGCTGGATGGATTTTCATCTTGTCTCCTTTACTGTGCTTCCATAGGTCATAGCATCAGTTTTAATTGTAAGAAAATTGAGTGTTTTCCTCCTCTTGTCTTTGTGTTCAGTACAACTACAGAAACCGAGGCAGTCTGACGTTTGATCCACTCACTTTGGTTCCTATCCAAGTCAAGATGATGAACACAGAGCTGCTCACTCAGAAGGAGGTGAGGAATATCCCGTGTTTAATATTTTAAATAATCAAAAACAAATTCACTCTTTAAAAAATTGTCTCAAACCTTTTTTTTTATTGGTCCGGTAATAAACATTTTACATACAACAAATCATCAAATGTAGCTTACTTAACACTCCTGTCAGAGTTGGACAAACATGTGAGAAACAGGAACAATTAATATAATAAACTATAACATAACAATGATTTTCCCAGCTATTTCTAGTACGTTATGCGTTACATAAACACAGTGTCTTCATGGTTTGTCGGCCTCTCTTCTCGGTCCTACAGCGAGACTGGGTGAACGAGTACCACAGGAAATGCCGGGAGGTGGTTGGAGCAGAGATGGAGAGGCAAGGCAGGAAGGAGGCGCTGGAGTGGCTGATCAGAGAGACCCAGCCGATCGTCTAAGAGCGAGTTCGATCCTTTTGTCATGCAGTAGCTCTGCAGTGATAATCGCTTGTGTTTTTCTCATCTTTCTCTGTGTCTCACACTTGGCTTCTTTTGTAAAGCACATTGTATCAGCAGTTTTATTAAAGATCATTAAAAAAATCAATTCTATGTTTACTAAATTGTGTCTCCAACATAATCAGCTTTTGTTGAACTATAACAGCATCATGTTCAGTTTGGAAAGCCTACATTTTTAAAGTTAGTCTTATGATCTATCCATCCTACAACAAAAACAGTCAGCAACCATGGCAGTGGCTGAGCCGGCGGCTAGCAGAGCTAATGCTAACACAAACAGCCCTGAAAACAGCAACAGGGAGGACGGAGCCAACAGTGTTATATGAGAGTGAAGGTATTATCAGGGAAAGACACCGTAAGAGAGCAGTGCCAGTGGAAAGAACTGAAACACAAAATTGAAACAGCAGTCGATGAAATATGCTTAATTTTAGTTCCTAATATGGAACAAGCTTTCAAAAACTGGATCCTACATTTCCCATAATGCAGCTTGATGGCATCTAAGTCCCATGGCAGGTAGCTTCTATGTTTTTTCCAACCCATTTAATTTTCTATGTTTTCACATGACAAAGTCCTAAACACAGATTACTCTGTGCAGCATGCATAGGAATGAATTATATATGTTTCATATTTGTCCCTTACTTGATATATTTGTCGGTATTTTTTTTAAGAGATAAAGTAGCCATAGGGTCTGATGTGTCTAAATCTAATGTCACCAAAAGTCACCAATCTGGAAAAACTATAGCAGGCTTAAAAGGCTTTCTGTTATTAATCTGTAGACTCCCAGCCTGATGACATCACTATGACATCATCAGGGGTTTCCTCACACTTGAGCTTCAGGACATTAACCAGCTACTTTTACTGGCTCAGTAATGCTCCCCATAATAACAAACAGAATATATAATTAAACTGTTGTAGTGCACCTTCAATGGTCTGTACACGGTGACGCAGCTGTTGGGGTCAGAACTTTTCAGATTTCAGCGTCTCTGTAGCCCACTTCATGACAATCAGGCAACTTCTCCCTCCCGCCCCACAGCAGAGTTCCTCACCACCTTCTAAAGCTGCATGTAAAAAACGGGAGGGTCCAGGATGACCCCACTGCTGGGATCATTGGCGTACTCTTGAAAGGACAGCGGCAGCGTCAGTACTGTTTGCTCCTCCGGTTCCTGCGGGGCTTTAGTCCGGCCCTCCTCCTCCTCCTCGTTCAGGCCCACAGGCAGCGGGTTACTGTAGATGTAGTAGATCCTGGAGTTGTCCTTTGTTGCCTCGGGTTTCCTAAAGAAGGCGAGAGGGTTCATGAAGCTGGTGGACCTCTTCACTGCTTTGACCGCTACAGGGTCCGCCGGCTCGCCGCGGGTCACTGCACTCTCATACACGTGGGCTCGCTTTGACTGCCTGGTGGAGAAGATGACACTAATTGCACTAATGACTGTGATGTCATTTTACACACTGCATTGTACTAATTTTAATTTAAGCAGGAGAACTACTACTACACTCATTATAAAGTGTTTGAACCTTAATCAGTACACAGGCTGATGCAGCCAGAGGTGGGACCTGGTCTTTGTTTTGCACGCCACAAGTAAGTCTCAAGTTAGCAGACAAGTCCAGAGTCAAGTCCCAACTCAAGACTGACAAGTCCTAACTCAAGATAGACAAGTCCTCAATCACGTCCCCTAAACAAGTCCAGAGTCAAGGCTGTGTAGTCCCAAATCAAGTCCCTAAACAAGTCCCCAGTCAAGACAGACAAGTTCTAACTCAACGTAGACAAAGGTAGATGTCCAAAGGCAAGTCCTGAATCAAGTTCCAAGTCAGATCCAAAGTCGAGTCCCAAGTCTTAACTTTGAATTTTGAGTCCTAAACAAGTCACAATTGTTCCTTTCACTGGATGTATTGCCATTAAATCCGGATGCAGACGTCCCATATGTTATTAAAACAACCTTCCTAATATAAGTTAGAAAAAGGGTAATTTTTCAACACCATAAACGACTGGAGCATATCTGACCTGGTGCGGCTGTAGCAGACAGTGATGCAGTACAGGCCGGTGACAGTGAGGATACACAAGGCCAGAGCGATGATGACAATGTTAAACACTTTGAACTCTGGGTAGGAGAAGGAAGAAGAAGAAGAGAAAAACTGAAGCACCAGTTAAACTATAAGGTAACAATGCTGAGAAATCAGTTGAACTGATATAAAAGAGTGCAACACACCAAACAGCGCTGTGTCTATCTCCTGGTCATGGAGTCCCAAAGCTGCCGTCCCGTTCAGATGGAGGCTGTCCTCCGTCATCGCTGCGTCCTGTTGGGCTGCACTCATGTTGCTGCCATTGGCTTCCAAAACATGCAGTAAAGGCTGCGCTCCCAGCCTCGTCTCCCTCAATAGAAACCCAGGCCATGTGACTCAAACAGCTCGACTCGGTCGCTGTGGAGACACCCCCTCTTTTGTCACCCCCTCAGTTCAAGATGGACACCCCCTCTTCTCCCTCCCCCTTGTTTACTGCTCATTATTCTGCTCAGCGTTTTGGGGGGACACTGAGGGGAGGGAGATGTTGGGTCTTTTATGCTGTTTGTAATAAGCTCTGAGTGGTGACCCAAAACTGCAAAGACCACCAATGAAACACTGTGAGAGGAAGCATAAATAAGAGGAACTCAACTACAGTTTTGCTGCATGATTAAAAAAGTTTGTGTGGCATCTCAGTTATATATATATAAAAAAACATATATTATTAGGGCTTCAACTGTTTTCATTTTCAGCATTTACGACGACTGTTTTTGAATCATTGTGCAGTCTTAAAATGTCAGAAAATAGAAAGAAAGGGTCATCCACAAGTCTGACCAACAGTCCAAATAAGAGAGATATTATATTTACAATGTAAAAAAAGTTCTCATGTTTCTTTACCAAGTCATATATTATTATTTGTCACTATTTGCACTATGTAACAAATCATAAGATGTCTGTAAATGATGGAGTTTCTGATGGAATACCTTTTGTTAACTTAAACTTAAAACTACCTTTCAACGAGACGTTTCACTCAATCTAAGCTGGTCAGACCCAGACAGCACTCACAGCCTTACATGTGCTTTTACCCCGTTGTCTTCCTCGCTGCCTGCTTTGTGTGTTTTGGGGACAGGAGTGCAGGAAACCAGGACCAGCTCCTCGGGCCCATTTGAGAGCCAAAGCCAGCAAAAAAGGCAACAAAGACGGCATTCTCCTGTCTCCCTTTGCTTCACTTCACCCCGCAGCACCATGGGAGATATTATGCAATTAGTCGAGCATCTAATTAAAGCCGGGTTTTGTTTCCCTGTTTGACAAGACAAGCTGCTGTACAGACTGCACTTGGAGAGAATTTTTACCTCTTTGCGAGTGACCTTTGTGTCAACCTTTCTTCAGTTCCTGGGTGAATTTGCAACAGAGGATGATACATAATATGTCCAAAAAGTTAAAAACTAAGAGGAAAAAGTCTAGCTACATTATATTGATTAAGGCCATGCCAGACTTTTATTTTGACAAATGAAACAATAAAACATTAGAAATTGTTATGCCTTAATTAGTGACACTTCAAATGAAAGACAAGACTTGAATGTCACTTAAATTGGGAATATGTTAAAAATTTGAAAAGCAAATTTGGCTTCATAGTGACATTAACCTTAGTTAACCTATCTGTGTAAGGACAACTATTAGCAACTGTATCATGCAGCTGTAAATCACATAACTAAATGACATTTTCCCCGTGTTTGGAAAAGCGTTTAAAGATAATGCACGGATGGATGTCTATTACATTTTCTTTTCTCCTTTATGTTTAACACTCGTCCACCAGGTGTCAGACTTTGCCTGCATGTCTGCACACCAGTACCTCAGTACAGGACAGCTCTGTGGTATTTATCCATCCAGAGGTCTGATCCTGACTGACAGCGGTGGCCTTTATATTCCAGGTCATCATACAGTAAAGAAAAACAAAGACAGAGAGAGATTGACTGATTGGGAAATAAGCCGTGGCACAGAGGCAGAAATATGTGTTTATTAGCCTCATAAACGTCTTTAAAGCCTGTTTAATTTTCACATCCATCAGCTCCCTGCAGACGGAGGCTGTTATGATTGGAGGGGCATGTGGGTGGCATTAGGGTGGTATGGTTTATTTGAGCAGACCAGCAGGCATAAACCAACTCTGTATGTGGCCACCATCATGGGAATGAGACTGGGAATATTCCAACCCAGTTAACAGTTTAGAGGAAATTATCACATTCCAATGGTTTTTCTTTTCTTTTTACTTTGGTTTTAAATGAAAGTTTGCACTTTTCAAGACTAACTGGAAACATGATTGTTGTATTTTATAGGTTTAATGACATTTATTTACTACTAATACCCCAAAATAACAGAGAACACCATCTAGATGTTTGTGGTTTGACACTGTTATACAGAAACATTTATCAAAGTCTTAAATGCAGATCCATGCAGAGGGAGCACATGAGCACCTGCTCCTATAATCCTTTTTATCAGGGCTTATTTTATCTGATTATATTTTGTACACAAGGTTTAAGCTACATGAAGAAAACAGAAAAGCATCAAACTAAAATGAATAGAATAAAAAAATGATGGTAAATTGATAAAACGTAAATGGGCATGAAAAGGGCAACAAACTCCTGAGACAGAAAACCCTGATGAAACATTGTAATATTCCAACCAAACAAAGAGGATTGAAACACTAAAAGCGGCGCCGTCTCGCCATCAATTCAGCAGGAATCAATTTAAAACAGTGAAACACATCCCTTTGTTAGATTTCATCAGTATAGAACAATGTATATTATGTTAATACGCTATCTTGTAAATCCAAGCCACATCTGGCAGCTGCTACTGCATCAATTATTGAGGAGGGAAAGTCTTTCTACTGTTTATAGAACATAAAGCTTCCTGATGTGCTGCCAGGTTAAATAAGAAGTGTCAGCTTTAGGAAACACACTGAATAAAATATTTAATGTCAGTGTTAATGCATGCTCCTACTTTCACAGCGAGCACCTCACTTATCAGCGCAGCACACTGTTAATATCCCACCTCAGGACTTTCACACACACACAGTCCCTTATCAGTAGCATCAGCATTTGTGTTTTAGGCTTTTTTATCCACAGTGACTAAGCAGGTGAGACTTCATGTATTGCTCAATGACTCTGGGTTATTAGACACACTGTCTTGGATCCAGCATCCATATGATATAACGCACTATTTCCTTAATTCACTTCCTCATCCACTTCCCTTTCTTTCCCATGCTTCTGATTCTGTTATCTTGTGTTTGCTCCAAAATGTATATTTTAATACTTGGCATCTGCTTACACAATATAATTTATCACCCTGAATTAAATCAAATTTTGGCTTCATATACTGGTAACATAAGGCAATGCATTTATAGAGTAGATCCACCGAGAGGCTTTTCAATAAAATATTTTATTTCCTATTTTCTGAGTCATAAAATGCATTCAACCCAATCAATCATCTCTCCCATAATCTCCCCCTCTCTCTCTGACTGGCCAGTGAATTCCTGACCATCCCTCAACGCCTGGCCTCACCCCTCCTCGCACTCCGCTCCTCTGCCTCCCCATCGCCGTGTTTATACAGAGGCTGGTGGGGAATTAGCATTCTGGCGTGATCCATTTGTTCTGACGTGGTTCAGCGGGAAGGTCCCGCCTTGATTTATTACACTTGTCAGTTAAACTTGTGGAGGTACGTTTTAATACGTAAAAGCTGGGCACCGTATGCTGCCTCTCTTATTGTGATTGGTTGTTTTATCAGTGGTCATGAGCGACTTCTGTACTTGGTGAAAGACTCACTGCTGATGGAGGTTTATTATATACAAGTTATGAGGAAGATATACAGTAGAGGAAAATGTAAGATGTTTATTATTAGGCGCACTGTTTGGGATAATCTGCAAAAGGCCTTAAATTCTCTGCTGCACCACAGCTGTTCAAAGGCCTCGCTTCACATTGTGTTTTAATTGATTAATTTTTCTCATTTATTCATTTCTACTATACAATAACATTTATTTATTCTATTTTATTATCTCCCTTACCTTTATTTTAACCTTTAGCTTTCATATATTTTTATTTTTAACTGTTTTGTTTTCCAGAATTGTTTCATATCTGTATGACCGCTCCTTCTCAATGATCTTTCAAAGTAAAAGAACTACATTTTTAGGGCCCATGTTGTCAATTAAGTGCAAAATTCCTGCACTTCATGTAGTTTATTTAAAGGTATGCCAAAAGTAAACTTATGAAATGAAAAGTAAGTCTTAATAAATGTCTTCATCCATTCAAACATTGTTGATATAAAATCATGAATGTCTGACTTAGATCATGCAACGGTAAAATAACATTTCCTTAAATCAGCAGTTATATTATTATACTATTTTATATTATATCATTTTTGCCAAAAAGAAACAGACAAAATGTACCATAAACAAAGTTCAGGATTCATCTGACTTATAGCATTACTATTTTATCAATACTGGTCAATTACTGGAACTGAATTTATAACAATAATCTGACAGCTCCAAATCTGATTCTCCCTGAACTATCAATGTTCACAATGTTTAGCCATTGAGTATGTGAAGATGGTCTTGGTGTCCACTATAACTGACACTCATGAAAGTATTATTTCAAAAAACAAATAATTTAGCTGCTTTTAGAGCTGAATATATCACCTAACATGTCTATAAACAAAACATTATATGATTATCATAGTAAGGAAAACTATTGATAGACAATATTTGACTTGCCTCTCCTCTTTCCATAAAATGTGCCTGCTGCTTTGTTGTCCCTTTTGGATGAAAAGACAGAGGAAGTTCCCAGTATCTCAGCCTATAACGTGACACATCACTGGAGAGCCCAGGATGTCCTCTGAACAGAGCAGTAGGACTGATAGAGTAGCTCAAAACAGAAAAAGGAGGTGCGTGTGAAAATGTCCAACTATAGAGGACACAAGTTTAATCTTTGCAACATGTTAAACAATTAGATTTGACTATTCATTTGTTGGAAATGTTCTTGTAATATGCCACTATACAATGTTTGGTTAACCTTGTTGAGGTGCCACAACATAGCCGAACCCTGAATGCTTCATATCTTTCATATGACACACCACTGATTGTACTAATCAACTGTTCTGGTCAAGCTGTTCTTTCAATATCTTACCCACGGCGCCTAGATAACACCCAAACACATTTAGATTTGTTACATTCTCTGACGAAGATGCTGCACATGCTCATGTCCAGATATCACTCGGTTGCATGTGAGTCCAACCTCTGTACGGGGCAGGACTAGCTGCCCAAGAAGATAAAATATAAAGTATTGTTTTGATTATTGTGCATTCTGGCCGAGATCCTGCTTGAAATCTGTCACTGTGTACCCAGCGCTGTATCATTACATGTGACCAGAATAAAAAGCTGCACTGAGACCAGCTTTTCTCCAGCTCTCTTCCAATCAATGAACTGGGAGAATCTAACATTTGGGGATTCTAACAACTACTATTTTAACATGAAAGCCTTTCTGTGGACACAAATTATGAGAATTAACTCAACACTCATTCAGACACTTGATATAATAATAATAGTATTAATTTCATCAGTCTGTCAACATACATTCGGTTTACAGTATTTCACCAGGCTAATCTGTCTCACAGGGGGTCCTGTATCAACAACAAATAAAACATATTAACCCATTTTGAGTCAAGACTCTGAAGTTCATTTCCTGAACATTCCTGAAACAAAGAACACTACACCAACACTGGCAGAAGTATTCCTAGTTCTGTGAAAAGTCTTAAAGGCTGAATATTGAGATGAAATGACTTGTCATGGCGGACGCTGGAATGATTTGATTCCTTTGGCAGCATTAAGTTAAAGCCTGTTTTGGCAGTGAGGAGGAAAGAGAAGGATCCGCGTTGGACTTATAGTGTCAGAGACGAGAGACGCCAAGGAGCCGTGGAAAGTTCCTGCGTTTCTATATGTGATTTACTGATCCCTGCTGTCATCGCTGTTCTGTCAAATTAGAATCCAGCACAGGATACTGTGGCCCTCAGTGGACCGCTGGGAAACCGAGCTGTATCAAAAAGAGGCTCGTATGTGGTGCGCGACCCATAAAACATGCTAATGTGCTACTTCCTTGACCCTGTCTGACCCCGGACCCTCATACTGTACTACACAGGAAGTGAGCTCGGAGCCAAATTTAGTTTATTTACAAACTGCATTAAGTAAACACAGTAGTGGACATGAGGAAAGCTGAGGTGTATACAGATGAATACAGATAAGAAACACATGAGCAAATACCATTAATATAGTCTGCTTCAGCTTTATGTTCCCCCAGCTTATAGTGAAGCTCCTAATCTCTAACAATATCATTTAAGGGGCTAAAATAATCTCCATTTCAAGTCAGGGATTCACTGCTGCCCAGCCAGAGCGGATGAAGACGCTGACTCCTCAGGCTAGGCTTTAGCTTGTGCCAGTATGAGGAGGAGCATAAACAAAGGATGTGAAATAGTATCGCATAGTTATCTTTATCATAAAAAGGAGGCTTATATTCTGTTGTACAGCAGGTTTTAGCAGGTTTCCAATGACCTGCATCAATCATGACTGCTATGACTGTAAAAGCCCACACACACAGGTGTTTTCAATGATAATTAGATCTATGCGCTGCAATGCTTTGTATCACATTAGGTCACTAAACTCTGCTTCGATAGTATGATAGAGATGTAAGGTGTAAGAGTTGTAATCAGGCAGGTAAGTGAAAACACCTGTGTGTATTACAGGCCTTTCTCATTGGGCAAAGAAACTTAATTTTTGGGCCAACATAGTGCTAAAGTAACACCCAACCTAACTTTAGCTTTGTTTTATGCACATTTATTAGTGTATTAGTCTTTCATAGTAAATCCAAGTTTCCAACAAGCTTTTACAGTGTAATCACACTGTATGCTAACAAACATCCAAAAAAGTTAGCAACAAGCAATATCTGTGCTTTATTTAAAATTGCACGTCACTGTTTTAGAAAACCTTTGATTGCTGTGTTGCTCAATAAAAGAAAAAAGAAGGAAGATCAATATAAATGTCAGTTTATACAAAGATAGGCCAGGGGTGTGTTAGCTTAAACACTAGAAGCAGGGAGAAACAAGTTTTTTTTTTTTGCTAGGAGCTGCACTTTTTGAAAGATCTTTATAATCCCATGGGAGCACCATTTCTCCTTAAACTCCCACCTGCACTTCACATCTATCACTCAAAGCATGCACTATCACAAGAGCAAGGTGCTAATAATTCTGTACTACAGAGCACCCACCCCTCAGTGCTCAGGTTCAGTCCAGCTCTGTGCACTGTTGGCTGGGCACCAACCATCCCTAAGGATATCCAGACCTAATCTAGTGCTTGCCAGCAGTAAATACAGTTTGGCAAATGGGCCTTTGAGACGGTGTGTGGGAACTGCATGCTGGACTGAGAGCAAGACACTAGGCTGTGGGTGTTCAACATCTCTGGACAAGTTCTGTGTCTGGGGTGTGCTTAATGCTGGGACAGTCATCTGCAGGGGATTGTTGGAAGCTGCTGGATGTCCACAAGGAGGAAATTCAGCAAATAAACATGACAGGAGATTTGTCCCAATTAGTTGTTTTTGGAGTGAAAGAATTTCCTCATTTGTCACTAAGGGGAGGAAAGGTCAGCTTGTATTTCTAAAGAACTTTTGCTGAGACCTTTGTCAAGGAGCAATACTGTGGAAATCTTAAAGTGTTCAATTTTAAAATTTACAAAAAAGTGAGACACCCAGGGACCCATGTTAGACCAGGTGTTGGTATGAAAATGAGGTGTGGTCAGGTGCACTGTTTTTTTT
>CAFUXE010000277.1:478947-491187 GCA_903364295.1 Serranus cabrilla | reverse complement strand
CTTATAAAATGATGTCCTCTGTTATCCAGCCAAGAAAACAGATTTTGGCAGCAGTAACAAAAATGATGAGCACATGATCCATCATGAAACAAGTCAGATGGCTTTTCTCAGCACTGCAGGGAGCTTCACCTCAACATGTATGTAAAGCTAATGTAAGCATTGCTCATTGTATCAGATTGTACATCTGTAACAGTATGCAACAGCACTAAAACAATATATCAGATTCAACACAAAATAACATTTCCATAAAAAAAAGTGTCCCCCCGCCCGTGTTTTCATAACTAAATGTAAGGGTCCCCATTTTAAATATGATTTGTCATCAGACTGTTACAGTTTCGTTAAGTTTAGGAAACAAAACTAGATGGTTAGGCTCAGGAAAAGATAGTTTTGTAGTAGTCATGTCTGTCATACATGATTTAGCTATGCACAGAAATTAAATTACATAGGTAACCTAAAATAATGACCTAACAGGACCTAATAGTTCCTTATACTCCGTAACGTCACTTCCGCCTTCGCTCCCATCATAACAACTACAGCCACTAGAGGGTGCTGTCCAACAATGGTTGGGTTGTTTTTTGGAGTAGTACAGTTTTGAATGTAGGCAACAATTTTAATTTGTCAAAAAATGTTACCACAAATGTTACCCTCACAGCGGTGCTAGAGGAAAAGTTATGGGATCACCAGATTTACAATGATTTATTCTCTGGACAACATAAATATCATTACAAAATTTTATTGCAATCCACCCAGTAGTTATCTAGATATTTCAGTCTGGACTAAAGTGGTGGTCCTTTAGTTTAAGTTTCCATTGTCAAAAAAGTTAATGCAAAACCTGCTAAACTTCATTCAAACCCTGCATAAATTGTGGACACCTAATGGTTTGCAGCAGAGGACAGGGAGCTCCTGCTTCAGACTGAATACTGTATGTCAGAGTGTTTGCTTGGAGAATAACAGAACAATATGTTAGCTTAGACCTTTTTGCACTCTGGGAGAATTTCCACCATCGTCCTCTGGAGAGGACGCACAGTGACCAACCATCTGATGAATATCGAATGAAAATGATTCAGTATGACATGTTTATTTGGAGCTACAGTGTAAATGTAAGCCAAGAATGCATGCTATTATATAAAAGATGGTTTTCCACAGTTAAAGCCCAGATTCTGATTTAGTTAGTAAAACAGTAAATCCTGACTGTGCCATATTACAGGCTCAATATGCCATATATTTCTAATCTATGAGTAAGGAAAATGGCTAATTCTTGGTGTCAGATGCAAAATCCCACTGATTTATGTTAACACTGGCGACCACAACTCAGCCCCTGGAGGTTTTCTCACCGTGTTGCCCAAAACCTTGTTTCTGGGAACCACATACTTGATCTCGGAGTGCCTACATGACAAATAAAGATGACCCAGGATGCATGTATACATAGCTCTCTGGGAAAAAGATGTCACCAGACGCTCCAGGGGAATCATGCATGTGTGGGACGCAGGAGCTGGGGCCAAAAATAGATCCAGACCTCTTGTACGGAGATGATTAAGGGAATGCAGCCCCCCCTCGTCCTCAGCATGTTTCACAGGATGGACACGGGAAAGAGGCTGCTGAAGCACCAATCGAATGCAACCTCATCATTCATATACGTTTTGTAAAAGTGGGAATTTTCTTCAGGCCTCATCCCTGGAGAGACAAAGCATCTTGGCTTTTGGTTCCAAGCAATCAAACTGGCAACGCTGTGTTTCCCAAAATGCAGTGATGGATCAAGGAAAGGGTGTAATACAAACAGGCTTTATGCTAAAATGTTGAATAGAATGTCATGATAGAGAGACGAATGAGAAGCCTTATGTTTTTTTTGTCATAAAACAAGCCAAAGCCCTGACCTTAACATGACGTCCTGACACACATTTAATGGGAAACATTGCTAGTTTTGTATGTTTTGGCTCAGTCATTACAAATCATGTATACCATGTGTTTATTCCTCCGTGTTACCTTTGGAAACTGGCAGTTCAATGAAATTAAATCAATGACAACTAGAGCCCGACAGATATATCGTTTGACAGATAAATCGGCTGATATTGGCCTGTCAAAGGCCAATAGAGAAGAAGGTCTCTTTTCATTCTAGCCCAGAAAATGACTCTATCGTCCACCATACGGTTATTGATGAATTTCCCTTGAATCCCTCTGAAATCAGTGTCGACATCAGATTTAAAAATCACATATTGGCTGAGCTCTACACTGAACATTCTATTGTCTTTTTCTATGGTAATGACTGCAAAAGCATTTTGTAATGCATATGGACCACTTGAGGCTTGAGTCTGCTTCCACAAGGCATTACAAGGTATGTTGAAATGTAATGTCATAAACTGTAAAAGCAGATAATGTGATTTGGGCTTTTTATTGAATTAACAAGTTATGTTGAAGTAAGGGCACAATAGCATTCATCAAAGGTTGACAATTCAGCTTTGAAAAAAAACTAAAAATAGACAAACTGTTTCTTGTGAAAATAGGTTTCAAGCCTCATTTTATATCTCAATCTGTACGTGGTTGAAATAATTTTCAAACTGAATCTAATGCAGCCCATTGGCTGCTTTGACAAATGTTCAGCAGTCGTCTGAAGTATACATAATTTGTAGCAAATTGGCTGAAATATGCAGAACCACCAGCGTGCTGCTTTAAGAGTTTGGCCTAATCACCTCATAAACACAGATTGCAGAGCTGAGGTCAGATCTGTAAATGGGGGTCGTAGACATTCAGCTGTAAACATCAAACACATAAGCAACGCATGACACGACACCACTGAAATGCCTCAGCACAGAAGTGATTGTCATGTTTCTATTGTCCCAGAGTAAACAACGCTCAGCTCCGTCAACCTAAACAGGGGATTTTTTACATAGTTCCTCTGCTTGTCTTCTCCCTCGCAGTCCAACAGGCTGCTCCAACAGTTTCGGTCCGGGCTGCCAACCCAAACAGTGTAATCACATACTCCGCGGCTCATGGTACAGTGAGCGCACTTGTCCAAGCGTGGAGAGAGAGGGGAGGGAGGGGGGTATTAGGTTCGGCTCCTCAGGGATCAGACACACCGGAGGCGCTGCTTGTAAGGCCTCCACCAGCTGGGCCGGTGTGGTCCTGAGCTCCTGCTGACAGCTGAAACACTCTCAGATAGGCTGGTTATGTTCATTTACTGATTAAATTAGTCTAATTCCATGATTAGATATTCAGCACATCCATATTTCACAGAGCTCAGTGTGCATTGTTCTATCATATCAACTCAATGAAAGAACAAATTACCAAACATCATCAAAATATGTTGAACATAGACGTGTGACACAGACGTGTGACTCAAGTAATTTGTCTCAAACAAGTCCCAAGTCATTTTGTCTGGTAAGTCAAATCACAACATGAAAGATAATTATTCAACAGATAGCTGTTATTGATTACAGCATTAAATGATGCAAAACTTTAAAAAAAATGCAATCAACATTTAACATATCCATGCTTTGCAGAAATGCTGCATTACAACAGCAGCGTTTTATTCTAAAGATTAATCGTTTTATTCAGATTAATTTTTATTTGAATGTTAGTCAATTTTGTGTCTTCTTCTATGCTTGTAATACATTTGTGGTGACTTTTCAGGGTTTTGTGTTGGTGTAGCTTTTATAATGTTTATACAGAAAAGTACAAGAACAGGCAATAGCTGGTGACCAGCAATAAACAAACTTCTAATGCGAAAGCTCAAACTTGCAAGAATGCCTTTAATTCATGGCAAAAACTGTAAAGTTGGATCAGTAAGTTATTAGCAAGTTCCCATATTTAGTTTCACAACAAAAGATAATTGAATATAAATAATATCATGTATTAATAGATTTGTAAGTACATTCTCAGTCTTTTGCCACAGCTGTGTCACAGTTCACATGTCCACTTCTACAGTATCTGACATGGGAACAGATGCTTTTAACTTGATGGTTGATTTGTAACAATTTGCAGAATTGTATTATATTTGGCCGATAATAACCAATTACGCTGTCGACTGCTATAAGTGAACAAGTCGTGTCATCTCCTTTTGATTTATGGATTTTCTTCTCAGTGGAAAAAAAGGAAAGTCAGGTTGTTCTGTCACATCCAAACACAATCATTCACTCGGTTATTATTTATCATTTTCATGATTAAGAGCCTTTAACAAGGTGACTACAGCTGCTGAGGGACAGTTTTATCAGGACCACACGAGTTTCACTGCGCTTTAACGTTTCTAATCATCACAGAGCTTTAACAAGGCCCTTAAGATAAGTTCTTTAAATCCCCACTTCAACATCAGTGTCATTGTTATCATTCTGCTCTCTAAGTGCTTCATCTGATCGCAATCAGTGATGATGAATTACTGCAGCCCGAGGACGTATTTGTCTTCATGGAGAATTTAGCACCGATCTGAATCTTCACTGTGCTGAAGGTCGCTGAAACATGAACCAGTGTTTGCTCAGTGCTGGTTTTATAATTGCTTCTATACTGTTGTATTAAAACATACCACTTCAATTATCATTAATAGTCATAATAGTGATTGTAATATTTTAAAAGAAAGGACAGATTAATTACATATCAACATATTTCATGTTTCACCAGCAATTATAGAAAAAGTTCTTAGATTCTTCGCTTCAATTAAATAAACTGTTACCTCAATGGAAAAATGTGCCATTACAAGTAAAAGTACATAAGTACAATCAGTGAGATGTATTTACCCTTAGTGTTAGTATCAGAAGTACAAGTACTCATTATGCAGATGGTCTTCATCTGCTTCAAGGTTGGACGTGTTGTGGTTCAGAGATGCTCTTCTGCAGACCTTGGTTGTAATGTTATTTGAGTTGAACCAGTCTGACCTTTCTCCTGACCTCTGACATTAGACCAGCAGTTTGTGAGATACTCCACCAACCAACAACCACGCCATGTTCAAAGTCACTTAAAACACCTTTCTACCTCATTGTGATGCTCAGTTTGAACTTCATCAGGTCCTCTTCACCATGTCTGGAGTTGCTGCCATGTGATTGGCTGATTAAATATGTTTTGCGTGGTAACTAATGATTACAGCCATCAAATGAATGTAATGAAGTAAAAAGTCCAATATTTCCCCCTGAAATATTGTGAAGTAGCTGATAACATAAAATCAAATACTCATGCGTCTCTAAATTGTATTTCAGGGCAGTATTTAACCAAATACTTTCCTCCTCTTCGCATCAGAAGGAAAAAAACTGAATTCATATTATAAGTTATGACTTGATGATAATATATTCAAGTGTATGAGCTGCTACTGTAAACTTTTATAAGCTGAGTGTTCCTGCCATCTGGCCGATAGCCACAGTAACATGCTGCACATAATTGTTGTAGTTGAGTTGAGTTGTAAACAGTGTGCACGCCGACACAGAAGAGGGGCTGCTGGCGGTCAAACACTCGAGCCAGTTTACTTTGCCAAGATGTTAAACAACAAGCTTAGCTGCAGAAATGCTTTATGACTGTAATGGTTGAAGTGGGAGAAATACTCAGCCTACAGTACATAAGACCACTTGGCCTGTGTTAGTGCTAAATGGGTTCTGCACATTAAACTGATTTATCTGTGGTTGATGTAATCATAAATTTGCAGTTGCGGTGGTTTGCTTTGGCCATCTTTTCTTTCACACTTCCCTGAAACAACAAGTGCAGAGCTGCTGCAGACCCAAATGATGACGGTCTCCACTTATAGGGTTTGTTTTTAGAAGCCAAGGTCAGACATAAGGGTAGTAAAGGCTAAATTCCACCATGAGTTCATAGCTGGACGTCATTTAAAAAAGAAAAAGATCTGACATGTATCTGCAGTGAGGTCTACTTTGTCAAAGGTGACAGGGAGCATCTATAAAATGTGTCTCAGCCACATACAAATGGCGAAAGATAGAAGTAGAGGATGACGAAACATGATTAATTCTGGACAAGTGAGCAATCACACAGATCCTCACCTCTCCTGAATACAATGAGGCCTACACAAGCAGGTTTGGGCCGAACATAAAACAGAAGTGACCCTCTGCCTCTGAGGGCCTCACTCCCACCACATCTTTCAGACGCTCACACTGAGAAAACAAGGACCCTGTGAGAGCCCGCTCAGGGCACACCTCACAAGTGTTACCCCAAACATTTTTTCAGTGTCTTGCTGAACGCAGTGATTAGCTTGTCAACGTGGAGTCCAGGGGCTGCGTTTAAACACAACCCGCCCCCTCGGCCAAAGAGTTTATTATTTTTACTCAATTAGAGCTTAATCTGATACTCGCTTTTAGCTCCACACCTAGAAACAAAAATGGATCGAATTCAGGCAAAGTGGCTCATTAATTACTTACTTATCACTGTAAACGAGGTTGGCATTAGAGGGACATCCTGCAGGACATGTTGTCTCCACGGTAACAATCACATATAATCACAAAAATAACCTCTAAAGTGTTCTGGAGGTGGAGAACAACTTGTAGCCCACCAGAAGTGTAACGTCCCAGTTCCCATACGGCCTTTGACGTCTAGTATTCCTCACTGGAGGAAAGCAACACAATCATTAACTATCATGGCATTTGGTCATAAGGTATTGATTTCGCCTTTTTCTGCCATCTTTGTGCTTTTAAACACAAAACCATGACGACAGAAAAATGGAAACCAGCTGAGCTCCCTGCACAGTTGGCACTTTAAAGCGTACTTAAAGCTTTTGGTGCTGCTAATAAACGGAGCAGCAGTGATTGTTGTAGAGGCATAGCAGAGATCTGTGAGTCTTCAGAGAAAACAGTTACTGCAAAGCCTTGATAAAAGTTGGAAGTACACAGATGAAACCACAGCATATTTTTCAGCCTCTGAATAAATACTTGGGCTAATTGAAAAGCATCTCATCCTGACTGCTGATGGTTAATGAGCTGTCGGAGACATTTAAACAAGCAGCTGGTTGTGCTGCCAGTGCTGACCGGGAAAACCTGGCTTCATTTAGCTCGGGAGAATTCAAATTCCCTTTTACTAGAACAAGGCCGTTTCTTGAATGAGGTGATGGATTCCAAATGATCCTTAACATGTTTCATGCTTCTTTTTTTATACTACTTTTATACTGTCTTTTTGTCTGATGTAACCAGGCGGCAACCTCCAGGTCGGAGCAGTGTGATATATATGATGTTAACTGTATAAATAATGGTCCCAATTAGAAGAAAATAGATGATAAAGCAGGATATGATTTGGGTAGTGGCTACCTTTGATTGACAGGTCGCTAACACAGCGAGCTGTCAATCAGGATAGAAGTAAAATAATGTGTATCCACAGCACTGTGTACATCTAAACAGCCGTGAACTAGTTTGTCGTGTTTTTATTTCAGAACTTGAACCCTTTCACCGTGTGTTTTCAATTCATAAACCTTTATTTGAACATTTTGTTCATTTAAAAATGTCTTTGGCATTCGGTTGTACTAAAAGACACTCAAAGGAGTTGGAGTTTCCAGTCAGTAAGTTCAGTTTAGTTTTAGTTAATCCCATAAATGCAGCCCTCCGCACCTCCTCAGTCCAAATATGGTCTTTTCCTGTTTCAAAAAAACAAAGTTGTCGATGGACGTAAAGCAAGATGGCAACAGCTACAACTTTGAACTTAATGCTTCAAACAGTCCACAGTCCAATGGGTGACATCACCGTGATCACATCCATTATTTATATACAGTCTATCAAATACCCCTTATCATCCAGTTGTCATCAGTTAATTTCAGTAAATACTAAGTGGAAACGGGGAACATAGGAGAGGACAGTGGACGAGCAGCCTCAAGCCCCGCCCCCGAACAAAGTGTGATCACTCACTCAGTCACATACACACCTGTGTGTAGGGTTGACCTCGGCAGTCAGCCAAAAACAGTCTAGTGAGTTTGCTAAATCTAAAGTGTAAACCTGAGCTGGACCCTGCCATAATAAAACCACCATAACACCTTTGCAGTAACCTGACATTAATGTGAGGTGATGGAGACAGTGAAGATGCAGACGAATGTATAACAATCTTGTGGGACCTGCAGCCTGCGGGACAGGAGCATGAGGGTGTGAGGGTGGATTAGTTTCCATTTACCAAACGTCAACCTGTAGATCATTAGCACGACAAAACAGTCATACCAAAGCAGACAGACAATGGATGCATTATCAGCAGGAGGAGCTCATGGGATCCCTGTAAAGGGGTCAGGGCGGAGCTCTAGATGGGAGCACTTTCTCTTATTTTCTTGATTCAGTCTTGTAGACATATAAAGTTGCAGTGACATACTTTTTGCCTTTTTAAATTTGCATCACGGGATTACACATTATCAAAATAGTGCTGAGAGGAAAGTGAGAAATTGGTTGCGACATTGAAATAAGCCACTGGGCTTCTCTTATTGCTACGGTTCAATTTCCTGCAGTGTTAACTACACTAGATAAACTAGCCCCAGTGTTTGTCCTGCCTACCTCATTCTACTGAAAACAGGCCACACACACACACACACACACACACATCCAATCACACTAACAAGCAAACACACACAGGGTCACTTACATCAACATACAACCCAACTGAAACCCTCATGAATTCAAACACAAACACACCCACAAGAGCCTGCGTGACTCCAGTAATGAAATAAAACATCCAAGGAATCACAGCGGTCCAGAAGTATTAATTTGATTGAGTCGATAAACATTTTTTCGTTGTGAATGAGGACCCAGCGGACCCCTCTCTGGTTGCTGCTGAGAGCCAGTTGGTTTCCATCTCGTTCTTTTTCAGGGTGAGATGTTCATTCAGCACACTGTGAGCGGAGACTCAGTTTTTAAGGCTGCTTGGTTTTTCTTTTGTTTCTCCTTTCAAATACGAGTCAGTCTGTAAGTGCAACATTACCCAGAGGCCTCCTCTTCAACCTCGGGATACAGTGTCGTGATGTTTCTGCCCTTTTGATAAATGACTGTCTGGAGCAGGTTCCCTCTCTGCAGTCTGTCCTCCTGATTACCGCCCAAACGCTCAGCAGCTGGCTATCAACTACTCTGCTTTACAGAAATCCCCTCTATGTATATACTGTTAATTATTGCTAAAGTCTGACCCAAATGTGCTTACTTTTTTATCTCAACAGCCTGTCCGAACTAAACTCCAACAGAGAGTGTTTGTGCACATATAATATCTGGACAAACAACCAGACAAGAAGCAGTTTCACTGGACAAGATACCAGAAAACATTTTCTCTGATAATTTGGGTTCCTGTGAGAGGACACGGGCCTGAACACATGTGGGTCTAACGAAGAAACAGGAATGTTGAAAACAAGTTAAACCACCATATTTGGATGTTTGCAGCACAGTGATAAAACATTACAGAACAAAGAAGAAAAATGATGGCCCTTCACACCTTAATTATCAGCCTGTGTTTGTGTTTTTATGATATCTGCAGTGACATTCTGTACTTGTGATCCAGCACCCAAACCGACGCTGCCCTTTTATTGGCTGATCATTTGTTAAAAGATTTTTACATACAAATCAAATCCTGTTTATTTGTGTTTGCACTGGACCCCCAGATTCATTTTTATTTTCAGCATAAATCAAATTGTATGAAAACATGAAATGACTACACACACTAATGATGCAAGTGGCATGCATCATTCTTTATAAACAAACAAACTTAATAACAAGAATGAAAGCAAAGAAAATGAGCAGGAGTTATTCCTCTGGAGGAAGAGCAGAAAAGACAAGTTACTGAGAAGTGGAGCAGAACTATTAAATAAAAGACTAAATAAATAAATGCTGCGAGTCTAAGTTAAACTGTGGGTGAAAAATAACGGAATAACTTTAACATAACTTCAACGACAGTGTGGTATCGTCCTATTTTACATTTTTGTTTATAATATATTGATGTAATAATGTTAATAGAAATGCCTACATTTAGCATTTTTTGTCTGTGTAGGATTATTTATAATATAATGGTGATGAACGCTGGTTCGAGGGGCCCCCTGTGAGTTTTTGTCTTCAGCCCTAACAGACTCTAGATTGGCCCCTGGCTACTTTGGTGTGATGTTCAACAAATCATTGTTTTATGTGGGCTTTTACCCTATTTCATCTTTTTTTCTCCAGCCACACCATTAACATTTAAGAAATTCAAGGTGACACAGGTTAAATAATTAATCTATGGCCATCTTTAGGGTGAAGTATTCCTTTAAACTCAAAACATGGATAAGGCTCTTATTCTTAAAGTATTCAGTCACAGGCTCATTTACAATTCACCATCACAACACGCAGCACACAGTTTAATTTAGCCTCTGCACCTGCTTTAGAGAAAGAAAAAAAACCTCCAGACGGTGACAAACCAAACAGAATCAGATCTGCAGTTGAGTGAGAGAGAGCCGAGCGCCAAAAACCATAAACACCCGACCACAAGCACCACAGAGGGGAGCGGCCTTCACCACATCACAGCACTCTGAGGCAGACAAGATCACATCTGAACCATAAATCAGACTAAACCAGCCGCTCTCCGTCCACCCAGAGCAAATACACAAACCTGAACTGTGAATGATTTGGTTTACAGTCACGGCTCCAGCTAATGTAAAAGTCACAGATTGTAATCTGATGTTACTGTATGGTTCGTGTGGATCTATCATCTGTTTTCTCTCTGTATCAGATCAGAGACTAATGCGCTGCAGGAAGTGAGCGGTGTTTGTGCTGGAGGTGATGATGACTCTGTGTAATGGCTTTCATAGCCTGAGGAAACAAATATTTAACACTACCTCACTTCCTCATAGTGATCAAAATGTGATTCACGGGAGTCTGGCACTGATTTTATTCCTATGAGACACATTCCTTAAAAATCAGTGACTTTAAGGCCTTTCTTAATTTTGGGTTGTAGAATGGAAGGGCTGTGGAAGACCATTTTCACCAATGTGACAATCATTAATATCATCATTAGTATCTTAAATGTATGACTCATTATCACAAAGTAATGACTTGCTTATCTTAAATGAATAACACAGAATGAGAAACATTTTCTTATGACTCAAATGTCTAAAATAATGATTTATCTCTAAATGAATAACAAACTCAAAATAATCAAAAACTTTCTCAAAATAATATTTAATATCTTAAAGTAATTACTTATTATCATAAATGCAAAACGTTTTAGAAATAATCCATTAATTGACGCAAAAGTCTCTAAAAATAATGATTTAAATGTCTTAAATAATGATTTATTTCTTAAAAACATTTTTTTTTCTTCGAAATAATGTCTCAAAATATTGAGAAACTTTTTTGCCATTATTATTACGAACATCAAAATAATGACTTGGTAGTGACTTATAATAAGAATAATTACTTACTCATCTAAAAATCAATCACTGCGTTCACATGGGCGAGCTTAATACGATCTCAAACGCATCAAATCATATCGAATTCATGTGTACAGGATTTAATTTCTTTTACTTATTTTCCCAAAAATTCTCTCCAAAATAAGGTATTAGTTGTGAATACCCCGGCTGGAGCCTCTGGACACATCTTCAGTGATGCTGCAGGAGTCATGGGGTGTTTCGGGTCGTACACCCTCCTCCAGGTGACCCAGCTGGGGCTAATCAGACCCCGGCTTGTGTCCAAATGGCTACTTACTTTTACCCTCCATATGCATTTCCAGACAGAGGGTGGTAAAATGTGTTTAGGACTTTGTATGAGTAAAATATGTAGGTAATTTGCATTATTTTCCTCACAGTTCCTCCAGCACTTAGAGCTTAAAACTAAAGTATCTCATATTTATTTTCCAAGCAGATTCTCTCCAAAATAAGGAATCTGCAGATGCCTTGGCCACATCAGTGATGTTCCTGGACTCATCGGGTGTTTCGGGTCTTTCAGCATCATACACCCTCTTCCAGGTGACCCAGCCGAGGCTGATTAGACCCCGGATAGTGACCAGATGGCAGATGCCTTTTTTTTTTACTTTTTCCTCCTGTTTTAAAGTGTTTTTTAATTTCCCATTAATTGTGGCATTCAATCTCTGTTTATGTTTGTTCTGTCTATTTCATATGAAATAATTTGAAGCTCAATCACTGATGCCTTAAACAGGGCTCTCAAGTCTCACGCATTGAGCGTGACAGTCACGCTTTCGATCTTCTGTCTTCTGCCACACATTGTATTTCTCACGCTGAAACAGAATACTGGTAAATACTGGGGGGGTGGAGGGTGGGGGGGTGTTGAGGGGGGAATGTCACTCTAGCCTGCATTGAAAACTTGAGAGCCCTGCTTAAATATACTA
>CAFUXE010000277.1:442023-452485 GCA_903364295.1 Serranus cabrilla | reverse complement strand
AAAAAAAAGTAGTTTGACGCCCACAATGCAAACACACTCTCAGCTGGACCGTGTAATCCAGGCAGCTATTTTCTTTTTCCATTCAGCGGGCATCTGTGTAAGTGGTGTCTTCAGTGCTACCGGCTCCTGTGTTAACCTCCGACATGCTCTCCTTTTGTTTGCCGCTGCACGGTTGATGTGGCGACCTCGTGAACCCTGCAGTGATTGTCTCACACGGTTAAGTGCCTCCTGATTGTGGGCAGAGCTGAGCGGTGATAATGTCTACCAGATCCTCCTCCTGTCACACACATGCAGCAGCACGTAGGCATACATTTCAGCACATTCACACAAAAGTACACACCGGCCGCTCTTTGCTCTCGAGCCCAACAGTAAACAGTTTGCTGATTCACTGACGCTTCAGAATGCTTTCAGATGTCGGAGGAAGCTTCGTCAACGCGCAGTTGACACGCTGACAAGCGGATGTTGAAACATGTCAAGTATTTTCTGGTGTGTGTTTTGGAGGCTGCAAGGAACAAACTCATCCCTCAGTTAGTCTGAATTTCGATCTGAATTTTGCTTTCAATAATTTCCTGTTTTTTGGACCTACTGGAGGACGAGGCCTTGTATTATTGGAGAGTATGTGTTCACAGAGCCCACAACATAAAACACACACACATACACTCACTGATACACCTCAGTGACTAACTTCCCATCAGCCCTTCATCCTCCTCCCTCCTCTCACCGCTGTAACCTCAGCCTCCACTGTGGTGACTCGAGCTGTCAACAGATGGTCGATCCCACACGGTGAGTGTTGATTTAGTCAAAGATGTGAAAACAAACCAGGTGCCCCCTCTCCTCATTTCTTCCCATCTCTCCTGCAGCTTCTTTCCTGTGGCGATGAATCTAAATCAGCGGGGTCGGGGGTACGAAGGGGGACTACACCTGCATCAGCCAGTATTCTTATACTATATACTGGAAGCATGGCTGCAAATATATTTCCTCTTGGATAGCCAAATTACAAAATGCATGCATATATTTTCATTATAATGAATTATAACAGTCCTGTACCTCCAGCTGCATCCCCCTGCTGCGTACACCGATAAGTGCAGTTATTTCACTAAACACTGGAGGTGTCCCATTTTATCCATACCTCCAAACTTGATACATAAAGTATCTTTTTGTCTGCAATTCTGAGTTTGTTCTAGTCTTTTTAACCTCTTCTACCTACAGTTTATACAGATAAGCATCTGCTCAATAGCAGTAAGTCAACAGATATATATCTAAATAAGCCTGATAGCATGTTATCCTCACTACATCATCATCATCTCATTTATATTCATGTTTTTTTGACTGAAATATCTGGGAACCAGGATTTCCCCTGAGTATTGCCACACCATGGAAACTTTGTACCAATAGGCAGATCCAAGGTCAGTGCTTGCCACTATTTTAGGCACATTTTATCATCTGAGGCTCAGTTCTGCACTCTGGGGCTTAACATTCACAAATCTAATGGAAACTCAGTTTGCGGATCTGTTTATAGAAGCTGCTGAGTGCAGGAACAAAGATGGAACAAGGGAACGCTCCTCGTGTCCTCGATGACATGAAACACAATTACAGAAATAGAAGCATCTGTTTAATTTCTGTTAATCTTCTAATATGTTATCCGTCTGTAGGGGGGCATGCTTTCTTTAAAGGACAGAGTCATGCAGGTTGCACATGTCTCACAAAGTAGGTACAGCACAGATTTAATCAGCATGCCGGCTAGTAAATCTCCAATCTGCTCACCAATAGACAGAATCTGATGCTGAACATGGTCACTCATGAGAAAAACACATTTTAAGTGGAGTTATAGGTGCAGATAATCACTAAATATGAATTTAAAAAAGTGTGCTCCACCCACACTTGCGTGTATATGATTTTGTTTTAAAACACATAACTTCTGCTATTTTAACACCGAGTGTTCCCTGAATCTGAGTAGTAATACTGTCCATAGAAGCAGATGTCTAACACACTATTCCCCTGTTGGGAGTTTAGTGACACACACACACAACCAGCTCTGGCTGAGGTTTGTGTGTGGCCTGCAGTATGAATATCTCTGTGAATTCATGCATAAACACTGTTGTATTGCATTTCATTGGTGAGGCTTTAATTGCCTGTTGCAGGACGTACTGATAGTGAGAGTTACTTGGATGTTCTGATACTGATTACTCAAAGCAGACACTGACTTGGAACGAACCTGCACACACCCACATTCACACATACACACACACACCTGCCTCTCTTTAGGCATCTTTAATCTTTTCTTCTATTCCTTGCACTGTTTTCTCTCTTTCTTCGTTTCCATTGAAGCAACCATCTGCTCTTCTATTCAGCAGGGTCTTCGGCCCCGGGCCTGGCACCGAAGGTCAGAGAGTGTGTGTGTCAGTGGACAATGATCCAGCCGGACGAACCCCCACACACACTTCAAACACTGAGACCTAACACCGCGACCAGTCCATCGGCATCTTTCAAGATGGGTGTTAGGTGCATGGGGAGGTGAGAGAGGAGGTGGAATTTATGTGTGTGTGTTTTTTGAGTGTATGTATAAGTGTGTGTGCCTCTCTGTGTAAGCCTTGTCTGCTCATATATACATATCTATCCATCATTTTTTATACACAGGAGGATCAGGCCCTTAAAAGCAGCACAGATGAGCATCTGATCAATACAAACAGTCCAGAAGTGTTAACGTCTGCTCCTCTCCCAAGAGTAATACTACACTCTCCTCTCATTGATTTCTAAAGAAAAGATCATTATGGGTGGCTGAGCTGTAAAACACTTAAGGATTTTTTTTTCTTTTTGTGTGTTTCTTCATGGCTCAGTAGTGGACCAATCTAGCGTCGCAAGAGTTAAAGCTTTGAAGGACCAAACACTCCCAAAGCTTTTGCCATGCTTCATTTACTGCACACTTTACATCTGTGTGCATTGACTGTGAGGAATATAAAGATTCAAACTGTCCATATTACAGCTCCAATTCCAAAAAGGTTGGAACATAGCAAACAGTTATTTACACAGCCACACGTTATCATTTATTCAGAGTTGTATTTCTGTCCCCCTGGGGAATGCAAGTCCAGTATTCACTTGCTTTTAGCTTGGTTTTGGTCTCTACCAACTCCTAAGAGAAATATCTGTCGCTGTAGCTGCTTGCTAAAAACAGCTGACTATAATAGAAAAAAAACAATGCTGGGCGTCCCGGAGGCTCACACTGGTAGAGCGCGTACCGTGTAAGGCAAGTCCTTGCTGCGGCGGACCAGGGTTCCAATCCGGCCTGAGGTCCCTTCGCCGCATGTCTTCCCCTCTATCTTTCCCCTTCATTCTCTCTGTGGCTGTCTCATAAAGCATTTAAAATGCCAAAAAAAATCCTCTTAAAAAACAATGCTATGACAGAAGTGAGAGTGAACCAAATAAGTAAAGTTTTAGGGCAACCGCAAAACAATAAACCCACTCTGTAACCAACTTCATTGGAACCGGGTTTGTAAATTAAGAGATGACAAGACTGTGTGCAGTTACACAAACAATAAACCTGCAATGTCCTCAAAAATGCAACTTTCCAAACTATAACTAAGACTTACACCTGGACTGTGATTCTGTGCAAAAAAAAAACAACTGTTGCCTGGAGAGTGTTAAGTCTCTCTCAGAGTAGCGCACAGAGAACAACAGCCAGGCAGAGAGGAGTCACAGGCGGATGCATCGTAGAGTTGGTGTGAGGGTGATGTGGCTGCTAACTCCACGGCTAAGGCAAGTCTCCCTGGTCTCCCATATCAACATAACGCAGCTGTCTGCACAGTCATGTGTTCGTTTGGCCTCCTCCCTGCATGGATTTCTTCGTTTTCTGGAGCACCTGCTCCGAGTGTCTATATTTCCATGTATGGCTTTACATTACGAGTTAGTTGAAAGCCCAACGTGTCTCATACAGACGTTAAAGGGGGTCTTGTACGTCTTTATCTGATGCAAAAGGTTGTGACAATTTTTATATTATCATACATCTTCTGACGGTTGTCAGTTTGTGTTAAAGCTCCATTAGATGTGTCTTCACTGGTAAAGTATCAAATGTCTCCATCTGCAAGAAAACCGCTGTAATCCCCATCACGTACTACTTCCTCTGGGGATTGTGAGAACTGTTTTTATTCAGAACAAGGATCAAGAAGAAACCTATGACCAACCTGTGCCACTGTTTCAGTGGACTTTGATCTGTCACGTCACATTTAGTGTGAGGATTTATAACTCTCTTCCATCTGGGAACCATCTTACAGAGACTTCAATGGGCGGGTAAAGCTCTGTTATCCCTCCGTCTAGCGGGAAGGGGGAGGAGGAGAGAGAAAGTCTTGTCATGTTTTCACAGACGGGTCATAAATTGGTGATACTGAGAGGAGGCGACTCATAATACAAGTTAATGGGTCTCCAGTAAAAGCTGACTGGCCAGAAATGGTTTGAGTAACAGCCAGCTTTTAGTCTTAAAATGAAACTCAACTCAATGCCCAACATGGAAATATTTATCGTAGATGAGGTGATTGAGATCAACTGTAGGATTAAAAGGGGGATGTTTACATGAAGCGTTGCACGATTAACAGTCAAAAGCCTTTTTATTCATCACTGAAAGTTTGTTTTGAAGTTCAAGACCTCTTAGTTATAATGGAAACAGTTTTGTCACATTATTCTTTCTTGTTTCTACAGTCTAAATATACATGGCCCCCATTCAAAACATCTACTGATGGATGGTTGGTCATTTCAATGATATTGTATTTCATTTTGTCTGTATTTTTACAGCAGTTAATCACAAAAGAGCACATTGGGAAGCAGCACATCCCATGAGAAGCACTGTATGTTTAAGATGAGCAGAATTTAGCCAGAGAGCAGAGAGACACACCCATTTCTATTCTTCATGGGGATGCAGTTGGCATATTTTCACTTGTACCCCTTTCAAACCAAGGGCACAACTACGGTAGATTTTGTGTTTGAAAGAGTTAACCCATGTTAACTGGCTCGGCTTGACAGTTATTTCTTTGTGAATGTGACACAAATCTGGTGACAGAGGCAGACTATAACTGCTGCTCTTAGGTAAACACAGCCCATGTTTACAGGCAAGAACCAGTTAATTTGAGAACCAGCTGGAACATAACACCTGGACCATTAAGGACAATCTAGTGTATATGGATATAAAAAGGCTGCTGATGTAAGATAAAGGGCTTCTGTTGAACACAGAAATTGAAAGCACTGAAAAAGCAGTATGTCAAAGTTCATGATGACTTTGAATGAGCGTAGTGGAAGCTATAACACAAACTGACGTTGCTACGTCCCCTCTTTAAAAATGAGGATGGCAACACAACAATCAAAGAAATGCAGGAGTCAGTGTCTTGTGAGAAGTTATTTGGACATAACATCCCAACCTCCCCACCACAAGTGTTGCACATTAAAAAGTTTTTCAACCAAAAAACACAAGTCTCACAGACAGAGCTTAACAAAGGAAAAAATGGCAGCCACCAGTGATCCTCACTGTGAGCCCTTTTAAACTGCCACACACCACCTCTGATTGGCTCAGCAGGTGGAAATCAGTTCCACAGGTGGATCCAATCAGATCGTTAACACCTGAAAGAAACAGAAAGGAGGGGGAGGAGAGGCAGAAACACACTCTCTCACACACACACACACACACACAACACAAGCCCTCTGGCATGATTGGGTTGATGCACTGTGACAGTACACCAGCCCAACCCACTCCAGGATCGCACACTGCACCGACAGTAAATGAACATTAAATCTTAATTAAATCAGCTTCACTAAAACAAATTGCACATATGGTGGAGGATGTTTTGGTGGAGGGTGCTGGGCCAATGGTGTGGGCATGATCAGCAGAGAGTCATTTTTCTGCATCTTTCCAATTTATGAAGATGCAAAAAAATTATTTGACGATTGACTGAGGTGGAAAAGTTGGTCTATCAATAAAAGCAAAATGTGACAAATGTAATGGAAACAGAGAGAAAATAAATACTGACAAAAAAGGTGTATATGTTTTGTAAATGTGTGGATAACTAGTCTGGCTGCCCTGACTCAGTGCACTTTAATCTTTCTATCTCTGGAATATGACGGCAGGACGGCTGCTGAGTTCCCATGAATCCTATCCACTCTCTCTGTAGATGGACAGAATAAATTACTTGTAACATTAGAAGAGGCAGAAAGCAGCGTTAAAGAGAAAAAAAACCTTCAAAGACATGAGGGGTGAGAGTGAAGACAAGGAGAAAGACCAAATTGGGGGAAATGAGGGAACTAAGAAGTGAAGCAGCTTGTCATGAGCTGAGAAACAAGACAAGACGATTCAGAATGTCTCATGTAATAGTGAGACATTCATCTGGGTGAGATGTTTCACTCAAGATGGTTTGTGTCATAACATACTGAACATTTTCACTCCATGTGCTATGGAAAATGATGCTCATATTTTTCATAACTCTATGCATTTTTGTAATTGTGGATTTGTGGAATTAGACATGGCTCCATGGCGAGGGTGGGATGGCAAAACATGACAGCCATTTGTGGGCTATAAGAGAGGAAATTTTAACAGCTCTGAGGAGTTCCCAGTGTTAGCTGTCATGTTGGATTATTGTTTTGCCCATCAGGTCTCTGTAGCGGTCATGTGACTGAAAACTATGAATGTAATGTGATTATCTACAGAATAAATGGTTCAGTCTCCTGTACTGAAGAAATACAATCATATTGGACTATTCTGCCATCCAGTGCTAAGGAGGAACTGGTATGATGTTGATATAACACAGTTAAAATAAGGCCTCTGTAGTATAGGAAAACATCCTCAGCTTTAACAGAGTCCGTGTTGTTAATATTCCCCCATGGCAACAGTCCTTACCTCATTTTAGCCAAGTTCTGTTTGGCGTTGGACTGGACTTAAACACCTATCCAGGAACAGGCTATCTCTGTTTAACACAGGATTATGTTGGCTGCCAAAGCACAAACACTTTGTAAAGAGAAAGTACTGCTTGCTTAACACCTGCCAGACTGTGACTTCTGGCCAAACTGGGAGCTGTTAGTGAGGAGGACTCACACTGATACTGGCTGTCCAATCTGCCGGGGTCGTGACCTCGGCTCGGTCTCAGTACAGCCCAGCCTGAACCTCAGCTCTGGCTTCGTTCCACAGCGCGGCTCTGCTTGTTTGTGCATCGATCATGAGGTGCTGAGTAGACCTCACTGGAAATAATGCGGTGTGGTGTCTGTGTGTGGCGTACAAAATAAAAGTTATGTGTGTGCCAAAGCCAACAGATTTGCTCCTGATGTGCCAGACATACATCCCATTAAGCCTTCAGAGCCCATAAGTAATTTACATCACAAAGCCAGAATCCTTTCTCATTTAGCCGCACAGGTTTTGCCCAGTGAATTGCCTCAGAGCAGAACAAACTACAGATTTAGCAAAGAGTGAACTCAACAAAATGCTGCTGTTTGCAGAGTTGTTACTATCAAAGCAGGAGATGTGTGTGTGTGAGCCAAATCGACTTTAATTTGCCAAGGCTGAACAGCTCAGCAGAGGAATATGTGCTTTAAAACGCTGCCATGTAACCCAGTGTTTTCAATTTATCTTCTTTTCTCTCCGAGTCCTCTTGGCCTCAGTCAGGTTTGGCCTCAGACAATCTCAGGGAAATTAAAGTTGTCAATTCGAAGCAGACCCCTCAATCATGCATCACCACAGGACTGTTGAAGGAGAAGGGGCAAACAGCGGCTGCCATTAGGTCTTTTACCAGGAATCTGAGAGGTGATGTCATTAAAACTGTCACATCCAGATGAAGCCGGCATGTGCTGTCAGTGGCACAAAATGAGAACACCCAAAGGTTTTCTGTGTGATATCATGCTGAGTGCAAACTCATGCATCTGCACACTAGACTAGACATGCATCTGCACTCTTGTAGACCATTTGACCAGAGCGTTCTCTTTCTGCTCGTGAAATACAGACAGTCCTCGCAATTGAGACTGACACATAAGGCCCCCCCTTAGACGTCTGTTTGAGACCCACTGGGCTTTCAGCTAACTGACCCATCAATGCAGCCTGATCTCACGAAATTATGTGAAATGATCACGACTTCTTAACACAGAATTCTTCGCTGATGCCACATAATGTGTGGAAATTACGCGCCACCAACACGGAATTCGGTCAAGAAGTCGGGATCATTTCACGTAATTTTGTAAAAACAGTAGAGTGTTCTAAAAAAAAGCACACACGTCATTATACATACACGTGCAGTATCGTGGTTGTAAAAAATCACCTGTCTACACAAGTGTTTTAGTACTGTTTCTGAAATCATTTCTGTCCATATTAACAAGCCTGAAAACACATTATGATATGACCATTCATGTACAATGGGCATGCAGGAGGACAGGAACAGGAAGCCAATATCTAATGTTAGTCTGTGGTTAGAAATGCATAAAATACTACAGAAGACGCAATAACAAAAGTACGAACAGAGATTTCATTGCTTGAATGAACGATGAGTGGAAGCGGTTACTGAAAGTAACGAAAAGTATAAGCAGGCAGCAGAAAACATAGATTGGCAAAGCAAATACAGCAACATGTTGGTCAACATGGTTGCCATGGTTGCCAATTGGTTGATTTGATTGATCTGAGAAGTAACAATTTGAATTTTATGCCACTTTTATGCTTCTTTCTTTTGCATTCCTGGAAACTGATGCAGTTTCACAACTTTCTTTTCCCATTCTGCCTCAACTCTTTGTTGATTGTGTTACTTTTTTGTTGATGTCTGGGGTCAATATTTTCTCACAAAGCTGGCCAAAATTTTCTGCAACATCATGCTGTTTATGTAACATTTTCCTGAGCAAAAACCTCATGCTCGATCACGGGCTCCCATAAACGATGACCTTTATTGTACCAAACGCTTAATTTGATTAAGAGAATACGAAGAGGTTGGATTCCAAAATTATCAAGGGCACTTTTCCTCTATTTTGTTTAACATTTGTTGGTATTTCATGAACTTTTGAAGGTTAGTCCCAACACAGTCATGTGGTTTAACCGCACGCCTGTGGTCACTAAGCTTTCATGGCACATCCCACCCAATTAGAGCCAGAGTTGTGATGACCATCCCTTCATATGGCCTCCTGCTCTCAGCGTATCCCTGAGGAGAGGAGCAGACAACTGCCTCGCATTAAAAACACACTTGAATGTGGCACCAAAGGGCACCAGCTCTCCAGTCCACCCTCTCCTTTCTCAGCATCCCATAATATATACAGTAAACACATGTCCTGCCCCATACAGGAGCTGAAACCATGGCAACAGGGTCAGATTCAAACCACACTCTTGACAAATATATGAAAGACGAGGCTAATTCAATGTGCTTGTGAAGCAGGAAGTGAGGAGGAGGAGAACAGAGGAGGGGCGGCCATTTTTTTCGCCTTTTGTTTTGAAAAGCATCTATTGAGTGGCATTTGGTGTCATGCCAGATACTCTCCTCCGCAGACAGGCACAAAGTAAACTGGATTAGTCACTGAGAGGCCTTTCTCCTGTAACTGACAGCCAAGAAGAGCTGGAAACTTCAAACGCATTCAGGACGTTTCTACCTAAAGACCAGACGCTCATTCACATGGAAATGCCTTTATCATCCATAGCTTTCTGACTGTATGTGCTGTACATGTGAATGGGGAGTTCAGGATTAAAATGGACAAGAGGCCGACTCAATGAGGAGCTCTTTGCTACTTTTGTTCTGCCGAGACCTTTTTGGTGTTGAATCATTGTTCCTTCCAGACTGCTGCCCTCTGAGTGCTCATATAATGCTGTGCTATTTGTATTTTACTCATTTAAAGGTTGTACAATGTGTGCTTACAACACATGTCATGTCTGTATTTCTTCATTTCAGTGGGGCAAGGATCAACTTCTTAGTGCTGTCAAAGCTAACATGCTTCATCACTTACTTTGTTTAATAAAAATGTATTTTACCCCTAAACTATATGTACTGAATGCTTGGAAATTCAACTTACATTTAAAGACAGAGCGTGTGTTTTTTACACTGTGCATTCAGATGGCAGTAAAGTGAGTGGAAATTATTTCAGAAGAATTTCTAATTTGTGCGTTTTTATTATTTATTTCTAATGGTGTGTTCACACCGAACATTATTGCAAAGACACAAATGATAGGACAACATAACATTTGCTTAATTTGGTATTTTTCGCTATTTGCTGTCAAATTGCTCTGTTGCATTGTTAAATAATGACATATTTCATCACTAACCATTGTACAGATTAGCCTGCGGTTTAGATTTTTTAGGAAGATTGATTTTGTTGCCGCAAAATCTGAAAGCTTAGTGATGAAAGCATCAATTGTATAACAGGATAAGCTTCAATATAGGGAACTACTCTGGATGCCATTCTGAATCTGTAACAAAATGTTGATCTGAGTCTAATAGGATCATCTAAAGGGCCACAAACACACTGACTGACAGTT
>CAFUXE010000277.1:395152-422977 GCA_903364295.1 Serranus cabrilla | reverse complement strand
ATGGTTTTTGTTTTGTTTTGTTTGACACGGTCTGGTTGCTGAGTGCCTGATCACAGGTGATACTCACATCAATTTGCAGCCAATGGTGCAGTAATCCTGTTAAGTGTAATTCACTTCCCATTAATGTAATAGAAGGTAATGGACATTCATTTTATATTATTATACTCATTTGTTTAAACACATTGCTAAATAAGATAAAAATGTGTCCAAATGCACTGATATGCAATGATACAAGTCTAATGTTACTGAAAACCGCCATCCATTTATAGAGTTACGTCTAGAAAGAAAATAGTGTTTACTTCTTTAAACATCAACCTTTGTGATATATATTATGATATTCATCTTAATAACAGAAAAAAAGACATTTCATTAAAGAACATGTGGAAAAACTTTTAACCAAATTAACCCATTACTGATCCATGTAATAAAGTAATTAGTTTTATTAATTGAACTTTAAGTGCTTTTCTGTTTAGTGCTGTGGAAACATTTAACCCCTGCAGTGTAACTCTGACTGAACTGTGACTGCAGAGAATGTTTACTGTGATTAAATTGGGTCAGACAGGCCCAAAGTTTCCTCTATCACTGTGCAAATAGAGCTTTTACAGAAAGTTTTTGTGTGTATGATTTGGACCAAATACACGTTCAGGTTCACATTATGGCCAATAGTGTATAAGAGGGTGCATGTGTTCTGCTTTGGGACCCCGAGACAATGTGAAATATTTCTTTTGAGGCAGCTTCTGACACATATTCTTCATATACGTGAGATGTATTAAGAGTATTAATCTCTGTATTGTCGCTGTTTGTAAACCAAGAGGCAGTATTTTAACTATGATACTCAAGCCCTTTTTCAATAAAGTCATATGATATAAAATCAAATACATGACTGGATCTTATCTGTCAAAACCTCATTTGTATGTCATTGCTTGTTAAGTGTTTTCTGACAATTAGGGGGTATTTACATTTAAAAAATATTTTACAAACATACATCCTTGCATCCCTTACTGGAAAATCCTGGTGTAGTGCAAAAAAAAGAAAAACTGACACCTTCTGTCATTTTCAGTACACCTCGCTTTGTCCTCTTCTCAGCCAACATAATTTGGCTAACATGCTTTAACAAGCGAAGTAACGTAGGTCCAATTTAGATAAATGTCTACACTGTTGTCTTATTAATTGGTCTCATATCCCAAACAAATCCAAAAGCAAATTGTTAAAATACATTGTGGGTATGGCGGTATTAGCCTAATACTATCTTAGCATGAAGAAAACGGGATCATCAGTAGCTAACGTTCACATTAAGCTAGTTGGAAGTAGTGACTGAGTCGCTTGTCAGATAAAATGGTAACGTAAGTAACATTAAACTTGTCCCAGAGCATTTTTATAAAAATGGGATTTTGAATAACGACTATGCTACCCAACATTAGACTCCAGGACAGCAGCGCTAATACATTACATCCAAACTGTGATGGCTCAAAACAGCTAAACCGTAACAAGCTGGCTAACGGTACCAAGTTAATGCAATTATTATAGGTTATCATAACACTACTGTAAGGAATTTTTACCATTGGGCATGTGCCCCCTCCCCAAATTTCCAAAACGCATCGGATTTACTTTAATTACACCTATTTTCGGATCAAAATGGTGATTTTTGCAGAAAGGTGACCAGTTTGTATACTACGTATATAATTGTAATTTCTAGGAGACAGGGTTGCTATGTGGGGACTTGAATCAAACAGTGAGCTCAAACAGGTCAGAGATGCACATCTGTAGAGTCTCAGTGGGTTCAGCACTATGAGCGTCCAATTTCACCATACAGGGAATTATTTGGTTTAATAGAAATACCTGAAATGTCACTCGATGCAGTTTTAAAGGGGAAAATGCTGAGCAGAAGAAATATCTGTATTTCAGGAGCTGCCATGAGGACTTACACACTTATTTTGATGATGATTAAAAGTGTCTGCACGTCACCTCCGACAGGTGGGTTAAGCTGTACTACAGACCATGCAACCTCTCTTTCCACAGAGAGAAATGTAAATCACAAACCAGACTTACTGCTGCAGGTTCACCAAAGTAACCCACCGCCACTCCAAAACCACACAAAAAACCAGTCAACCACCTTGAGGCTGGATGAATAATTCAACAGGACTATCACTTGACATTTTCCACCTCAGAACTAAAACCTATTCAGCAAATTCGTTTCCAGTAAAAGAGGAAGGCACATGTAACGGCCATTAACATCCCTGTCTAATATTCTAACACCTAAAGTTTGAAAAGTGTTCATTTGTGCTGGTTCATTACTGGTCCACAGCACCAGGGAGCCCATGTAGCTTTATAAAGCTGTCAGCTCTAATAAAGTGGAGCCATGTAGAGCGGATTAATTTCATGGTACAGCTCTTACCTCTGACCTGAGTGCAGATATATACGAGGAACATGAGACACGGTTTTGGACGTGGACCAAGCGGTTTAGAGGGCAAGAGTTGCATGTTTGGGCCTTTTGGGCACATTCAGAAATGATTATGGGATTTCTATACTGTGCTTACTCAGCTGAGACCCGACCACAATGGAGGTGGCTGACATATGTACAGGATGTTTATCGATATATGTTTTTACTGACACGTTGCTCTGATGCCGAGGGAATCTGATGTTTTTACAACAAGAGAGAGGCCAGAGGTCAGCGTGTGAAATATTATTAAAACTAGATAACACATTACAAGCCTGTTATGACTAAAAAAATTAGTCCATTGGGCTTATTAAAGTATGAATCCGACATGCGCCGTCCAAAGGAGAACAATAAAAGTACAGACTGATGAACAGACGTATCAACAGATGAAGCAGCAGAGTAAATGTTGACACAAATTTTATAGGAACTCACACACAGTTCAAGGAGACAGCAAAGGATATATGATGGAGTAAGTGTAAGTGTCCCATATACGACACACCTATTATGCTACACAGTATAATAGGTCATACTGTGCGTGCTCTCAGTCAGCAGATAAAGGTCAAAGGTGAACTCTGAACACTGATTATTAACTTGATGCATCATCCTTCATTCATCTTTCATTAAAATCAAATTGGTGGTGTTGAATTTATAGACTGCCAAAGACTGAACGTTTGACTTGTAAGCAGAACTCACCTCAATCCCCATAGACCCCCATGTTAAAATACCCAACTTTATAGCAGAATAAGCATGTTTACAGCGTGCAACAGAAAACGGTTTTGGTCTTTAAAGCTAATTTCCCAGTTCATGACAACTTTTAATAAAACCACCAGTTGAAATAATAAGGCTTAAACTTGCACTACATTCAGAACATCAGTATATCAGTGAACAAATAGTAATGTAATGGCGTCCTGACAGGAAAATAAACTTACACTCACTTTGCTTTTGATATTAATTATGTTTAACTTTTTCTACTGTGCACCTGCACTGAGCTTTTTTGTCAAATAAACACCTGAAACAAAAAAAGATATTTTCTGTGAATCTCCCCTCATCTTAAATCAAGTAGGAACCACATGAAAACAACACTGCTTCGCTCAGCACACAGCAGCCTTCAACTCAAATCACCTGAGACAGAGAACATAACCAGGTCGGACAACAAATTGCCCGGCTGATTTGGTCTTGGAGGTTGTGGGTAATCCGGTGTGATTTGAGGCCCTCAACTGTACATCTTTGAACAACTTAATACCAGCCGGCTGAATGGAAGGTAATAGGAAACATGTTGGCTGAACAAAACCACACAGGGCAGTGGACTGTGTGTGTGTGTGTGTGTNNGTGTGTGTGTGTGTGTGTGTGTGGTAGGGGTAGCGACAGTGAAGGCTGTCAGTGGGACAAGCTCACAATCTGAGTATAATTCCTTCGGTTTCCTGTAGAAAGTCTCCAAATAAAAAGAAAGCCGGGCAAGAGTCGCTAACATGACGTTTCCCTCTCAGTGTCTCACTGCAGGTTTTTGTTCCAACCAAGCAGGAACACAGGTGATACTGATAATTAATCAGCTGAGTGAAGACAGTTCAGGTGATTGAATGATTGGATTCAGGTGTGCTTCTGCCACTCTGCCCTTTCCTGGATCACTTTGAAACCCCTGTTCTAGATGACAAAAAAAAATTAAAGTATGTCCAAAATTGGTCATAGTGTAGTTCACCCAAAAATGCTTAAAATTCTGTTGGACCTGGGTAATACTATAGTATATCCAAAAATATGAAACAAGAAACATTATAATATAGTGTGTCCAAAACTGGAAAAAAAATGGCATACTATATTATATTTAAAAATGTCAAAAGAAAAACACCTTTTTATAGGATGTCCAAATGTTGATTTTTGTCCAAAAAAAAAAATCATTCTGTAAAATGCTTACAAATGCTAAAAGTGGCCCTGTTAACATAATACAGCATAATATGTCCAAACATAGTATTAAAAAAAAACAAGAGCACAGGTGATCCTGATAATTAATCAACTGAGAGTTGACTGAGAGTTCAGGTGATTGAATGATTGGATTCAGGTGTGTTTCTGCTTGGTTGGAACAAAAACCTGCAGCCACTCTGCCCTTTCCTGGATCAGTTTGACACCCCTGCTTTAGGGCAAGGCTACCTTGTAAATAACAAGTGTCCTGTCAATCAGTATATTGGCATTGAATCATATACCGTGGCTCTCATTCAGACCTACACTCTCGTCCAAATATGGTCACTCCTGGCTCCAAATAGCCAAGATGGTAATGGCCAAAATGCCAAATTTGAGGCATCAAAACAGTCCTACGTCCTTTTCTTTTATATGGTGATGCTCGTGGTAACAATTTCTCTCAGGGCCAAGGAGCACATCATGAGCGTGTTTTGTGGGGTTACAGGTTATTTTACAAAATCCCTGTTCAGCACATCCAGCATGAGGGAGCCAGTCCTGAATGCTACTATATCAGAGTTCACTCCTGCGTATTCGTAGACATAGAGGCATACAGCTGTGGATGCTGCACATAATGTCCAACTCTTACTGTGTTTTCAGTAGTTGGTGGATTGACCTCACCCTAGAGTTGACCGCTCTGTGATTCCTTCAGCAACATGTGTTTGAGTCCCTCATCTCTCTGACTGTGTGGTGACCCCTACACATAAATGGAAGCCCCGGTTACCCCCCCGACCCGCCGACACCCCCAGCCAGAGCACACACACTATCAACAATCGGCATCAACAAACACAAGCTCAAAAAGACGGACGAGGTTTGAGCTGCCTACAGTGATCACTCTTTTCATATGAAAGAGGAGAGTCAAAGGCAGTGCCGTTGTCGAGGGAGAGGAATAAGGATGAAAGAGTTCACACTCCCAGCCGTCGCAGAAACCACATATCCCACAAGACACTTCTTCTCTATCAAACCGACAGCTGTTAGCGTTAACAGCTCTGGGGGGGTTGGAATGTCACCAGATCTATCATGGCCGAGCGTTCAATGAGTCCCTAACCCAACATCGGAGAGAGGGGTCATGGGTAATGCTATTGGAAACATGTTGATCAGTGTTTCCACACAGGCGCATCCCTAACGTTTGAAGGAGAGAGACGGGCCAGAGCAGAGGGCTGAAAAGAAGGAGAGAAAAAGAGATGAATATCCTCATTTATCAGCAATGAGCCCCAATTGTTCCACAGCAGAGAAAAGGATGTAATACATCTTTGTTTATTAGCATTTTGTGAAAAAAAAAGTCTGAAAACATGTCATCATTCACGGCTCATTTTAGCAGACGTCAAGTACAAAAGACCCGCAATGATCCCCATTTAATGAGTCATTCCACTGTGATGCAGAACCAAGCGGCCTGTGTCTTTGTTGCCTGGTTATCAGACTCCTCTGCTGGCATTCAACAGACAAGCATCATTAACTAAGTGGAGATTTGACTTCCCAGCTATTTCCTTTTGTAAGGCAGGCATGCCCTGCAGGCAATTACTACTGAACCAGTCCGCTTCCACTGTAAAAGGTGGCACGCTGTTCCACAATTTATTCACTATTTAATGGCCGACCACAATGGTTTGATAGTTCCACATCAGGAAATAATCAGTTTATCCAGTTCATGGTTTATTAGAGTTGAAAATGCATACAAAATAATAATAAGTATTCAAGCATGAAACACTCGGAACAAAGTAGCAGTTATTATATTTAATATGAGTACTAAATATTTGACTGTAGCTGCTTATGTACAAGTTTATGGTATTTGTGGGGTATTTTTTGCGTATTTCTTTTTGCTATGTAATAGTTTTACTCTTTCACCATTTAAAAGGCAAATGCACTTTTTACCATGGTTCATGAAATTAACAGCTGTAATTACAAGCTAGCTAACAACTGTTGCACAGTTTCTCCCTCCCATTCAAATAAAGACGGCTCAGCTCTGTCTAAACCAAGACGGTGAAATGCCAAAATGCTACTTGGGGCTTCAAAACAGTAATCCACAAACCAGAGGTTGACATCACAGTGACCATGTCCACTTCTTTTATACAGTCTATGATGAATAATGACAAACTAGTAATTGACCTATAATATAACATAGCAACACTAGCAATCACTATTATTAGCAGTGCTCTGGATACTTTATTTGCAATAGTTATCATTTTCTTTTTTTATTACAAGACTCATATTTGTAATTGAGTATTTCTGTATTGCTACTTTTACTTTTTATTATTATTTTATTTTATTATCCAAATAGTTGTGAAAATATAACTAATGAACCAGTATAGCTGAGCAACAGGCTCATCAACAATTAGAGTCCTTCCAAATTTATGCAATCTTATTTATTTCATAAAAATAAAAAGATATATATATTTATTCAAATATTCTTCAATACTTGTCTTTAGTTGATAAAATAATGAAAATGACCATCTTGTTCAAGATATCAGCTCATTTGCATTTGAAACATGTTTTCACATGGAATTAAAACTTTTCAGTTGTTTTAAGGATTAAAGTCTGCCTGAGTATGGCACATGAGTTTGAATATTAGATTAAACCTGTTAGGACATGACATTTTTTACAGCGTAACTCCTCGGAAGAGCATTTGAGAGCCTTTGAAAGCGGCATTTCTCTGAAGTTTGATGAACCAGGGAGAGCAGAGTTCAGGCAGATCTGCCAACATTTCTCCAAAGCACATCGTAATTCGCTCCCCAGGTCTGAAACAACATACATTACAGCCGCTGCTTTTCCTCAAGTTCCCCATTGTTTACAATTATTCTAAGTGTATTACTGCTTTAACTGTCTGCTGTGAGTTCTTTTCACACATCTGTAACACGTTCTGGTGGCTGAGGAGACGCTGTGAATTTTCTCCCTGCAGCCTTAGGAAGCCCTCCATCACAGAGGCGCTGTGGGAGAACAAACATTACAACGTCCATGCTATCAAGGAATTTGACCTCAGCAGATTGGAAGAATAAGACTGATTTTTAAGGATTTTCCTTCAGTAGAATTTAAAAAAAAAAATGCTTTTTCACCATATTCAAACAAGTTGAACTGTATTAGAAACATAAATCCTATTACTTGTTTGAGGAAAATGAATAAAACATTAAATGCATCCTGCCAAATTCCCTCCAAAATATCCTCAAGTAATTATATTTTCCAAATGTTTTTTCACAGATAAAGTTTTTAGTGGTTTGCTCTCAGGTTAGATCTGGTTTACAGCCAAAGTAAATGAATGATAAAGTTTCCAAATGTGTCCGTTCCTGTAAAGCCGGCAATCTGAGCAAGGTAACGACAAGCTCGTCCCTCCTGCGCCTGCATGCACTTTCCAAGCCTCGGCCCAAAGTAGAACACAAACAAGCTCCCAAATTTTTCTTTTCAGTGTGGTTATTGGAGTAAGATGTCAGATTATATTGGACTGGACTGGACTTTCCTGGCTGACCCTCGAGAGGTTAACTTTTTCTCATACCCAGCATGGAGTCCTGATGGTGAACTTGCTTTACTTGGGAAAAGGGCAAAGTGAAATCCTCACGTGTTTCATAAGCTGCTGTCTCAGATGGCCTCATTTTGTAGGTGTTACGTTAAATACAATGTATGGACGCACAGGCGGGACACAAACACCAAAGGAAGTGACCAAATATAAACATATGTAAGCAAAGATAAATTGTAACCAACTGACATCTCGGTACAGCAGATATTTAATCATGTCAAATCAAAGCTGAACACATGCAGCTGAGCGTTATGGACTTCGTTTACGTCAGGACTTTGTCATTTTTGGAAGTTGTAGACAGTGAACATAACTCTCATGGCTCAGACAGGAGGCAGGTCACACTGTGTGTATGCCAAGAGGTCAGACGGAGCTTGACCGCTTATTCCTGTGTGAACTGTATTCATGTAAATGTGAATGTACAACTATTGGATGGATTCCTCTGGTTCTACTGTAGCACCGTACAGTAATAAGTACAGGCATCAAGTTTAGAGCAAGTTTGCTGGTTTAAATCCCCAGACTGGCTGAGAGATGTGGGTGGGAGACACACTTCCTCATTCCCTCATCAACAATACTCTGGACCCCCATTACAGTAGAGCTGATCTGGGGTCAGTGTGTGTGTTGTGAAGGGGAGCTGCCAGGTGTGCTGAAAAAAGTTTCCTTGGATGAAGAAGTTTTAGAAGGCATTATGGATGGCTGCTGTGTTGCATTTTACAAAATAACAATAAATAGTAGTGTAAATAATGAGGGAAAACCATACACTCCTTGGACATGACATGAAGTGTCCATTAGAAAGAAAGTATTAGGGTTACTGTCCATTTGGGAAGGCATCCATCATAGCTAACTGTAAAACGTTGAGTTATCACATACCCAAACATATCAAAACTGTAAAAACAAACTGTATTTCTTTCTAAAACTGATGTAGACACTTTGTCCTTGTGAATAAAGCTTTGCGGAGTGGGGCAGCGAAACAACTCGTTGGTAGAATCTTTTAACTGAACTGGACAAAGTTATTTCAATGATTTGTGATTATTTGAGGTAGACTGCAGGTAGAGTGTTTCCAGTGCTCGAAGTGGGAGTTATGTGACTTTTTCTTGCACACCAGCACTTTTCACAAGCTGCAGGTAGTAACTTTTGATGTTTGCATCAAGAAACATCTAGAATCCCAACGGGGGAGTCTACTGGAGTGTTTGTGGTCAAGTTTGTCTGACCCAGTAAATACGAGGAGGCGGAACTCTGGATCAGTCAATCGTAATCCATGTCAGCACTGATAATGAAAGAATGAAAAGAATTTCACCTGTCAGTCAAGAATGCACTGACCCCCTTTAACATGACACTTCAAAGTACAATCAACTCCATGCAAAGGATGGTTACATACAGAAACTATGGGCTCTGCAGTTACAAAGTACAGCCGTGGAGGGTTGAAACTTTATCTAAATATTCCCTGGCAGCAATGTTGTCTTTTGGCTTTGCAGCAACAATGCAGAGGCACCTCCTTACATGGCATTCAAGAAATGCTGGACTAACTATAAATAAGAACGGATCTTTTCCCCTCCATCAATCATGAGAAAATTTCTCTGACCTGACGGCTTTATATTTCAGACATTAAAGTGACAACAAGTGAAATATATCAACCACTGGCCCCACTGGTCAAACTTGATTCATAACTTAGAAATGGAGACATTTGTTGACCACAAGGACCTATTCAGAAATACACACAAATATGTATAGACTCTCATATACAGTAGGAACATGCACACACTCACAAATACACAGAGGCCTCATTTTACTGTGTGATTTGGGTGTTTTATCAATTTGCAGTAGTAAGCAAATAACTCACTATTGGTGGGAAACTCCAATATAATGCTGCAGTGAAAAAGAGCTGAGCCATGACTGCCTCCTGAGGAGGGCCAGGTCAAAGGATTTGACAACCAGACAGCGAAGTCACAAAGGTCAGAGGTTGTAGAACTACCTTGGGTGGCATAGTTTAGCTTTCCCCTGCAAAATGCTCCCTCAGGGAGCCATGAGGAGACTTATAATAGATGTGAACCGGGACAAACACATGCTTATCTCTCAGTGCCCTGCTGTGACTTCAGATCTACACACTATTCCCCTGCTAAACATCAGGGCGCACTGGGAAAGAGCTTCTGAGAGGTTTTCACAATATGGTTATAGATTTAGAGCAGCCAGACAAATGGTGGCCCAGCGGGGTTTTGTAGGCACGTGTTGTCATTAGAGACTTTCAGGACGTGAATTCAGATGTGAATCAAGTTTTAAAAAACTCAGTCTGGATGTCAGAAAGTTTCCATCAAATACTATTAAATATTATTTAGATCTTTTAGTCGATGAAGAAAAAATTGTCATCAGCTCTGGTAAGGTTGAGTTAGTCGGAAATTCTGGTTGCTGACTCATTGTCGTAGCTTTCTGGTGCAGATAGTCGTACTAACTATCTCGGTCCTGGGTAAAAGCTTTTAAATTGCATCATCAGACTCACTCCACTCATTTAAAAATCTACTTAACCTCTGCAGCGTTATGTCAACACTGCAGTTAGGTCTGGCTTCACTCATTATAATTTTATTATAAGGAAAAAAAATGTCCGGCTTGTTTTTCTTTAAACCACACTAAGGCCAGGAGGAAGTGACTGTACTCCTGCAAAAATAGACAGTAGAAGTGGAGCAGACTGTCACCTGAGAAGAGCAACTCTTCATGATTTCAACAAGGGTCACAAAAACAAACTAGGCTGTTGTCTTGCTGCACTAATGCAAACTTGAGGGAAATGATGAAAATGTTAATTTAATAGCAATTAATGCCTTAATCAATGTATCTGTTTATGCATACATTATTATTATATTACCTGAACAGGTATATGAAGCTTCCAACATGAAGAATGCATGATTTTTTGGCTTATCCATATAAAAAATAGAATATGTTTTTTGTCAGTCACTGAATTACAGTTAAACAAGGTGATCAACACTTCATGATTTCAAAATGCACAGAAAGTGAAAAAGTTAATGTGCACATTCAGCTGTTCCTGATAACAAATTACCAGGTGAACAATAACAATGAATATTATCCTAGATTATTATTCATCAGCCCTAAATCTACAGCTTTTCACATTATAAGGCTACAAATATAAATCTGCATGTATGAAATGCATATCTGTATTGTTTGCATTGTAATGTATGTGGCTGTGTATGTGGGTGTACATGTGTGTGTGAACACAAACTGATTAAGATCAGATGTATTTTTAAAGTGATTTCAACAATACAGGTTTACAACAAAGTACTTTTTAGAGAACACAGGACATGAACAGAACAACAATCAGACAATCTCTCTGATATTGAGGAGATTGCAGGCGGGGTGAGGTTGGTCTGACGGGGATTTCAGGAGGCCACAGGAGGCCACTAAAGCAGAAAAAAGGCTGCTGGTGCTTTCCCCAACCATTCAGTCCTCGTTCAGTCCACGCTAGATGGACTCGTAAACAGCTGCTAGATCCATAATTCTAAGCACTGGTCGTCACTGGGGCCAGACGGAGACAGCAATAGTCGTAGGCCGCTGCCGCCACACATAAAGCACTCTGATAAATTCAAGGGAGGACCAGATTAGGTTGGGAACAGCGAATGAAGATGTAAATCTGAACGAGAAATGAGAATCAAGGGTCACGGCTGCCACAGTCACTACAACAGAGCATTCTTTGTTTGAGAAATACAGCTTTTTGAAGTCAAGAGATGCAACAGACTCGTGTGTTGAGCAGAAACAGAGATCTGGGAGTGTGCAGGTCCAATAAGTAATTTGTTCCAAGATGGGACTTTTGTCCTCAGCTGATTATAATCATAAATCTTATGCTTTCAAGGAAACATTCAAGAAGTATTATAAGCCTGCTGCACATACTTTTTAGATGATTGAAGCAGTCTGCATTGCCATGTTTGTCATTTATTAGGTTTCCAGTGGTTCAGTTTGATATCTGGGAAGTATCAGATGCGAGTGCAAAGCAGTTTTTATTGGCCGAACGTAGAGCTGCTGCACTGAGAGGCTACCAGGGGATTCACTGGACATTCAAGTTATCCATGTTTTTTTAATTATAATGGGAGGTATCTACATATTTATCAATGAACTGTACTTTCTGAAAAAATGTAGTGCTTTATTTTGTGATTTAACTGCTATAGTACTCAAAACTAATTCCTTCAGTGGTAGTTCCTGCTGTGCATTTAGAAAGTGTTCAGACCCATCCTATTTTTTTTTTATTTTATCAACCTTATCAACCTTTTGCAAAAGTTGTTAAAAATGATTTTACACATGGCATACATGCATACATTATTTTATACCATAATGACAAAGCAAAAACAGAATTTTAGAAATGATCGCACATTTAATAAAAAAGAAATGCTTTAACTGCTAATGTTAGCATGCTAATGAGCAAATGTTAAGGATGTGAACATGGTAAACATTATGCCTACAAAATATAATCGTCATCATTGAAATTTTAAATTTTTAGCACGCTAACGTTGCAGTTAGTGCGGTACAGCCTCACAGAACTTTGAGCTGACGTCATGCTTGTTTTGTCCAAAGTTTCTTCCCAGGCCAATTACACAGTGATTCATGTCTTCTGGTGTCCTAATCCAAAATGTTCAGGCAGTCAGTGGGTGGAGATGTGTCTGTGTGAACATGTATGCATGTATGTGTGGAGTTAAGCATATCACCATCAGCATGACAGGGCATTTAGCCATATGTTGGGTGTCTGCCCAGGCCTCGGTGTCTCTGTCGACAGCTCTGTCAACACGGCATGACGGCTCACGCCGCATTTTATCTGTTAACTGAGGAGGGAGCCATCACCTCTGAAGAGAAAATCTGGTGTTAAAAAGCCATTAGTCTTGATTAGCTCTTATCTTGGTTGGCTTGAATAGCGTCTATATCTTTGTAATTATTCATTTTAAAATGAGCCGAACCAAATGCTGCCATCTGGTCTCACAACTGCTGCCGCAAATGTTTAAAAAGCCTAAAATGTAGAGCAAACATGCAGGCTGTCTGTATTCAGGAGACGTGGTGAATGAATTAATGAATGAATGAATGGATGGATGGATGAAAGTGAGGAGGAAACTAATGTCTCTGGCACAAAAAAGAGACAGGAATAATTGGCTGGTTAGCAGTACTGTTGTTCGGACTCAAACAGAGAAAATAGTCTTGAAATTCTAATGAGCTACCGAGGCGAGAAAGAGTCAAAGCAAGTGAGACGTTGAAGCATCTGTGTTATCTTATCTATTGTATGGCTCTGAAACAACCAAAGCAAGGTGAGAGAACAAATCTATAAGAATGTGGAAGAGGAGGAGGAACACAGGTGGGAATTATTAAGAAAAGAACCAGCTGTGGTTTGATGCCTTTATGCAAAAAAAAATCTGATAGAGGTAAAGGACAAAGACCAACAAAACAAGCAGAAATTTCAAATGGAAATGTACAAAAAATCACAGGAAAGTACAGTAAAAAAACACAAGACAAGCTGGTGTATTTGCTTAATTTTGACCCAGGGTTGTGCCATGTTGCTGTGCCAAAGTAAGTATGCACTCCAGGCCTTTTAAAGGAAATAGTCTAAGAAGCCAATTCAAACATATTAACATGTTAACAAGACAAGATAAATGATTTTCTCATTATTAGATATAACAGAATAAATGTTTAAACAAAATTCCTTGCTTTCTTGTTGTTATTACATGTTTGTGCTGTATCAAATATGAGCAGGAGGAGAACAAGAGTTTTGGGATAATTGCTGAGTAAACTTTGGCTGTGAGGTTTCTCAGACAGACTGAGTGCAGCGGGGCAGTTTCTGGTCAATTGGTGCCCACAGCGAGACTTCCACTGGCGCCCCTGAGGGGATGTATGTTTTTATTATAATATTGTATTGTAATTATATAATAATTTAAAACAGAACTTCATCCTCTCACAGTCTATTATGAATTAAATGCAGTTTAAAATTTACATTTATACAAGTGCAACACTATGAATTTGTACTATTTGTATAATTTATTGTGTAAAAACTACAAATATACACAAAGAGTCCGTGCTTCTAGATCAGAGATTGGAAACCATGTGAGTCACTGTTGGCTCTTCCATGAATCATGCGGTCCCTCCTCCCTAAATGTAAAAACTTATCCAAAAGCATCAGGAGCAACAGATGGATTTTGTGCCAATTTGCTCTCAGTTCCATGAAATTCCAAACCTAAATGGATCTCATTTGGAAATCAAAATGTGTACAATAACCTTCTGATTTACAGTGAACCTTGCCTTACACCAACACATGGGAATAACATGCAGCATCTGGGGCAGTTAAATTGTTCACTTAAAATGAGTCTAAAATATCATGAGCACCACCTAAACTCTCCCTACGATGATCTGAAAACAGTCCGGTTCATGAAAACAGCCTGCCTACACAGCAGCCTTTGTTCCTGCGTCTCCCAGGAGCGCTGCACCCCGCTGCTAATGCAGAACCACGTAACTCACACAAAGACTCAAATCCATCCACGGACAGCAGATACATCATGTTCAGGTCCCTGTCAGCTCATTGTGGAAGCAGGAGGAGAGATTTCAAGACTAAAGAGGGTCAAGCTGTTACAAATTAAATTAGAGCACAATTTCCAGGGACTTTTAAAGGGAAGTGAGGAGGTTCTGTTGACAGTATATGTAACACAAGCGCTGCAGAAATGTATATTTGTCTTCATGTGTAATGAAAGGCCATGTAAGTAATTCATCATTGTGCATTCCTGTAAGATGTATTTGTGATTGTTGCTGATTGAGCGGACTGATGTGAGGTCACCTGAGGCTCAGGGCTGCAGGGCTGGACGCCTCAGGAAAAAGTCCTGCTCACTGTCAGCTTCAAGAGAGACAGCAGAGAGCTGCTGGCCAAGACAAGGCCTGAGCTGGTACCCAGCTACAGCGTTCACACAGCAGGACGGGCTGCATAGGCTGGATGTAAAGCATAGCAACGTTGGTTTGTTGTGCTTTGTTGAGTTCAACCAAAACTGGTGATCCTCTGACTTTTCCTCGAGTACCTCCAGTAAGTGAAACATCTCAACAGCTTTTGGATAGATTGGCACCAGACATTTATGGTACCAAAACAATGAATCCCAATGACTTTGGTGATCCTCTGACTTTTACTCCAGTGACATCAGACGGCTTCTACTTCTTCTGCTCTGTTTCCTGGCATGTGGTGGATTACGGCCATACACAGCCTGTAGCGCCCACTTCAGAACTAAACACTGTAGTTTATTGGATTATTCACTCCAAAGAAATTGATGTTTTTAAATAAAATCGCAAAACTTGGATTAAAGTTCACTTCAGATTTAATGGAAATGGCTTCACAGACATGGCTACTGTTGTCTGATTACATGTTCACAGCTGGAATGGCTGTAGACTCGTACATCACTGTCTGTCTTAACTCTGTGCCGCGTCCCGAGGATAACAATGTGAACAGGGTTAGCCGTAGTGATGAGCCTACAGATAATTATCAAATTAATCTGCAGCTCCTCCCTGATTTACAGAGATGGAGAGTGAGTTTGTTAAGCTTTAGTATTTTGGTTTACTCTCCCTGCTAGTAGCGTCATCTTCAGCCTTGGCAGGTAGCTGTTGTCAGTGAAATAGCTTTAAAAAGCAAACTTCAAGCTACCTGTTCAGCACCACAGTTAACTGGCTAATAAATTAGCAGCTAACTCTCAGGAGATGGTAGAGACCAAAAGTGAATTTGGATTTACGTTCATCAGATGTCGAGAAACACAACTAATTACTTTCTTATGAAAACCTATGTAGCACAGTACATATCATATCCTATAAAATGTGATCATGCTGCTGTTTTTAATGTGACAATCGCAAATTTAAAACCAACCTGATCTCACGCAGTGGCCATGTTGGTTTTCACACTGAAGAACCTGCTTGGGGCAAGTAATGTGTGTAAAATATGTGGTTAGATTAAAGAAAGCATGTATTGGGTCATTTTAAAGCTGATTTGTGATTATTGTGAAATGATTGTTGATCTTAAACATGTCTATTGTGGTATGGTTTTGGTTTGTGGTTAGTTTTGTTCGAGGCATGATCATTTAACATTAACATTAAATATTGTGTGATAGAACCTTTTCACCTTTTAGTGACACTTTGCGTTCAGTACTTTTTCCCCCTGGATGGATACTACAGTGTATGACGACGGTTGTTTATATTGCACCGATGAGGATTATCAGAATTATACGTAATGTCCACTGAAGACCAGAGGCCCTCTTAAAAGATGACATGTTGGCGCTCATGTCTGCTCTGAGATCAACAGGAGGTTGCTAATGTCATAGTAAAAACAAACCACCTAATCATCACTGGAATCTATCACTAACACTTTGCCTCTGTTTGGACAAAGTCATACCCCACAAACGGTGAAATAACAAGCTTTTACGTGAGGCTCATGGAGTGTTTCCTTTCCTCATCAGGACCAGATGGCATCAGCCATTAGTTAAGAACTTGATCTCAGCTGGAAAATGTTGGATTTCACAGTCAAGCCGTCGCATTATGTGCCTCAGCTACCTGCAGTTGATCACAATGCAACACAGATGCTTTTAAAACCCATAAATAATAGTCTTATATTAAAAATAGAAACCATATTCATGCCCTACAGTGTTTATTAAAGTGTTCGTAATCCCCTTTAGGATGATTTTCCCTGAAGCTCGCTGACTTTGCACTCTGAACAGTTTATTTAGACACACTGAATATACACATGAAAAGACCAGACCAGACCATTAGGTGATCTGTGTCGGAGGTGTAAAAAGAAGATATGACACATGCTTAGTTAAAGGGCAAAAAAGGCCAAAAAATGTCGATCAGCAGAACATATGAGGCCAGTGGGGACCTGAGCAGGTTTACAACAAGCTCAGAGTCCAAACGTCTGCTGCCAGCTGAGCAAATATCACCAGGAGAGCAGAAGGTCACAGGACAGAGAGTCAAGGAGATACAGGACATCTATACTCACTGTATGCATTAGAAGAAGAAAGTGGATGGATGGTAAAATCTCGGCGGTGTAGTGAACATGTGTGGCGCATGGTGGAAAGTATGTGGACAGCTGAGCATTATAGCCCTGTATGATCAATCCAAACCATCTGCTGCTAAAACAATTTTTTTCAAAACCTCAAGCTCAGCCACTAGAATATCAGTGAGATGAGTGAGGCACTTATGTTGGGCGATAAGGTGTCAGCGTTTTAAGGGTTGCACCAGTTGAAAAAGTTCCAACATAGGCATGAGTTAAAACTTAAATCTTTCACCAGCCTTGGTCGGTATAAAGTCCTCTGTAAGGACGTTATCATGGTGCATCATTTTGAAACGTGTATGTTCTCTGTGCCAGTGGGAAACTTTCTAACAAACAGCTACTGGTTTATAACAGTCTGCAAGTATAGGTAATATACTATTATGTGTTTGTCATAATGTTGCATTTTCTTTGTTATTGCAAAGACACGTTGGCATGACTCAGTAATGAACACTACATTTAAATGTTTTTCACCATGGATGCATGATGGAACTTCTTAATAACATGCTTTTCACTGATTGGCCAGAGGAAGTAAAGGTCATTTTTTGTAACAATATTTCTGTTAGTTTGGAATTCACAAAAAACTAAGATGAACCTCATGTCTCTGTTGTCCAACCAAATCGACAGTGCTTTAGTATCAAACACACTGGTTTCCATGTACCGTCTAGTTAGGATTTTACACCCTAAATTAAGAGAGAACTTCTGTCTAGTTGGTGCAGCAGGCTACATGGCTCTGTGCAGGTCAGTCAGGGCGTTCTGCATCAAACTGGGACAAACATTTCTAAATATTCCTGGCTTGCTGCTCTGGGGAATTATATATAATCAGGGGTGAGTCTTGCACTATAGCACAGTATTTCTTAAAATGCCATTTAATGCTGTGGACTCTGTACGTACTTTGGGCCATGCAACGTACGTGCGAAGAAAAATTTGCAAAAGATTGAGCAGCCTGACATAATATCAATACTCCTAATGGAGTATTTGTGCTTTGATTGACAAGGCCATTAATGGAAAGACAGGTTTTATTTACAGTGTGTGTAAATCTGTAAAAATCTTGCACTCTCACATCGCAACATGTGCGATCAATAAGTTTCTCCACAATCATCAAAAGTGCCCGATCAATACAACAAACCCAGCTGTACTTTCTGCTCCACGGCCGACCATGAACTATACCAGCGTGGCTGTATTACACAGCTGAAGAAATGTGGTCAGTGTACCTTCCTCAGATCAAAGAAATGTGAAAAATGATAATATATACAACACATTTAAAACATTTCTGCTGTCAAGTTGATACAGAGCAGAGAAGAGTTTGGCAAAAAATGAGCCCTTATCACTCAATAAACACTGTTATTGTGATGGTTTCGTTACTCATGATCCATCATACCACCACTCTGAATTTATTTTGAGAGGATGAAGAGAGCATCGAATGCACATGCCAGAACAAATACTACGGTAATTTGACATATAAATTGCCCCAATTTTCACCCTGTGTGAGGTGAGAAAAACGTATAAACATGCCTTTCTGAATCCTACAGTGTGCCAAAAGTCAGAGCTGGAATTTAACCCGATACAATTTATCCCACATATGTTTGATGATGAAACCAGATGATTTCCCTGATCTACCTATGTAGACAGCGGCTGTAACCATTACTTTCCTTACAAATCTTATTTTTGGTGTAGACATCTACTGTTTTAGTGTATTTCCGCATCAAAGTGGTTGTTGCAAACAGGCTTTGAGACAAATGCAGATGTTTAAAGATAATTTAATATGTTCTAAATGTTCAAACTGATGCAGTTGTAGCCTTGGATAATATATAGACATGCAGCAGTATATAACAGAAGAGAAGAGAGCAAAATAGAACAATGCACAACAGAAACTTAAAACTGAGGAGTAGAATAGAGTGAAAGCAGCTACAAAGAGTTTAACAGGTTATGAAACAGTCTCAGTTTTATACTGATGCTTCAACATCACCCTTTATAAGCAAACAAGACCATCAGGGAGAAACTTGGCTATTTCTCAAAGTAGAAACACTACCAGTTTTGTCCACAGGAGACACCAAAATCAACACAAAAAAAAAAATCACACCGCTGAGAGGGCGAGAGGCAGAGTACAGGTCACCAGGCAATCACAGGGCTGACACAGACAGACAACCATTCACACTGTCATTCACTCCTCATGCGGACAATTTTGCCCCTTTCAGACTGATATTCACATCGCGACATTTCACCTGCAATCTGAGCAAGATGGAAATGATGTGACTGAAGTTATTTGTACGACCAACACTCAGGTTATAAGAAAGGAAATGGACAGTATCAGAAACACGCCTCTCACATGAGTCCAACAGTAATCAAATCATGTTACGTAAAATGCAGAACAACTTTGCTTGAGTCTGTAGAATCTCTACAGTGAGAAACAGCACGACGGACAGTATCAGCATCTTCCAGCATCATTGTTTTGAGTGCACTTGCTGTAGCTTACTGCACACATGCTGCTGCTGCTCTATTACATGTGTGGCGAAATGAGGTCAAACCTAGAAGCAACACTGCATCTGTAAAGAAAAAAAGATTACAACCACCAAATACAAATATTTACTTTATTAACAGATTTTTAAAGGTTAGCTGATACTAAAATACTAATGAAAACTAAAAGCAGTGGTCTTGGACCCCAGTGGGAGGCAGACTACGAGGACAGTACCCCCTTTTCCTCATCTGGGGTGGAACACTACAAAAGAAAAACAAATACAAACATGCACTAAAAGTGCCCCAGCGTCTACTTGGATGCACAGGAACAAGGTGTTTACCGCGGTGCCTATAGTCTCCACCTGAGGACAGCCAGGCCACACTGCAAATCAAAAGAAACAGAAGAAAATAACTAAAACAACCCAATTGATAAACTATCTAGAAACAAGCAAAAGGTACTTTAAACTTGGACCAAACATAAGCACTCAAAACAAGTGTGAATAAAGCCAAACTGATGCAAAAAAAAACAAACAAACAACTAAACAAATCAGAACACCAAACAGAACAGCAGCAGGGCACCTAAAACACAGAGGCACAAGTTAGTGGGTAAAATACAACTTAAATCAAACTCAGAAAATGGGGAACTACTCACCACCAGGAACCAGGAACCGGCAAAAGGATGAAGGAGCCATTTTGAAGCCTTTTATACCATCCTGGACAGGGGGCGGAGCTAAGGGGAGTTTCCGACTGGGGTTGCATTCAAGGCCACCTGTGGTTCACCACACACGCCACAACTGTCTCCTGCCACTTTGTTCCACAATGCTGGATTGCAATGTGACTTCACAGACTGGGGACGCCAATATTACGCCGTTGCAGAATCAGTATGAATGTCCTGAGGTAAAATGATGGCAGAGCTCTGACACAAGGGCCCCAAACTGGATTCTAACCCAAAGCCCTCTGCTGTGAGCTGTGTGTGCTAAGCACTACATCACCCCTTAGTTGTCGTCTTTTTAAATAAAGCATAAGGGATGTTACTGACCAAAGACCAACACCAAAGTAAATGTAACTCAGGCAGAGTACATTTGAGTTCAGCAGAGTCGACTTCAGCAGAATAAAGTTCTAATCTTAGTGTGCCAGACAGGGAGTCTGTTTACCTGCACGGTGTTTACGAGAAAACCTGGAATCCCCCGGCTGAACAACAAAAGGTGGACGTGTGCATGTGCAAGTGAACTTCTTTTGTGTATGTGTGTGTGTTTGTGCTCAGCAGCCTCTTGTTAGCCCGCATCTCTGATTCGTTTAGGTGTGACCAGCTCTGTGTGGAGCCTGGCCTCCCGCTCTCTCCCAGCTCCCCTCCCTGTGCTGGGCAGCGAGGTCGGGGGAGAGAGAGAGAGAAAGAGAGCGAGCAAGTGAGGGAGCAGCCCTGACCTCCGGCGCTCGATGCGGAAACAATGGCGACGCGCCTTAGGGTGACAGCGGGAGACAGGAACAGGCACAAACACAGGAACTGTCCATTCTGCCACTGAGACAGGCCTGCAGAGGCCTGAGAATCTGGAGGAGGAACTGTCTCTCTCTCTCCGTCCCTTTTTCGATATGCCCTAATATGACAAAAAGTGATACACTTGATTGTATGCTGTTATTAGCGAGTGGTCCCAGAGGGAGAGGCTGTGAGCGCCACAGAGTCGTAGGGAATGAGACAGGGATATTTTAGGATACAATGATGCCTCTTTCAGCTCATACCTTTCACAAGAACAAGGATAAACACTTTTTAACAAGACTCTATAGCCATGCTAGCAGCTATCTGAGTCTGTGCTTATGCCTCATTTCCACAGCAGGTTCGGCTCGACTTGGCTCATCTTTTGGTACTAGACCTGCCACCCAGTGGTGGCACCAGTGTCCGAGTACCAGAGAAGTGTTGCCCAACAAGCTACTATCTCTTGACTACTAGTCCAATGGCAATACATCCACTGGTGAGATATTTTAGTTTCACCCTATACTCACACCTGTAGCACAGCTTAAGAATTAAAAGGAATTTACTGATTTTGTGGCATAAATATATTTAAAAGTTTCGTTCTAAGCAATTCCCAAAGCTCAACATCTGCTGAACTGCATTAAAACACTTTAAATAATGACATTTAGGTGGATAGAAATACAATAAAATTATGTCAAGACTATTTATAAAGAACTTTACAAAGCAGATTGATCTGTCAGAAGTCCTTATGAATAACAAAAGACAGAAAAACACCAAAGAAAAAAAACTGAAATAAGAACAAGCGTGTGCTCTATACTCATACAGTATGCATGCTTTCCCTGTGTGTTTGTGGCTGTAGATGGAAATACCAGTAATACTCCGTCAGTTCATGGCAGAAATAATGAATGACAGGCTCCACTTCATAGTAAAAGCAGGGTGTAGTCTGTGCTGAACAAATGGGCCTTGAGTTTGGACAGAAATACCAAGATTGTATCTGATTCCTTGAAAATCAGCAGGTTGTGGAAACAAACAAAGAAAATGTTCAACACGAAGGAGTGAAGAGAGCAAAATGTAAAACCTCAGATTTACTTTAGATTTAAGAGGGTGACACTTTTTTATTGTGAACCCACAACCTTGTTTTCAACACATACTGCACATAAAGAAAAAAACTGGATTATTGTTTTGAATCTGATGACTTACAGTTGTATGTTATGTATGGAAATCATCTGACCACATGAATACACACCTACTTTAAATGAGCTATAGCAAATCTTAGTTTAATTATTCTCATGCACAACTTTATGAAGAGGTATTAAAGACATACATTAATCACTCTTTGTTACCTTGATGTTCTTCTTCCCCGGGGCCACAGTTAAAGATGTTGAAAAATGAATGTGTACTGAGCTCATTCGTCAACAGCTTTCTCTCTCTGTGAAATTGGAACATGAATAAAAAAACATAGTGTCTGTGGTTTCAATGCTGTCATAAAAAAAATAATGAGGTATTAATTTGTACATGAAACATTTGATTTTTCCATTTGTTCCTTTCAGCAATCAGCTGGACTGCCTCATTAACAGTGTGGCTCTGGGAAAGCCGACATGCTTTTGAGGAATTATTTTCTGGCAGAGATTTCTATTTCTCTCTGAGGACATTAAGGATGTCAGATCACTAACAGTAAGCAGAGTGTAAAATAATGCCTACGCTGAAACTTTAGCCGGTCACAGTGAACTCTGCAAAACCAAATGAGGGCTCCACATTTAGTGCAGAAAATTGTTCACTACAGAAAAAAAAGTTCTTCTAGACAATAAGAAGCCAGAGAGCAGCGGTTTAATCTGCTGACAGTGCCTGCAGGTTATCATCCTCTAAAAAATATCAATTTCATATGCCGTCAAAATGTTTTCTAATAAGGCGATGAAAACTAATACCACATGTTTTTCTCAGAGTTTCAGTTCATGAAAGTTAAATATAACACACTGGTCATCTTAAAATAGCAAAAATTAGCATCCTAATTTATATCAAAGGTAACGTAAATTAGGTATTCACCTTGCTTACCAAGCTAGAGTGCCTGTCAGAGCATATAATAATAATATATCTGGACTATATTGATAGGCGTCATGCAGCATGAACAGAGTGATTAGTGGTTAGCAAAAAAAAAAAAAAACTCACAGGAATACTTTCAGTTCCTATGGGGCTTCCTATGCTAAATGTGTATGCCATGGTGTTGCATTCATTGTTTACATTCTCACTGTACTTCACTGCCTATTCTACATTTAGAATAGCTGACAGCCTCAAGTCACTGTATACATACTGTATACTGCATCTCATTAACTGTAGTTGACACAATGGAGCAGCTGATAACGGTACGATTGAGCTATAAACCTGCCAACTGTTGATGTACGCCAAAACACTGACTTCCTGCCCTGCTCATTGTGCTGTATTCAAGGTAAGTGCTTGAAGCCTCGAGGGGCAGCGCGACAATAACTGACCAGATTACATCAGTCAGCATCTAGAGGGCACCTACCTCCCCACCTCACCCCTCACTCACACGCTCCTGCCTCGCCCCTCCACCAGTATTGTTCAGTATTGATGAGATTGACCTTGAGGAAATCCCCCGCAGCTCTGAAGTGGAGACTGTCAGACTGTTGAGTGTTGCCAAGGTAAACACAGTTAATCAGCCAATCGGTCTCTGACACCTGTCCTAATGAGGCTCCAGGCTGTTCTCACCTATCTGCAATCAGGAATGTGGAACTGGATTGGGAATGGCACTGGGAACACTGGGGCATAATGTTGGGAGCAGAGCAGTCTTCCTCCCTCCATCCTGTGTTAGCCGCTGAGGCTGAGTCGCGTTCCTCTTTTCAGCAGGAACCCCCCACTGGGTGAGGCATCGCTTTCAAAGAATTCAAATGTGCAGCATGGCCCACAAGGCTTTTCTCTGTAGGTCGGGTGTGAGAACCGCTCCTGCATGCTGGCTTCAATGTGTTTTTCAGGGAGGGAAAGAATACGACAAAGATTGGGGGAAGTACACCCAAGTGTGTAAAGTGGGTGTAAATGTTGCACATATTAACCCATGAACTTTGCCAGGTTCCCTGTAAGGGCTTTAATGCAATGTGTGCCATACAGGTCCACTATCATATGGATTTAGAGCACCTGACCTTATAAGGACAAATGGAGCATATCCAATCCAGTGTAATTTGGGAATACTAAAACCAAATAGGGGAGACTGTCCTCTGCACATTTTCCCTTTTCCTTAATCAATTTTTAAATGTCCCCTCAGTGCTATCTAAATACCCGCACACAGAAATAGAACATTTTTGTTGTGGATTCCCTGGTGAAAGAATGCTGTTAAAACAAAAAAGAAAAAGAAGTTTTGGGTTCGGTTCAAAGGAGGGAATATTTGGGCTCCGTGAATCAAACATAGGAGACATTTCACCCCAGAACACAATGGATGTTGTGGTGCGGATTATCCATTGTCTATTGTCAGATTCCCCCAGCCTCACCCTGTGTTACCCCACAACACATCCCCTCCACTATCACTGGAAAATAACACAGGGTGAACCAGTGGATCCCTAACTCTTTTTGTTTTCAAAAACATCCCACTAGTGAGATCTTTGTCTGGCCTTGGCCTGGGTTGCCAGGGCGGTGGGACTAAACGCTCCGTAAAAACAAGTGATGAAACAGAAGATGGCGTGAAGCGTGTCCAAGAACATGGCTTCCCAAACGAGTGGGGCTTACAGAGCACGTCTCCCACTCCTCCTTTTTCATTAGCTGCAGACTGGTTGGTGTTATTGCTGCACAGCCTCGCCAAAGAATTTGATGAGGTCCGATTTCAGCCGTTTTTTTTCGCAGAAATTAGAAAAAGCACAACTTGAGATATGTGATGGAACACTCTGGATGTGTTAGCTTTTCTAGGAAGTAAATTTTATACTTAAACTACAAGGAACGTTCAAGTGCTGATTTTTTTGGGACAATGTAAGCTTAATAACTGTAAAATGATAATGAAACAAAGTAAACTTCATTTTAGCTGTCAATGTAAATTCATACATTGATGTAAAACCACATCTCACAGTGTATTTCATAGATAAAATAGACATTTAACATACCTGTCTAAGGTAGGAGGGACAATTTATCCTGTTTGCATTCACACCGCAAGACAGAACACTCATTTCTCCCAGCTGTCTTCATTTTTTTACATCATGCGATGTTATATTGTCTTGTGTGGCCTATTTACACAAATAAGTTTTTGTTTTGTTTGATGATTGTTAGTGGTGCTGCGTTGACATTGTTAAACCAATCAAAGTCCACTTACTGGAACAATCACTGAGCACTTATGTCACCCACAGTTCCTCTTGTGCTGGGAGAGAACATGCTCTCATACATACAGTACATACAGAAATAGAAAAGTCCCTCACGTATAGACACTCTTCTGTTCCCTGGGACAGAGGATTCTTTTTTTTTTCAGTTTTGTATGTATGATTCAGTAGACAATTTTAATCTACCTAGAACGTACATGATCTGTTATTTTATTCAAAAACATCGTCATTTGTATGTAGTTCAGTTTATGCAAATGTAATTAATGTAATGTGAAGTCAATGTGTGTATCTAAGTGCAACTGTAAGAGAGCTGCACTATAAAAAAAAAATTTTTTAAAGTGCTGTGTGCATTTTGTGTTAGCACAGATCAGTTGGATTTCCTGTCTTTTGTGGCTTTGAACCAAATGTAACTGTTTTCACTTACAAATAGGATTTCCCATCACGTAGAGTTATAATAAGACTTTCTAATCAGACCTAAGGTTTGCTCCATGTGTTTCAGATTTCCTTGGAGACAGAGTGGATAACAGATATAAAGGGGATCAGTGATTGGCTGCTGGTTAAAAAGGCTACATGATACATTGCAGAGCTTAGTAGAGCATCTTCGTCATAACTAGAACTTTACAAAAAAAGAACAACTTCTGTTCAGTGACAAAAAGAAGCATGCACTTTATCATGATTGGAGGGTTTACTGCTAAATTCAGTTTTTTTTTGACAAAATATCCAGTATAAATAAAAAAAACAACACTAAACTGTTGTTTTTGTGACTTGTCTTTAGTTAAAAAAAAAAACACAGTGTTTTTCAAAAGAATTGCATGCCAACAGTAAAATCCCATTTCTCATGAGTCAACCTGCAGAGTTTTGTCTGTAGCATGAACCCATAGTTCAGTGAAACATACAGTGTAAGTATGACTATTTGCTTCCTATGTCTCATTACCTCGTCTCATAGGTTCTCTCCATCCTGCCCTCCCATCCACCTGCACATTCTAACGAGGTGATCGCAGCGCGCAAATACCACACTGTGATCACATCGCATGCCTGCCCCATGTGTCCACTTTCCTCTCTTTGTTAGTCCACAGCCTCGCACACACATGGAGGCCCGGGCTGTTTCCTGCGGGCGAGCGCAGGGAGGTATGTTTCTAATTATAAACCTGATGCGGGGTTAAGCACACTCTCTGCAGGCCACCACAGCCACCAGGATTTATGGTACCAAGGTCCAGGCTTCCACCCCTGAAACCACCAGAGACGCAAACTGTTCACTTCTTTGCAACTATAAATCAGAAAAGTATGGCCGGTAGCTGCCAGTCTATCGCAAACTGATAGCTCTGTATCCTGCAGGAGGCGAGAAAACATAGCTGCTCCTTGCCCTCTGTTAGATAAATGTGGCACTTTACTGCCTTTATTCCTGTGGGCCTCTCAGATATTAAACTTTATCTTTAGTCATCCTTCTCACATCATGTTACTTTTGGCTACTCCTGTCCATGCCATGCCAGAAGTAGTAGAATGAGAGAGCAAAACGAATGAGTGTTGAATCAGCAGGTGCAGATCCAGTCAATGTGAGCAACTGGAAATATGCTTTAAAAAACTGCTGGATTTTGTTGTGTGCAGTTGCACATGAGCCCTACCTGAGTGTAATAATACACAATTATTCAAATAAAACCTGTCCATGCCATGTCTATCAATGAGAAATGAGTACTTGTCATTAAAGGAATATTTGCAGTGAATGTCATTTTTAGCATCGTTTTGGCCTAATCACTCTGCTAAAGGTAGAGTACTACATTGGGAAAATGCACACAATAGTTGGACAATAATGTAAATACCACTGTCATTTATTTGCACTATAAGAGGTCAGAGACTGGAGAGCAAAGTTAAAATATTCATGTATAATAATAGTGCTAGCGAGCTAGCTTGGTTAGCAAGGTGAGCAAGCACAACTGAACAAGAAATGTTAAGCAAAATGTTACAACGAACTTTGATGAACTGAAAAGCGACTTGTCAAGCACAAGATAGCCCTGAGCTGATGCATACTCTGCATTATTGTCTATTTTACTCTATATTGGACCATAATGCTGTATGAAAAAAAACTTGAAACTAGTGACTGAGGCCATAAATTAATTAGAAAAATGTTTTTTCAGATTTCTATGCAATTTGACCTCTTTTTGCAACTGGACCATTAAATTTGAAAAATGCCCCAAAATCGCCACTTGAAAAACAGCAGGCATTATGCCAATATTTGTTATATTTGTCCATGTAGGGATGCATTTAAAATAAGTCTTTGACATGACAGTCTGCATATGTTACTATCAAAACAATAAGCCCTATTGTTACTGATCATTCATATTAGTCAGGGAGGAAATGAATCATACAGTATTTTTTGACAATGACAGGTCAAGAATGCCAAGGACTGATATACAGTCAAGGTCAAACACCACAAACATGTCACAAACAAAAACCAGATCACAAAGTGTTGAAGGCCCACACGCTTTCTGCTATCCCCAAGCAGTCATTAAAACAAAGAGTAACAACACATTGATCAAAATTTTTAACCAAGCCAGGCCAACTCTGGATTACTATAGCCTGAGCCTTTTGATTATTAAAAACAAGAGGAAATCCTTCACAGACAGGAAGGTTTCCCTTTTGTGTAATAAAGATTCTAAATATTGTGCCAAA
>CAFUXE010000277.1:344980-368159 GCA_903364295.1 Serranus cabrilla | reverse complement strand
CCGCAGACTGTCGAGCTTCTTTTGGCTTCTGTAAGTTTTGCAAACACTTCTTCTCCATCTTCCTCTTCCTCATCTACCTTCTCCTCCTCCGTGCTGTCTTTCTCCTCCCTCTTTCTCTGCGTGGCGGCAAACTCATAGATCTCCTCCAGCTCTTCCTCGTTCACCTTCTCATCACGGATCTCTCCGTCGCCTGAGGCCAACTCATGGACATGGTGTTCTTCTTCCAATCCTGTTTCTTCGTCCCTTCCTCCGTCTGCGTCTGCGCCCTGTTCGTCTTCATCCCCGTCGTCCCACATGGAGCGGAGCAGCTCTGAGAGGGCCTGCTGTGTTTGGCTGTGGACGTCCTCCTGGTTCATGTCCTCATCGTCATCTCCCCGGGTTGCTGCTGCTGCATCCTCTCGGTGGAGCTCACAAAGCTGCTGCAGCTCCTGCAAGTCAAACCTTGGAAAGAAAGAGAAATGAGGAGTTGTCACAACGTATTCAATCTTTCTCACAGAGAGGACTTTTCATCTCTAGATCATGAAACTAACACCTGAGTGTACATTCTTTACTCTGTGTATGGTGACGAAAGTGAGACAACAGACGTACACAGAATCCCAGTAAAGCAGCAAAACATACAATACAACACACCTGAAGGTCATTTCATTAGCCTGAGTGTAAAACACTATGAATGTTGGGGCTCATGTGCTGCATACGAACCTGGATGCGAGCTCGTGCACATGAGGCCGGAGTGATGCTGGGATGGAGCAGCGGGCGGTGTAGAGGTACTGCAGCAAAGCAAACACCGCCTGTCCCGGGACGTCATTCAACAACACCCTCTGGGCTGCAGGCACGTCCTCCTCCTGCACCCCAAAACCACTCTCATGCACCTGGAAGAAGAGGAAAAGATAGTTAAATGTGGTAAGGAGCAACTTTAAGCCGGCTGTGCTTGGCACACACAGGGATATATTTTACCATTTCTGCCAGCAGGGGGCATCGAGCGTACACCATGAAGGAATGAGCGAAGTAGACTTCCCCGCTGTCCACCTGGAGCTGCAGGTCACTGAGCTGAGGGTTGTTCACCATGCTGCTCAGGTCTGACGCCAGTCTGGACAGCGCCACCTACAGAGGACACACAGCACAAACACTGGGGTCACTTTGACGCACAATTAATACATAAAGGCATAAAGTGGGCACATCAGAGTAAACATACATACAAAGGTGAACCCTTTGAAATGTGTCATAAAATGTGACAGTATAGACAAACACAATGTGCATAACCTAATATCATACAAACAGTTATAATATTTCATGTCTTTAATGAACACAACCATTACACATTCATAGTGCTGGTGGAAAAAGTCAGTGAACCTTGAGGCTAACAACTCCATCAAGAGCTATTTGGAGTGAGGAGTTAGCAAATCTTGTTTGTGTGGTATTAGGTAAAGCAGATCACATTTTATGACAGAAAATTAGGTGATTTCAAAGAGTTCACATACTTTTTCTTGTCCCTATACTGTAATGCTTGTATAATCAGGACCGGAAATCAGAAGAATCTAAGAGTTTATCTACAGAAATACAACAGTTTCAGTCAAAGGTCAGTCCTGCAAAAGATGAGAGTTCAGGATCCAGGTTAAAATAATAAATAAATAATAATATTTAAGTGTGACTGTGAGTCGTCTTACTGACCGTCCCTTTATCTGCTCCTGGCCGATCAGTCCTCCTCCTCTTTGCCCGGCTGCAGGCGTCCTCTGGATGTGTGTGTGTAGTTTGTGGCAGGAAGCCGCTCACACAGAGGTCAGCCTGCTCCTCCGACTCCTCCAGGACGAAGCCGCTCAGACGCAGGTTTGAGATCTGACTGCCACCTTTGTCTGTGAAAACCAAAACAATCAGGACCCAAACAGATGACCAATCAAATCACTTCTTAACAATTTGGTTTGCTCTCATGGGTTAAGACAGTGTAGCAGTTTAATGAAAATTTATGAACACATTATTTTGGAAGGAATGTAAAGTCAGTGTCTGTTTTTCACTTGATTTTCACCAAAAACTACCCACAGACTTCTTAACCAGAATATAAGTGTAAAAGTCTTTTTTGGTTGTAGACGACAAGTGCAGATCAGCTTAAAAAAAATAAATAAAATAATAATAATACATTCACTATTCTTAGATACAGATACAAACTATAACAATACTACTACACCAGATTTACTATATATAGAAAATACATAACTTTAAGAAACAGATTTTTCGGTGAACTTAGATTATTTGCAGGAGGCTGCAGTATGAAAACACAGAGCAAACATTTAATGCCACCATTGGCTTCAAGTGTGAGATGGTTTATATATTTTAATAGTAAGATTTAATCAAAAACACATTCACTTGTGAAGGAGAATGCATAAGAACACAGATACAGAATAGAAAATAGACTTTTATTACACTGAACTAGTTGTTGACAGATGTTTTTATTTTGTTTTGTTTGTGGTGTTGTTTACTTCAGTTCGTCAAGCATTTACTCCTTCTTTGGATTCTCCGCGAGTAATTGATATGCAAATGAACATTTTTGGAATGAAACAATCCTTTAAGATAAAGTTGTGTTAGTTTTTTTCAGTGTGTTGTACCTTGTTGGGACCCTGAAGCGGTGTGACCACACTGAGTGAGGGTCGTGGCGTCTTCAGCCAGCTCCATCAGGTCCATCAGCAGGGCCCGGCTGTCTGGGAGCTGCTCTGTCCCCTGTGTGGAGGACGGCTGGGTGGAGACCCCGGTCCCTGTGACAGGACTCCCTTGGCTCACATGTGGGACAGACTCTGGCTTGACAATGGCGCTGGATGTAGCTGCATCAGTCTAAAAGTGGAGGAGAACAATATCAGTTTAACTCAGCTGTGTGATTTGATCCACTGGCAGGTGGTCCACTTGGATTCTGTTAACACATCCAGGTGCTCTTCTTTTCTTTTACATGAGTTTAGTGACAGGAAGTTATTCATACGGCTAGTAATTAATATTAACAGTGTACAGAGTTTATCTTTTTGGGATCAAAACAGCTTTAATTGTTGGTTAATGTTGGCTCGCAGCTACTGAATGGTGTGTGTGTATCAGCTCTGACCGGCCTGTACAGGTTGCTCGTTTTTAGAGATCATGTGGGGACGGGACTGTCAGGCACGTTTCTGTATCATTGTTTTGAAGCGGAGAAACGGGGTGTAAAATGTACACGCTGCATTGAATCGCAACCATTGACTGTAAAAAAAAAAAGAAAAAAAAAAAGATTGCAACTTGTTAATCAAAACTATTTCATGTCTCGAGGAGGAGGAGAGGTGGGCGGGGCCTCTAATGACTGACAGGTGACAGACACTCTGCTGAGGCAACAGCAACTCAACGCAAAATAACTTTTGATGCAGATCAGATTATGGCGGGCCGCCACAGACTGTAATTAATGTGAAACACTGATGGTTCAAGCTAAACAGAACAAAAAAAAAGATGACAAACATGACTCTGATCTCCCTCTTACCGCTGCAGGCTCCTGGGGTGTGATGAACTCTCTGAGCTCTGGAGTGTAGAAATCAGACGGACAGGTGGAGCCTCTGTCCATTAGTGTGCTTCTTTTCCATAGGGGGGCAGCACCGTTACAGCCAGGCAGGCTGCTGGGGCGGCGGGTTGGCGTGGGGGGAGAGGGGGCCCGACTGCGCAGGAGGAGAGCAGAAACACGTTCCTGCAGCCTCGCCAGAGCCGCCTCAGCATCCTGAACGAGGAGGAGAGGAGGAGGACGAGCGACGGCGCCCTTTTTCCTTTTTCCGCGCCCCTTACCTGCAGCAAGAGGGGAGAGGGGTCAGATGATGCACCTGAAGACCTGAACAGAGCTCGAGTATTTAAAATATAGTTATTAAATACTTTGTAGGCTACATATGTCTGAATTTAGGTAATACTAGAGATAAAAACCACAGTGATCTAAAACCAGTTTGTACTCTTGTACAGATGAGTATACAGAACTTCAGGCCTCGCTAAAGGACACATACAAACACACAATACACAGACTGTGTGCCTCATTGGATATAGTGATGTCACTCTACCAGCGTCTGGCCTCCACTTCATCACTGGAGTCATGGAGACGTGAGAGGCAGCAGAGTTTGTGTGTAACAGCCCCTCTGACTCTCTGTCGTTCTGCCGCTGCTGTTCCAGCAGGGATTCAGACAGAGCCAGGGCCACCAGGGTGTCTTCATCCAGGGGTGGAGTCTTCTTCCTGGACTTCTTCCTCACGGGGGGACCCGGCTTGGATGGGCCTTTTCTTTTAGTGACTCCAGTCTGAGTGCTGAAGAGAAAAAATCAACAGCCAAAATTTTAAATATCTCAAAAATGACTTTTAGGGCAAGTGCATCAACTGTTGCTGCTGTCAGGAAGCTATTTGACTGCATTAGGGCACTGAGGCAGACTCACGTTGTGTTAGCAGCAGTAAGGACACTCTGGGTCTCCTCAGTCTGTCTCTGCACAGCCTGCAGCAGCACAGCCGGGGCGACGCCCATGTCTGAGGAGCAGCGCTTCAGGTGGGTCGAGCGACTCTTCTGGGACTTGAACTTCTTGCCACAGATGGGACAGTCGGGGACACCAGGAGGCGGAGGAGGAGGGGGCGGGGCGCTCCCTTCGCTTTCATCCAAACACCTGCGGAGAGGGATCATTCTCACTGTCAGTGTATCCAACACGCCACAGCCAAGAACATCAGGCCGGTGCCTGCAATGTAAAAGGCCCAAACCTGTTGAGATGCTGCGCTCGCCCCTCAGGTGTCATGTGTGACAGATCTCTGTGGCAGATCTGACAGAAGAAGAGTCCTCGGTCCTCCAGGTCCACCGGCTGGGCCTCTGCTGCCTCCCTGTCCAGCTCCTGCTGCAGCTGCAGGGCCAGAGCCTCATCGCTGTCCTGGGACTGTGCAAGGAGACCTGAGCTGAAAGACTCAGGAGTATCTGGGTACAGAGGGGACGAAGGGTCTTCTTAAATTACTCAATTACTGGATATTAGCACCAAATTATATGTAAACTGTTAAATGGTGCAACCCAGCAATGTTTTTTTTTTGCACATAGATACTCCATCTTTTTATAACTAATGAGTATCCACCAAGTGGTAGAAATGTTAATCACTTACACTTTAATCCACACAAGTTTCGTAAGAACGTTTTAGGTGTAATTCTTTGTAAACATTCAGTATACAACATAAACATTGATCTTTATTTTAGATAAAATCATGTTTTTTTTATATTTTTGTAAATGAGCAAAGATAACTGTCAGTAATACAAGCTTCACCATACGGTAGAGCATGTTTGAGAAAATGATTGTATTGTGTACTCTCTGTTCAGTTGGCAACAATGCTGCATATTAACCATCTGTGCCAAGAGCATCATCTCACCTTGTCTGTGTATCAGAGCTGGATGAGAAACAGGGTCGTTCTTGTGGTTTGCTGGCTCACTCTTGTCCCTGTGCAGCATCCTGTGTGGACTGGCTCTCTTGAACTGTTGCATTCTCTGGAGAACTTTGTCTTTCGCCGTCTCAGCTCTCTGTCCTGCTGCTGCTGTAGGCACAACTGACGACTCTGCGTCTCCCGAGTCATGTCCAGTCCCTCCACAGACCACATGCTTCTCTGTCTCTGCACCAGGACAAACAGGCTGGGTCCCAGAGTCACCATCTCTCTTGTAGTTTCTCCTCCTCTTGTCTCCATCGTTTGCCTGACTGGAGGTCTGGTGCTCTGCTTTCCTCGGCGGCCTCTCACCTGGTTTCTTCCGGACTCGTTTAAGCAGCTTTGCACAGAGATCTACAAAATCCTGTCCTGAGTCATCCATGATGGAACCCTTTGTCTCACATTAAAAGGCCATGCCAGCATGTCCCCCGCTGTAACAATCGTCCTGCAAAGACAGCGAGCTTAAATTGAACATGGAAATGGAACAAGGGTCCCCTGCGACAGAGGAACAGCTTAATCACTTGTTTTAAGATCTTGATAATCAAAGGTATCATTTTCCTACTTAACAGTTTTGAACAACTGAGTGTTTGATCAAGATCAAAACTAAAACTAGACTACTTGATCTAATCTGATTTCATAATGCTTTTTCTCTTTTGAAAAATGTATTTGCAAGATTTGATCCGATCCAATAGCTGAAATCCGATCAGATTATAAAGAGGCTGTAAAATGAGGGGCTGTGTTTATTGAATGTGCTTTATTTCTACACTTGTCTTTCTAATGCACCTTACATCTGTTACTGCTATACAGTGTTTGTATTTTTATGTGGCTGCCTTACAAAGTAATCTTGAATCTCTTACTGCACATTTCAATGAAAAGCAGCTTTAAAATTAAAATTCAAGCATTTTTCGATCATTTTCAACATTTAATTTTGAGCTTTTCCAGCACCTGGCAGCTGTGCTAAGCATTTCAGTTCTTCTCACATAAAATTAGAAGTTACTGTATTATAAACAATCACAATTATGTCTTCTGACAGAACTTACATTAGGGTGACGAATTAATACACAACAGGTTCATAGCTGAAGATGTGTTTGTAAGTAGATTTTGCATCCTATATAATCTAAATGTCAAGCACTTTATTTAAAACCCAAGCACTTACCTAACCTTGAAAACAATACACTTAAATTAAATTGTTTTCAAGGATTTCCAGCACCCCCAAACACTGTTTTTAAATGTTTGTTTGTGATAGCAATATTAGTTACACAAAAGCAGTTAGCTAACGTTAGCTCGCTGCTCATGCTAACACTTTCTCCTCACCCAGGTTTGATGAATTTGTTCTTCAGAGTTATATTTCCGCCTCATCACTGTTCATCCACCCGTCTGCCGCCATGGCGAGTCATTTATTTGACAATATATGCAGCATTATGTAGGAATTATGAGGAAAACAGGCAGAAGACCAGCAGGGTTTGTTTTCATTTCAAAAGCATTCACTCAACCGCTTCAGTTTTAGCTTCCGGTCATGTGACAGTAAACAGGCGAATTGCAGCCTTCCAGGTCACGTGACTGCAACTCATGGACGATTGAAGGACCTGCAGCAATATTCTGAGCATTCATAACAAAAAATAAATAAATCTTGCATGATATAATAATATAACTTTATTCTATAGATGACAGTTGTAAAGCGTCTTTGAGTATTTAGAAAAGCACTTTAAAAGCCTGGTGCATTATCCTTCTTATTAGAATTATTTATAATGAACTTAGATTTTTGTAATACTCACTGGGAAAATACATGACTTCTCCCATATCGTTGTCCCCAAGAATTGCAATCCAAAACTGTGCATATGTATCCCACAGGACTCGAGACTAATTCAAGCACTTCTCATAAAAACTGTCATTCTATATGAATATTCAGTTTTTATTCCAATTAAAACACTGAAAAGACGTCATGACTAACTCCCTTCTTTCCATTACACAAATGCAGAAATAATTAGAATTTAGCATATTACAAGTGAATGTTCTCTAATCAGTTAGAATCCCTTTCAAAGGCCTTTTCATGTCATTATTTGTTTTAACTTGACTGAAATTTCTAAATTTAATTTTAATCCTTTACTTGAGACACGACAAGAGATGGCTCAGTGATTTTCTTTTTAATATTTTACAATGGATGACTTTCAAAGGCGAGGTAGACGGTACTGTGTTCCCCGGGATCATTTTTCCATTCCTGCTAGTAAAATGATTGTTACTTTAGTGGCCTCTTCAGTGTCTGAAATGTGAACTTTCTGCAATTTGCTGCATCATTACATCTGCAATAAAAACCACAGTAAGTGGGATCATGCAGTCTGCTATGAAACGGACTACACTTCAAACTCACCCACTTTTTCAATCTGTGGAAAATTAGGTGCAGAATAAAGTGATCGCAATGTGAAAAGAAATGGTTTCAGTAGAAATAATAGTTATTCTAGGGCAGATTAGTGGAGCCACAGTCCTACAGCTGAGGGACACTTTAATCCCAAAGTTATGATGCATTCACATGCAATCAGGCAGACGGAAAACACCTACTGGACAAAAACAAACTGCCCGCCAGAATTGCAGGACAGCAATAACAAGACAAGCATGACATGATGTTGCTATGCCAATATAATATTGTTTAGAAAGAGTGAAATAAAATATATTGCCATGTGCTTGAGTACATGTGAATGCAGCATTTATGGCTGCAGGAAAAATTAAACAGTGCTGAGCAGAAACAAATGAACACAAAGTAGAACACAGGAGTGATGCCTCAATATTTAGTCAACAGAGTACTGAAGTTCTTCTGCTGCACACAGTTTATTTAACAATATGGTATATAAGTAAGAAATGAGTCTTTTAACCAGTTTATACAGTGATTTCATTCTCTCTTCCTTATATTTATAGTATTATGCTTAATAACTTGATTTACAATAGGAGAAAAAGTAAATCCCCCTAATTCAAGTTTTTGTGAGAGAGGAATGAGGGTTGATAACATTTAGTTTTCCTCAGGGTGAATCTCAAATGTGCCCTTCATCCCTTGAATCGCACACAGCTTAGTGTAAAATTTAGAGGATGGGGCGTCATCAGAGATGTGGCCTACAAAACAACCGGTGATCATTCCACCTCAGCTTAGGGGGCTGGTCTCTTTCTCACACTCTCTTTACACTTTACAACATTTGTATGACAAAAAAGTATGACAAATTCTTTTTAATGTCAAAGCAACAATGTTCTACACCTGCAAGACAGATTTTCCAAATTCCAGGCCACTGAGATGTAGGTTGCAGTCCTCGTTGTCTGTGTTTGTGAAACCAGTTGCAGCTGTAGTTATTTTAGTGACGGTGAGGGTTCGTGTCAGTGTCTTCATGTGCGCCTGTATACATGCCTGTGTATACACAACTGCTGCGGTCCATTTCCTATTTCAATACAACTGAGTGCTCTTCATACACACAAAGAGGAGGGGAGCGGTCCCTGAACGCATCGTCTTGGAGTAATGGAACAACACTACATTACAATTGCCAGGAATGACAGCTTGAGAAGAGAACGAAAACCTGGCCCAATTCCCAGACAAATTATTTTACAGTTTCAACACAAAAATGCTTTTCTTTTCCAAAGGTACAAAATAAAAAGATATGAATAATATAATGCAATTGTACATTTTCTTTGAAAAAAAGAAAAAAAGAAAAGAAAGGCATGAAACCATACCAAAAACAAACCAAAAATAAATTGAGTATTGAACACATTTGGTCTTAACCAAAAAATATATTCTTTGTGATTTAAATTTCATTTAAGAAGCAACTTTTAGGAAACAATTACATACCCTTGAAGTGTTGACTTTTTTTTTCCTCGACCAAATTTTCTTTTTCTTTTTACAACAGTTGAAACTTTTTACATGTCAGTACAAAAAAAAACAGAAAAAAACGTTCTCAACCTTAGAAAGGACAAACAAAGCCCTCTAACGGGACAAAGAGTCCGAGGAGGAGGAGGAGGAGGAGGGGGGGTGGGAGGGGGGGTCCCTGGGAGAGAGATTGTCTTCTTTAGTTCAGAGCAGAAATGCTACAACCCCTCCACAAACTTCTCCAGAGTGTCCCCTGTAGCGTCTCCCACCATCCCCAAGTCACTGTTCAGCCCCCCTCTGTTGGGCGTGTTAAGCTGCGGTAGCATGGCGCTTTGTTCTGGTGTCCCCAAGTGTCCCTGCTCCATGGACCCTGACAGCGGGCCCCCGAGTCCCGGGTGGGGGGAACCCGAGTGGGGTGGATGTTGGTGCTGCGGCGAAGGCTGGGGCTGGTTCTGGACCTGTGGTGAGGGACTGGAATGTGGCCGCTGCTGAGGCTGCTGTTGCGAGGGCAGACAGGGGGACTGGACTGGAGCAGGGGAGCGGACCTGGTTGTTTAGGGCGTTGGCTAGTGTGGGCTGGCCGGGAAGGTGGGCTCCACCCTGGGGCTGGCCAGCCAGCAGGTGGGTCTGGGGGCTCATGGGGCTGGGCTGGGCGGGAGAGCCCATCTGCTGCTTGAGGACGGCCTGCTGCTGCTGCGGAAGTTGTTGTTGCTGCTGCTGTTGCTGCTGCAGCATTCGTTGGTGCAGTAAGTTCTTGGTGGAGTCCATCCCCATGCCAGGCTGGGCCATCTGAGCCATGGGTGGCAGCTGGCCCATGGGTCCCCCGGCAGCTCCTGAACCTGCCTGCATGGCTATCTGCTGCTGCTGTTGCTGCATGCGGAGCTGGGAGTACGTAGCTGCTGTGCCCTGCGCCTGAGCAGGAAACTGGCCCGGATGGCCCTGAGGCATCACTCCCTGCTGCTGTTGCTGCTGCTGCTGTTGTTGTTGTTGTTGCTGTTGCTGCTGTCTTAAGAGCTGCTGACGGTAAAGCTCCTGGATCCGGGGGTTCGTGTTGTGTGCTGTGTTTATCAGCTGCCCTTGAGCCCCTAGTGCAGCTAAGCCCTGCGCAGGAGGCTGCTGAGGCTGCTGTGGGGGCATCCCCGGCCTCTGCACCGCCCCTCCTGGCATGGCCATGGTCTGCATTGTTGGGATGCCGGGCTGCTGTGGCTGACCCGCTTGCTGCTGTTGCTGTGGCTGGTTGGCATGGTACTTTGCTGTTCGCTGTTTGATGAAAGCAGCCATCAGCTGAGGGTTTGATTTTAGGATGTTGAGGACTTGCTGCTGCTGCTGGGGCGAGCTGGGAGACTTGAGGGTGCGGAGGAGGTCCTGCAGGGCGTTTGGTGCAATGGCACCAGGTCTCTGGGGTGTTTGTGGCCGGACACCAGGCTGCTGTGGAATCAGCATCCTCTGACCCTGCTGAGGTTGCTGCCCTGGGGGCATCATGGCTCGCTGCATGGTCATGGCCTGCTGTGGGGTCTGGCCTGGAACAAGACCTGGTTGTTGAGTCTGAGCTGCCTGCATCGGCCCTGCAGCTCCAGGCCACTGACCCGGGGCCATGCCTGGCTGCATGACCTGTGGGCCCCGGGGCCCTGGCACCATCTGCATGGGTGGCTGCATTGGTCCCGTCATGCGCTGCTGTGGCTGCTGGGGGTTCATGGGCAAGCCGTTTATGCTGACCCGGTAGTTCTGCTGGTTCTGCTGGGCCTGCGCCATCATCTCGATGTGCCGTGCCATCTTGACCGCAGCGAGGGGAGGCTGCTGCTGTAGCTGCTGAGGTGGCTGGGGCGGCTGGGGGAGAGGGGACGGCTGCTGGTGTAGAGGGGAGGCCTGGGGCCCGGGCTTGCCCTGGGACACCGGTGTCTGAGGCTGGCCATTGCGAGGTGCGTTGGGAAAAGAGGGAGACATGACGCCTGCTGAGTTGGGGGTTTGCGGCTGGTTGGAGAGCGGCTGCTGGGGCGTCTGAGGAGTGTTGGGCTGGGCGTGGGAGGTGGGAGTGCTGGGGGCAGCGGAGGCCGGCGGGGACGGTAGCGGCATGGTTCTGCCTTGCATGGTAGCCATTCTTCTCCTCATCAGCTGAGCCTGCTGGAGCCGGTGCTGCAGCTGCTGCTGGCGAAGCTTGTGCTTGATGTTCAGGCAGAACGGGACAGGACACTTGTTCTCCTGACAGTGCTTTGCGTGGTAACAGCATAAAGCGATAAGCTGCTTGCACACAGGGCAGCCGCCGTTGGTTTTGCGCTTGCAGCCCTTGGTGTGCTGCACCACTCGCTTCATCTTCTGGCAGGACGGCAGAGAGCAGTTGGCGTTGCGACACTGACAAGCGTGGACCAGCGACTGGATGCAGCGTTGGATACTTAAGCGCCGGCTCTCCTGTGGGCTCTTGGAGGCCTCTCCACTCTGGCCGTTGCTGTCGTCGTCCAGGCCAAGGCCCCATTTCACCATCTGGTGCTCGTGGCCCTTTGCGTTGTAACAATTGATGCACAGATCAAAGTCCTGCAGAAAAGGGCAGATGGGGACAAAGTCATGAACATGAGTCTAACCGGATAGTTTTGTCAAAAGTTTCACAAATGTACTCTTGATTATTAGTATTTAAAGTAGCACATAAATATAATTCCTGATTTATCCTGAAATAAACACAGACAAACCTCCACTATTGTTTCTCATTTGTTTACATTCTACATTGTTTTCAACAGTTTCAGACACAAGGTATTTCTGTGTAAAAACAGCAGACTAATGGTAGTTACTCACCTCGCACACAGTGCAGTGCCAGCGTGTCTCTACATGGTGCTTGCACTCGTTGCAGGTGTAGACAAAGCGATCCTGTCCCTGGTTGTGCAGCTCGACCAGCATGCACATGGTGCTCCACTTACACCTCCTCAGGGAGCTGAACTCCCAGTGTTTGTCCCTGGCCAGAGTCAGGAAGGCATCGCGGCCGTCCATCAGATCACAAGAGAGCATCGGGTCAGGGTCAACGATGGGCGGCAGGGTGTTGGCCATGGGCCCGGAGTGGAGGTGGATCACAAAGAACACCTTCAGCAGACAAAGTGAGAGTTAGAGAAGCACGGCCAAAAACTGGTGTAAAAACATGAGAAAAGATTTATGTTCTAAATGACGACATCTAGGGTGGAAGTATCACTAAGCCAAATAGTAACTGTTGCTTTACTCACTATATAATACATACATTACATTTTCATGTAATGGCTCTTTATTATCAAAGCTGCTTAGCATCCAATATCTATTTGGAAAAATACAAACGACTCTGACCTCTTTGTGCTTCTCCATGGTGGCGTAGAGCTTCTGGGACAGATCATTGGCTACATTCGGCATCCCAGGCTTCTTCTTATTGGCTCGGCTCACGCTGCTCTTGTTTTTATTGGTCTTCTTGTTGTTCTTCTTCTTAGCGTTTTTACTGTCACCTGGCGTACCCTGTGGGAGATATACAATAACAGATATTCAAGAAAACACCTTCTTAAACATGATCACACAGAATCTGCAAAGTGCAAAACGCTTTCAGGAGACAAATAATCATGACTTAAAGAATCATATATTCATCCACATCATCGAACCCTGACACAACGTTCGCACCTCCGGAGTTTCAGAGGCGGCTGTGTTCTCCTCCTTCTTCCTCTCCTCCTCCTCCTGCTCCAGCTCCTTGATGCTCTCCTCCAGCACGTTGGGCCAGAAGTCGCCTTCGAAGTACGGCAGCTCGTTAGCGCTGGTCAGACGGTCCTCTGTCGCCTGTTTGCAGATGTCCTGAAGGGGAGACAAAACAACACGGATGATTCAAGCTGTTCGGGATTTATTCTACATCGAATCAGTAGTTTTACATGCACATGTATATTTGTCTTTTATAATTATTACAGATTATCATATAGACGCAAGCCTTGTGTCAGTATTTACAAGAACCTGTATCCTCCTTACCTTGTAATCATGCAGGATCCTCTCTGCGAAGGCCTTGTCCAGCATCTTCCTGTACCACTCCTGCAGCCTCTTCGGCTTGGGGATCTTCTGGTCAGGAGGATGGCAGTGGAAGATGTAGTCGTCGCCTTCACTGGGCGGACACGCCCAGATGTGGCCCTGGGCATACCTGCGAAAATACATCGATCAAAAAGATAAGACCAAAGTTTGGACATCTGCTTCCCGAGAACTAAACCACACCACAAAGTTCTCTTCAGAGACTCTTCTCTGTGTTGTTTAAGCAGAGAATCAGGGCTTACCCAAGTTTCTTGACATATTCTAGGTAGCCGATGAGGATCTCGTGGTACACTGCTGTTCGTAGAATTCGAGGTCTGAAGAAGTGAATACTGTCAAGGTATGATATGTAGACCCGTCTGCACAGGAAGAGAGAGGGAGCATGGTCATATTTACTCATTAAAAAAACAAACATACATACAGTAGTATATACAGTAGCAGGCTGTACAGACCTAGTGTTAGGGAATGGGCACTCAGAGCCGTACTCCTGCACGTGCATGCCAAAGAAACACACGTCCACACCGTCAATCTCCTCAAAGGCGAAAAGTGCTTTGGTTCTGTAAGGAAAGGTCTCAGGCATTTCACCCGTGTCCACAAACCTGCCGTAACGAGGGAAAATCAAATATTAAAATGTGTGAGCAGCATAATGACATGATGGAGAAACTAGAACATTTTGTGACATTTGGTTTTGGATTATTATCAGCTGAAACATGTCACGACATTGGGAGAGTCTGCTCTGAACACAGCACTCTCATAAAAAAGGTGTATAATACAGTTAAAAAAAATGTTTTATAAGAAGGATTTTTTTGTATAAATTGTGACAATAAAGGTTTGTGGGAAACAAAAGTCATGAGCCGCATGGTCCGATGCTTTTTGTTGTGCCGCTTGCAGTGACACTCAAGAACACAATGGGACAATTCAAGTCAAGTGGCCTTGAGTCAATAAAAAGCAAACAGCCTTAAATCAGTCAACCTGAAGATAACAGGTTCTTGGACGAAGGCGTCCTCCCTGCCAGGATGGGACGAGCTTCCCAGACTTTGATCTTGTGCAATGAAACAGTGAACAACCCTCTCAGGTACTGAGGGAGGGTGCGCATCCATCTTGTCAAACATGCAGGTTCCACAATCACTCAGAGTTGAGTTAAACGCTTTATAGAGGACGTTCAGCTTTGCATGGCAGGGACAATAAAATATAAGCTCAGGACAAATACAAGCTGTGCCAGGGCATCCGCAAATCAGAGAGGGTGAGACAGGTGTTGGCTACATTATGAGCTCCCTCCTCTCGACTGGCGACGCTTTGGTTGTTCATTTATATGACCATGACAACTTTTTGTTTATTAATCCAGTAATTTAAAGTAGAAAGTAATTTTAAAAAAGGTATAAATTACATAGGTATGCCATAGTGAGGAAATCACCTATTTTACTTCTTATATTGGACATTTATACAAAGATTACAAAAAAAGGTATTTGTGGTTAAATATGCAGTTTAGCAATATTCTCATTCATCTTTGTTGGTCAACTCTCTGCCAGAAACAAGCATGAGATCAATGAAATCTAACTCTTCTTGGAAGCAGACAGTCAGTTTAAAATAGTAACTTCTGACTATGAATTGAAAACACCCATAAAATTTCATGTAAAAAACGTATTTGAGAAACTTGGGCGAAAATTTACAAAAAACTTTTTTATTATTCTCTTGGAAAAACAAAAACAAGATCAGCAACAACAGTGGGTAAGTGCTGTTATCAGTGTAGCACCAGTAACAATGATGTGCAAGCCTACATTACATACAGCCTCGCTCCCCGTCTTCCTGTCTGTGATGCTCTCACCTGGCTTTCATGCCTGGTTTTACTTCCACCGTTTTGTCGGAGCTCGCCACCACTCGCACAAACACCTCTCCGGCCTCTGGGTGGTTCTGTCTCTTCAAGTATTTATTCACACGGTCCTCTATGTACATTCCCAATCGTGTGGACTGCAGCCCTACAACGTACAAACACACAGGAGACATTATTGAAAAATGGAAATTGTTTTAACTTTCCAGTGTTAAAAAAAGAAAAGAAAAAAAGCAGGGTTACACACTGGGTAGCTAAACAACCTGCAAAAGCCTTCAATGTAAGAATCCAAGAGCACGAGAATCTGAAAGTGTTGTTCTCCAGGATTACAAACACCAAAGAAAATAATAAAAATACCAGTGAGACAACAAGGCCAACATTAAAAAAACAAAACAAGGCCGTCACTGCTGCAGAGCTAAAGACAGACACATGCAGCCCATGTGCATGTGGAGGTGGGTTTTATTATCTCGTGTCTTCAGTGCTTGTGAGCAAAAACTGCAATAACCTGTTGACATTTTGAGCAACGTTACGAGGGCTGATTAAAGGGCCTGATATTTAAGACTCAAAGGTAGAGAATTTAACTAACGTTTTGCAGAGAACTTGTTTTCCTTCCGTGTTTTTGCACTCTTCTTTAAACAATTATCACAGATGAATCTGGGAAGAGAAAGAATGAGGGGTTAGACTTACAATTAACACACAAAATGTGCAAGAAAAAAATAAGCAAATCCACTAAAATCTACTAGGAGTTGACATCTTACCCAGATGGCCAAATGACCTCGTAGTGTAAGACGCATATCTGGTGCATCTTTCGTCCGCAATCTTTACATTCAACAAACCTAAAGAAATAAAAAGCACACCTTCAGACATTTCGACACTTTCACAAGTTCAGACATCTCCACAACAATCTATGTTACATGTCTCCTTTCAAGGTGTTACCTGGCCCACTAATTGTGCTAAGACTGATGGCCACATGGTACAAATGCAAATATTTATCAGTACAATGTCAACAGCAAACAGCACTGTCCACTGGTGTTGATGTATTGTATTCATATAAAAATTGACAAAACTGTCTGAGGCATGTTCCCGATGGCCATCATGTGTATGAATGTGTCTATCTTAACTGCAGAAGCAGCAAGAAACAAACTTCCATTCAAGTTTATGTTCCTCCAGTCGTTACACACTTGCAAGCCAGCCAATACAAGTGTGCCTTTGTGGGAGGTCGTCTTATTTAACACTAAAGCACAATGAATATGTAAAAGAGAATCACTGCCTATCAAAGAACTAAGAGGTTGCTTTCTCAGATGCAAAAACTCTCACTGGACGGACAGAGCTTTGACACAGAGTTGCACACAGCAGGTGGCGCTGCTGAGTCGCCCTGAGGCCTCACTGGAACTAAAGTGATTGATCAGAGAGAAAACGTGCAGACTCAGACACAAAGCCAGATGTGGGTGGCAGAAAATAACTTTAAAGATATGATCGGGAACACGTAAGAGGAAAAAGCAGCGAAATTATTATTCCACACATGTGAGACTAACTTCTGGAAAAGAAGCATTAAAAAAAACAGCTTCTCTGTCAGTGTTGGTGCTGCTCACAGAGGATCTGGGGTTTGCGTCTACTTACGGTTCAGGGTCGAGAACGTCGTTCTTCTTACGTTCAAACTGGTCTTTTGATATCATCCTAAAATGTCAGAGAAAAAAAAAGGGAAAAGCAAAGACGAGAGGGAGTGAGAAAAACAAGACACCAACAAAAACACTTGTTCTATCTTCAGTACTTGGCTCTGTGCAGTTTTTCGTTGCTGCCAAAGTCTGTGTGGGGGTCACAATAACAATTTGTTCAGTGCCACAATAATCCAGAATATGACTCAGAATAAGACAGAAACAGAATAGCGCTGTTTAAAATAAACATGTGAGGAAAAGTCTAAAATTATAATCCAACATATAAGATAGATAAAGAATATTAAAGCAGGCAGGTTGTAGTTTTTGTGTTGTTGTTGTTGTGCCAAAATTAAACAATCTTTCAGCATATTAAAATTCAAGTGGTCTGAGAGAAATCTAGACTCCTGCACCTCCTTTGGCTTTGTTTACAGGCTTTAGAACATCAAGCCCATGATGGGAGACTTTAGCCAATCACAGGTCATTTCAGAGACAGGGCGCTTCGATTTTAATTTTCTACAAATGTACATGCACGTGCAGAAGCACTTCAGATAGGGAAAACCTGATTCAATGGTAGAAAATCCTGCAGAAAAAGTTGCTACTCCAGCAGTGGCAACAACCACCTACAGATCATTTCACAAAAAAAAGATTCTGAGAATCAACGCACTAAAACATGTTTCAATGTCAGTGAGGTGCTTCAATGATGGAGAGAACATAGTTTAGCCTTCTGCTAACCTGAGCCAAAACCTCACAACAGTGGTAAAGAATATCACATTGAACTGTCGCTGTATAACAGCATCATGATCACAAACACGATCGTGATGACTGGAATGAATGACTTGTTTTTTCCTTTTTACAGAATACTGCCTTTCCCAGATTTAAGACACCAAACATACGTTAAGAATGACATAATGCAGGTTACAAAAACAGGAGGATGCTTCTCACAGCTGGGACATTCTCACTCTTTACTACAAACTCTGCTTTACTGTTGTAGGGTGAGACCTTGAATATCTACTGATCTGAAGCTGACCTGGTACTCTGACCTGGACAGGGTTCAGTAAGAAGGACTTATAATAGGTTCCAGATATGTTTTTTACAGTGGATTAATCAAAGGCCAGTTTACTTACGTCTGTGGCTGTGCAGGATCATCTCCTAACGTCACACTCTCCCCCTGGATCTCATTGAAGCACTTCTCACAGAAATGGTACCTGCAAAAACACACATTTGACATTCAGCGCATTCAACCCTCAACAGTTAGTGTTCAGCCACTTGTGAGTCCAATACTATTGTGCACAAAATAACACTTGTCTTTTGTTGTATAACAGAGAACGGGGAATCCCTGAGCTCCCATTGAGAGTGTAAATGGACTACGCTGCAGGAGCTTCATGTAGTCTGTCAGGCTGCGCCGTATCACTACTGCTTCTGTGCTGCTTCGCTCTCAAAGTGCCCAGTTTAAGTGTGAGAGCGGGGCTGCAGTTACCCTGCTGATACAGCAGGGGGCACAATGGAACGTGGTGCAAGCAGTAATTTGTTGGCTTTTAACTGAGAGGAAAAGGCACTGATGGGCAACGCTGTTGGTGGCTACAGCATTTTATATTTTCATCCGTCGTACAAGAGAGGGGGCAGCAACACTAAATTCACCCTTCGACAGATGCTGAGCAAAACCCAATCAACACAGCGCTTTGCTGCTCTGTGTCAGACGCTCTTTTGGGTGAGGAGTCATCAGAGTGTTTTGCCTGTATGTGCAACACTGGAACCTGGCTGTTAATAAATGTTGTTGTGAGTAAACCATTTTGCAGTCTCGTGCTGTGCCAGGACCTGCAGGCAGAGCCATTAAAGCCAGGGCTGTCAGGACGACACGACTGCCTGGATCACAGTGGTCCCTCTGGAGCCACAGAGGAACAGATCCCAGGCTGCAGGGGGCGGCTAATACAGTTCAAATGGCTGCATTTATTGCCCATCAAAACACTTAATGAACAACTGTGCATGCAAATGTGCGACACGTCTGAGAGGAGATGTCTGATGACTGCAGTTATTGTTTTATACCCAATGCAGAGCAGAATTTACAGCCGACCATAACTGCAACAGTACACGGGACAAACACAAACCTACGCACACAGACACACACACAGACAGACAGACATGGGTACCTGTTCTGGTAACTGTAGTATGTTCCTCCAGTTGGTATGGTGCAGAGCTGTTTGCCATAGCAACAGAGGGTTTGAGGGGAGAACTCGTACTGCAGACGAAAGAAAGACGACAAAGGCGGTGAAATTATATCAAACTAGATTCATTCAGTCAATGAAATCTTTGCATCAGTAGTAAAAAAACGTATTAGTCATAGAGTCATTATGATCATTATATCGTCGTAGATCATTATTGGGGTGACAGTGGCGCAGTGGTAGTGCGGTCGGCTCATAACCGGAGGGTTGGCGGTTCGAGCCCCGCTTCCTGCAATCCTGTCGTTGTGTCCCTGGGCAAGACACTTTACCCGCATTGCCTCCAGTGTTACCCCTGGTGTATGAATGGGTATGAATGGGTATGAATGATTGAATGATTGAATGATTGAATGATGGTGTGGTCGGAGAGGCCGTAGGCGCGAAATGGCAGCCACGTCTCCGTCAGTCTGCCCCAGGGCAGCTGTGGCTACAACAGTAGCTTACCATCACTGAGTGAAGCTGGAGTGAATGAATAATGGACTTAATGTAAAGCGCTTTGGGTGCCTTGAAAAGCGCTAAATAAATCTAATCCATTATTATTATTATTCATTATTATCATTTTAAATTTGCTTTTTAGTTTAGCAGCTAAATTTGCCTCATCTTTAGTGGACAGAGAACTTAAATATTCACAGTGAAAAGTAAAACACATCCTACTGACTGAATAGTTTGTGTGTTTTACCAATAATAACTCAGAAGAGTAAAAGGGAAATATTAAATTTTAAGTAACCTTGTCTAACCATATGCCGACTCTGTTTACTGCACCTGTAACCCCCCTTCATCTCACCTTCCTCCCGCAGCAGTATCCCAGGCCCTGCATGACGGGGTCAATCTCTGACTCAAAGACCTCGGCCAGCTTGGAGCAGTACTTGTAGACGCGGGACGTCTTGCGGTTGTAGAGCCAGGCGTTGTTGAACATCAGCCAGACATCGTCAACATACTGCCAGGGCTCTTGGTACTGGCCCGTGTCAAGCTTACGCTTTATTGTGGACAGGTCTATTGGGTTCTTAACGATGTCAAAGTAGTCCTGGACAGAGAGGAAGAAATAAAGTGTTTTAGAGTTACAGCCTAAAGAGCTAAAACAGTGCAGATGAATTATGTGCATCAACCAAAACATCCCACAAGCATTTCAAAGGTTTAGTTTTAGTTGAAAACATCAGATGGCAAGTGCATGTGTGCTACGTACAGGGATACCCAGAAGCGTGGGGTCCACTGGCTGTCTGAAGGGCAGCGACTCGGGGTCCTGCCTGTAGAGAGACTCCAGAGTCGGCATGAGAGCCTGGCGCAACTCCTCGGGCTTAAAGACTGAAAAATGGAAAAGGCAAGGTCGAGGGAAAGCAGAGTTTACTGTACAGGAAAACTGAAGAGAATGAACAGGAGAAAGAAGGCGTCTGGAGAACATTTTGCTGTGCCTCCGTACCTTCTACCTTCATAAAAACAACAGACTACCTGGTTCAAAATTCAGGCACTTTTCAAGCATTTTTTAAGGTGCTTTTCAAACTTTTCCAGCACCTTTCGGCTCTGGTTAATTGCTTATGTAAATACATTTCGCTTCTTCGTCACATTAAATTGGATCTCAATATGCTATAAACAAGCATAATTATGTTTCATGACGGCATTCTACAGCAGGGTGCCAAATTAAAACACAGATTCATGTTTCAAAATGTGTCACCTGTTCGTGAGTGTGCTGTACATCCTATATAACCTGCATTTTAAGGAGTTTCAAGCACCACCGGTTTAAGTTTTATAACAGTGAGCATTCAATAGTGCCTTTCTGGGTTTGAACGCTCAGTCTTTGGTATTTCATGAGAACAGCTTACACCAAACAACTTCACACTGGACACTGCGCTTCTATGAGTCCTGAGCAATACATCCGTCATTACATATTTGTGTCAACTAGCAGTGCAAGAGTTTACACATCATAGATAACTATTTGGGACGAGAATACTCCCAGGAACAGAAGTGTTTGTTTCCAAAAGACATTTCAAGCATTATTTGAGTTTGCTAAAATGTGACTTCTCTGATCTATCCCTCATCTCTTTTTTCCTGAATGTACAGTAGCGAGCGTCAAAGAGCGAGCTGTAACAGTAAATAGTGATCCCCTTCTCCTTACTCCACACAGTGTGGACATAAGGCAATACTAATAAATATGTTCTGTAGATCTCAAGAGGTTGCACTCGACTCTGCACTTCCTTGAGTCCTCAGCAAGCGTGAAGTGGATCACACAAATAAAAGACAGACATACAGACATCAGTTCCCTCTGTTTTAGTTAGACTAAAACCACGACAAACGAGCACCAAAACCTATGTGACGTAACGATAATATTATACATAAACTAATGGTAACTGATGGTAAACTGGTCGCTCCATGCGTGTGCCAGAGTTTTGAGTATTTCTCAATTTAACACCCATTGCTCCCTGCTCCCAGGTATACTCTACCATCAGGTGTACAGCTGGTTATTATTTGTGTAAAATGCTTGTGTGAAGACCACGGCAGGCTTACAAGAGCCTGGACGTTGTTCAGAGTCAGTGCCAGACTAATAATGTCGTCATAAGAAGGTAAAATGAAACTCATAATAAGCCCCAACTGTCTCACAGTTGGGACAGAGTGGGTGTATTAACATTACTGGCTTACTGAGTGGATCAGCCGTAGACTCTACACAGACTTTATTCATCCCTTGGCATCACTCACTTTTCCTCCGTGACTGAGAGGGCGATGACGAGCTGGTGCCGTTGGCTCCACCCTCTTCCTCTTCTTTGGGTTCCGTCTTCATTTCCGGCTTTTTCTCCTCCACCTCCATCGGCTCCGGCTTTTCCTCTGGCTCCTCCTTCTTCACCACAATCGAAGCAGAGTCTTCCTCAGTCTACAGGGAAAAGGACACCACAGTCATGTTTTAAAAGTTAACACCACAAAGACGACTTAAAGCATTTGTCTCTCATGTAAGAATTTGATGATCTGTTGAATGTTTTCTTTGTTGGTTACTAATTGCAGCTTGTGTCTGTGGGAAAAGTTTACAAGTGCACCTAATAAAATTCTTATGTTTCTCTTTATAATCTACAGTTCTCAAAATTAAGCTGAAGGGATGTAATTATGTGATTATCTCAGTATTCCATGAGGCAACATTTCTATCTAAGTCAAACTGTCACCTTTTGGCAAAGACTAGGATCTAAGTTGGCTTTGTGTCAGCATGCAGGCGTTACACTTCTCTCAAAATTAAGGATGCACTGATGTAATTTTTTTCCCTCCAGATACAGATTTCACCAGCTCAGGGTTTCTGTTAATCGGCAGCAATTAAATAACAATGCTCTATCTTCCCCAAATACATAATATTTGCTGACTATTGTGTGTAGTTCAATGCAATAATTTTATGTAAGGTAACAAAAGGCAAACTGCCATCATGTTGAGGCTGTAACTAGAAACAGTGACAGTCAGTCAGAGTGACTGATTAATTGTAACTGAAAGTGTAAATACAGGACATGAAAAAAAATTGTGAATTAAATGAAGGTGGATCGCGCCATGGCTAATGGCCGATGTTATTCACTGATGTTCTACTGATTAAAGTTAAATTCAGAACAAACAAAGTGGCCTGAACTGAGTCACACAACACTGTTCTGTTCGTGCTTATTCACAGGACGGGATGTATCAAGAAAAAGGCAATGTGAGAATGAAGGATGGTTAATCTGGCACATGCTAACGTTCTACAGGGTGACCGATGGGACGGGTGTATTTGTTTGGATGAGGGTTCCAACTATCAACAAACTTTCTCAAGAATTGCAGACGTCACATAAACCAACCTCCATCTTGGGCTCAGTTTTGCCGCCAGCGGCCTCAAACTCTTTTTGATCATGGTGTGCCTCTGCTTTGACCTCCTGGACGGGCAGGTCTGCTCCAACGTGCTGCGAGTGCAGGTCGGCGCTGGCGGCGGAGGCTGGTGTGGGCACCCGGTTATCCAGACTGGCCCCTGGTTGAGACAGCTGAAACACAGAGGAGAGAGGCAGACTTAGCTTCTGGCAACAGCTCAATTTATTTTTTGCATGCAGGGCTTTGACCACAAACACAGATGAACAGCTTCTGTATTGCTCCCTTAAGTTGGAAGATGCAACATTCCCATTGTGATGGATGCTACAAACTGTGGTGAGGATGCAGTTATCAGACAGAAAGGTGGATGTGGATGGGATGGGTTGGTACATGGCAGTCAGAGGGATGGGATCTGCAGGGGAGGG
>CAFUXE010000277.1:316549-344932 GCA_903364295.1 Serranus cabrilla | reverse complement strand
CGGCAGGTTAGTGGCCCCCCCAGCCGCGGAGGCGGAGGAGGCGGCAGGCGGAGGCGTGGTGTGCAAGGGGGTTTGGGAGGAGGCTAGCTGAGGGCCCAGCGAGGGGCCAAGTGCATTCATGGGGAGGTTAGCGCTCTGTTGTTGCTGCTGGAGAGAAGGACACACACAAAGGGCAGGCGACACACGCATACACACACAAGATTAGCAGACAAACGGACAGTCATAAGGTCAACCAGACAAACAACACCACACACAATTTGAGGTTTAGAGAGCTCCTTGTGATTGGCATGAGAACAATTTCAGAGCAATTAGTGCGTCGTATGATCGGTGAAAGTAGTTTGAGTTTTAGTTCCCCAGCACCTTTGTAGAAACTCTAAATGGGATAGCATTACAGTCAAATCAGTCAGTTGTTGGACATTGTTTACCATAGCTCCACACACACAGTCTGTCTTTGTGTCTCACCTGCGTGACAGCAGCCTGTGCAGGTGGCTGGCCCATGCCAGGCCCCACGGTGACATTCATGGCACCTGTTGCAGCGACTGCAGTCGATCCTGGAGGGAACTGGGTCTGAGCCAGAAACTGCCCCTGGCTGGCCGTTTGGCCGACCATGTTACCGCCACCGTGTCCGGCTATCATGCCCTGGGCCTGGGGCATCCTGGAGGGAGACAGACCCATCTACAAGGCAGGAAAACATGATTTTACTTACGAGTGACAGGAGGTTCCTTTCCATGTTTTTTAATGTATAAAAAACAAACTGTATAACAGCAATCAGTTTTCCTCTTTAATAACCAATACATTATTAATTACTAACAGGGCTGATGAATGATTAACCAAGTGATATATCAGCAACACTTATAACCCTAATTCAACAAGTTTAGACATAGTTTCAAATATAAATAAAACAGAATTGAACCATTAGCTAACCATTTGTGACATATATTCAATTGAATACAGTATAAAGACAATGTGTTTAATATTCGCACTGATAGACTTGTTCTTGCAAACACTGAATTCTGAATTTGATGAATTTTGTTCTTATTAAAATTTGACACATCATGGAATCAGGGTTTTATTATCAGCCAATTTCAGCCCATCGCAGATATACCAGTAAGAGCATATGACCAATGGTATGTGAACATATGTTTGACAATTTAAAAACAGTGTAACCATTAATCTCTCCCCCAGACAAGTTTATCTTCTAGCTCTAAAATGTCGCACTGATTACATGTCTTGCTCACTATTCCTTGATTAACACATTTGAGGGATCCTTATCAAGCATGTCTGAGTTTATATCACATCATTTAAATGATCAGGTCTTTTGTTTTTCTCACCTTGCAACTTCAAGATCAACTCCAGGCTCTAATCCAAACAACCTTTCATCAAGTAAATCAGACATAATTTCATTCAACACCTATCCTAAAATTAATGCAATTATGTTTGAATTTGCTCCTAACTTTAATTTACACACGCATCGCCACAAGTAACAAGCCAGTTTCACTAATTGAACAAAATCCATATGAAGCTACATGCCTCCACACAAATTCCATTGAATAAGGTTAGGTACGTATGCAAGTTAGTTTCTCTCACGCTACACAGGTACAAAGGCTTCATTTTACACAGGATTGAAATTCAAAAAAATGTCCATGACACACACCTTGTATTCACTGTGGTCCTGTTGTTTAACAGGAGGGCACATTATTCTGTTCTGAAAGGTCAATACCTCCGTCCCACACCCTGGTTCCCAAAAGCTTTGCTTGGCACAATCTGACTAAATGCGACCCTGCAGTATAAGAAACACTGCGCTCTCTTCTTTACAAGTCACCTGCTTGAACTAACAGCAGCTCTTTTACACGTCCACCTGGTGCAGCGACTTGTCCATCTAAAGATTCACCAGCTCATCACCTGACCAGTTGACTACATTTTTAATAAGCCTGAGGCAGCTTGTGCAGACAGAGTGTGAATTTTCCAGCAACTGGGTGTAAGCTCGTGTTACTTATATGCCTCTATACACACGTGTGTGTGCGTCTGTGATTTGCATGGCCCCCTGCCCTCCTCACCGCTGGGACGGAGCTCATGTTCATTTGTTGTGGGTGGTTCATGGGTGAGGCAGCTCGGGCTCCCATGGGCGTCTGGGATATCTGGGCGTTGGGCAGAGCCATGTGGTTGAACTGGTTGATTCCTGTAGAGAAGAGGGGGCAACAATGGACAAACACAACTTAACAAGGAGTGCAGAAGCTCTACACAATCAAAGATACTGGTGAAAGGTTTTTCTTTCAGGTCGATACAAAAACTTTCAGTTCAAATTCAACTTCACTTGTGTCACTTTACAGGCAGCTTAAGCTACACAGTTAGACCCGTGTAGTTATGCTTTGCACAACCAAAGTGCAGCAGATGGCGTCTTTTACACTGCAAAACCCTCATCTCTGCTCTATCTTGTTTGCCTTTCATGACATCTTCAGTGAAAGTGTTCTGCTTCACTGACATGTTTCTTAATTCAGACTTCCAGATAATGCAGCTTTGTATTTCTCCTTCTCTTTGGTTGTACATCTTCCACATATTTGTTTTGTTTGCATGCATACCTTGTGAAACCTGCATGCGATTCATGATCTGATTTGGCATGTTGGGCAGAGGAACAGGTCCATCTATGAAGCAGAAATAAAAGTCATTCAGACAAAAATCCCACAACATAAACACATGGTGTAATGAAAAAATGTAATCAATAATAAAAATGTCCACTGCACAGTTTTCCATTTTAGGGTTAAACAATTTCAACTTTGTTCATAAACTCTCACATGACGAATGACTGGATACAGAGCAGCCGTCTGGAATTTAAATTAGGAAACCTATCCATCATCTATAGATAAAATAACCAGATGGAATTTGTTTTCTTGTCAGTGAATAAAGTACCTGAAAAATCAAGACATCTTATCACAATGATACGCAACATTTCATGCAAAGGCATAACACAACCAGGGACAGTAAAAGGTTTATTAATCTCAGTTTGAAGGGTATAGCATGAAACTTCTCAGAGTTTTTATTGGTATCAATATGATGCAGCCTGAGCAGGACAACATGTCAACTTGGCCATGTGGAGGATTCTTTATTAATAACCAAGATAAAAATATGTGAAACGGCATAAAGTATCTGGTATATCAAGGGCACAAATGGTTGATCACAGTTTCCAAAACTATTTGGAGAATTTTTTTTTTAGCTTTTACCCGAAATGCTCTACATCCTGTAAAAACTGTACTCACTCTGTGGCCTTGAGCCAAAGGCACTGGGCTGAGGGAGGCCAGGCTGCTGGGTCCCCTGGGCGGCCAATGGTGCCTGGTTGATGATCTGCTTCTGTAGCCTTGAGCGCCTCTTCTCCTCCAGTTCCTTTTGGATTTTATAAATTTTCTCAGCCAGGAAGTGATAGTACTCATCCTGAGGGGAGAAAGGGGGAGGTAGGAAAGTTGACACAAACAATTAGCATTTTGTGGAAATGCATATAAAAAAAAAAGGCTGTGAGTTGAGGCTCATTTCAGAAACCTACCCGGCTGTTAGCTGACTCATACATGTCCCCCTCCACCTTTCTGGCGTAGGCCACCAGATTCTCCATTCGTCGGTCCTTCAAAGCTGCCGGGTCAGGGGTGGGGAATATGGCTTGTACTCTGCCACAGAAGAATGGAATTCACAGCAGTGATTATCTCCAATTTCAACAGCTGTGTCTCGAGACTTTCTCGAGAGGGTCATCAACAATCAACAACCATTCTCAAACTGTTCTCAGCAGGGGAAAGGACTTACAGTTTGTGTACGAGGTGATTGCGCAGGTCCTGAGTGACGTGCTCGTGCCACGCTTTCCTGGTGCCTGTGGCAGAGATGGGTGCTGCTGTGGGTAGGTTACCCATCGAGCCCACAGCTGACCCGTCTGAAAGCAGCTGACTGGAGGTGGAACAGGGGCAAGGTTAGAAGTCTTTTAGTTCTCTGTTTTTATATGGTGTTGTTTTTTTCCAGCAAACTACACTCATAATAGTATCAGATTTAGTTTCCTAAAAAACATTAACAAATTAAATGTAGCTATTGGCTGGTACTGACTTGTTAGTGTTAAGTGTGTTGGGAAGGGAGTCCGTGTGCAGGTTTGTCTGTTCTGAAGTGGTCACGCCCAGTGTCGCACCTCCAAGAGCCATCTGGTTACCTGCAAACACAGAGCGCTGTGAGCAAACAGCTCCGCCTTTATTTCAAACCAAGCTCAAAGTTTGCAATATGGCCTCCATGTGTACAACTGAAGAGTACACTATACACAAAAAAAAACACACATACACATACTTTACATTGCAGGGCGCTAAAGCTATGCAAGTTAAAACACCTGTGTGACAGCTGACATTTAAAAAAGGAACAGGCTCAACAGCCAATACTTGAGTGGCCCTTATACCAAGTTTTAAGATTAATACGAGACATCCCTACTATTTTGTTATATCTGTTTTCTGTACATTATTTAGACCCATTTCGAAGTCTTGCAATTGGGTGTGTGCTCAAAGAAAGTATAGGAATAAAATCCGACTGTTTGATTTACCAAGTGCATTGATGGGTCTCATCTGCTGCGGAAGCTGTTGTTGCTGGGCCTGTGTGTTCTGTGCGCCTGCCGTCTGTCCTGGGCCCCCCGGGGCCCCCCGGGCCTGCCCAGTGGCCTGGCTGCTGTAGGGCAGCCCAAGTGCCTCGTAGGCTCTCTGCATGGAGCTGGGGTCTATAGGGGCTGAGGTATTGATGGTGGGAGCACTGGGCTGGCCCACACCAACTGAGGACATCGGGTTCTGGAGGCCCGTATTGGGGGAGCTCAGCATGGCTGATGAGAGAGACGGAGCCGTCAGTCCAAAACACTCACATACAGTCATACTGAATACACCATCAGCGGTTTGAAATGTTGACCATCTTGCTTACTCTACTGTCGCACCAGCTTGAGTATGTAGTAGTAACAAAACGCAAATGTTGACAATTTGTGCCAAGCCCAATAAATATGTAGAAGAATCTGCTTTCGTGAAAATATGGAAGAACATGGTAGAAAAGCCGGGAGTACCAAACACACATACAAACACACTTAGACCTCTGGCAAGACGAAGCCGCATGGCTGCACGATACAGTGAGAACATAATGTAAGGCTAAACACTTTAAAAAGCAGTGAAGTGAATACATGCATAAATCCCTTCAGGGGACAGAGCATTAGCATATTTCTCTGGGTTCAGGCTTTGGTCGGGCAAAACAGCTCCCAGTTTGTGCAGAGACAAAAATCGGAGGAGGCAGAACAAAGAAATACTGCACTCTGCTTGTGTTGGCAGGAGTGACACAAGCCTCGGCGTCATGTTCTTTAACATGCAAGCCAAACAGGGACAGACTGACGATGGAATGCTTTAAGTGATGAAAGATGCTGAGCAGCGTGTTGAAGTAAAGCAAGAAAACAGGAGGGAACAAAAATGGGGGAGAAAGCGTAAAAGCAACTCAAAAGTAAACAGAGAAGAAGAAAAAAGATGGTTGGGCATTAAAGAACAGCCTGTAAACCAGTGAAAACAGTCACATGGAGAGTGTGAAAAACAAAACATAAAGGAGAACGGTTTTAGTATGAGGCAGAGAGAGTGTCAAACTCAGCTCTGTTCTAGTGGGGAGTAGCAGTAAACAGCCAATGGCTCAGCGGGACACCTCTAGCACACGGCCTCTGTTTCCTCCCTCTCTCCCTCCATCACAGTACTATCCCTCGTGTGTGTCAGATTACAAACTGAGCAGGGCCACACTCCTACTCACTGAGGGCTTTCAGTCATTGTGAAGGAGAACAAACGCAGAAATAAATTGAATGTTAAAACATACAAACATCTGGTTTCGGTAAAGCCACAAGCAGGTCTAATTCTTTCTAAGGCCGTCAATATGGACTACTAGAGCTCAATATACCGGCATAATGTCCCACAATTACTGAGATAAAGACTGAGGCCTTTGTGAGACCAACACAGAGCTTGCCATGTCTGGATGTCCCCCTTATTCAACACAGTCAATGGAAGTAATTCAGCCTTGTGTTTGGAGTCTGTGGTGATTTCGAGCAACTTAACAATGGTCAAGCAACAGCGGGCCGGAGCCTGCTACTTGCACTTACGCTGCTGGGTGCGCTTGTCGCTGGCGTTCTTAAGCGGCAGGCAGACAGGACAGTCGTGTCGTGTGCAATTTTTCCAGTGGGAGATGATCTGTCTGGACGACGCACAGTGAGCCACTGCAGAGAAAAGGAGAAGGAAAGCGAGAGAGCAACAGGGTTTAGAGACCAGATGCTGACAGTTGCCGCATTTGGTAACCACACTGGAAATGGTCATATCATAAAGGGTCACATTTACCCTGAAAATAATAAATGTTACAATAGCCATTTTCAGAGGCGTTCAGCTTTGTTTTGATCAATATCAGTGTGCCCACATGACCAATAGAGCATCATTTTTCTGCACCAGCTTTTTTATCTCTACCCGCTAACCCTGCAGCAGTCTTCCCAAAATGGTTTAGTTTGACTCAACTCACTTATGGTACCAGGTCCTTTTCTTTAGAGAAAGGGCGAGAAAGTATGTTAGTAAAATGTATTGGAATCGAGACAGATGGACAGCCAGGGCTAACGAGAGAAACTAGAGAAAATAAATGTGTCTGTACAAAACTCAGATTTCAAGTTCAGCTCACTGCACTAATTTCCACTCTTGAAAGGCTGTTGGTTTGGCCCAGTTGAAAGGAAACTTTACCGTATTTCCTAGTGCGTGACTGAACAAACTGAGGCACTTCATTTCATCAGTGGCCAGACTAATGTGCTAGCAGCTAATCTGACAAGAAATCCCCAGCAGGCTAAAATCAGCCCTGCTAGCTGCTTGGCACTTCTAAATATTAGCCCATATACAATTATTACCTGGCTTCAAGCTCTGAGGGCTATGCACAAATAAACACAATTAAATTTTATAATCTTTGTAAGAATGCCAATAGTACTGGCGAAGACTCAAACATAGCAGAGCTACCATGGTTGGTTGCTTTTTGTAGATTTAGTGAGCAATGATGAACAAAGCAAAGAGCTCAGATTGAGGTCCAAAGCAAATCCAAGCACCGCTCTCACCGCAGACTCCAAGGTCCCTCAGGTGAAAATGAACAGACATCAGATAATGTGAAATCTTAGACATGATAACTGTGTTGGGAAACAAAATCTCAGAGCCTGAGCTGGCATGCAGGGACACAGACTCCTTCACACTCAACACACCTCTGGCCACGGAGTACGTTTGGCTTGAAGTTTAACTTAAAGTCCAAAGCCAGAGCAAAGAAAAACACGCAGCCAAATTTAAATCAGAGTAGCTTGTGGGAACTTTTCACTAAAGCAATACTGGTGCTGACACAGGAAAGACAGGAGCAGGAGTCAACAGCAGTCAGAAACATCAGCACACCAATCTGAAGGCCACCGTCATGTTTAGCTGTAAGTAATTTACACCACTGTCCAGTTGGTGGCATGAATATTATTAGGATATTGTCTTGTCTTGTCTTTTTACTCAACTATGTGCATTTTATACATTTATTTACAGATTGATAAAAAAATCTAATCAACAAATTAATTATTATGTAGGCAATTCAGGATAAAGATAAGACTTAATTGGCCTTTTGTTTAAAAAATGATTAGCTGCTAACTCTATCTTTCCAACTTGAAATATTAGAGTCTTATGTGTGGGTTACATTCAGTTATCAGCTCTAAATCATAACTGCCCACTCCCAACACAAAGCAAACCTTATTGTCCCATTAGGGAAATCCCAATCTGTGTTGATGCCATTCATGTCATGTTCATGCACAAGTATTTTTTTCTTGTCATGTGGTGTTATCTATAACTCAACTTTCTTACATTTTAATTTCATATGCTTGATATGTTGCTTTAAGTATAATTCACAACGATGGGTGTCATTTTAAATATCCATGAGAGGTGGTTGTGTGATCTATGAATTATCCCAAAATGCTGCCATTGGTATATCTTTTCAAAACAAAGCTGAGGATTTTACATCAGATCCAGCCATCAAATAACCAGAGTGTGTTTGTTTATTTTGGCAATAGCATTGATTAATGACTAGAAAGAACTGAGTTAATGTTGTCTTAACCCTTGAATAAAGTAACCACACAGCAGCAAAGTCTCAATCAGTAAAAGGGGCTGTTGACTTCTTCACACTTCTCAACCCCGGGATGTTATTAATTTGATTGCATTATCTGTTTCAAATGCTCCAACTCACCCTGGCAGGACTTGCCGGCCTGGCAGTGAGTCATGTGGTTGAGGACGTTCTTCATGGTGCGGCAGTGAGGCAGGGCACAGGCCCTCACCTCCCCATTGGCCTGCTCCCGTCGCTGGCACTTATGTGCGTGAAGCAGCAGGACCAGCTGCTGCTGGATCAGTTTGCGCTTCTCTGGGTCAGCTGTGGGGCCTGCCGAAGGCACTGCCACACCTCCGCCGCCGGCCAGTGGGAGCATGGCTGCCTGCTGCTGAGGCTGCTGCAAGGTTGACAAAGAAAAAGTTGAACGTCAACGGTGTCATGGATTATGGGGCCATCAATACTACAGTTCAGGACAGGCATATTCTTATCATAACCAGTCTGATTCATTATCAAAGAGTAAAAACACAAATCACATTGTATGCAGGAGAGAATATGCTTTCACCAATCCTAAGAAATGTTATGGTGTATGAGCTCATTTGATAATTTTCCCCAAGTATACATCAGCAGCTGCTCACATTATATTACTTTCTCTGAAGTGAGAAATGAGATATGCCGGTTTAAAACCTAAACACTTTGTCTTTAGGTGGCTAATAAGCCTCCACATTGACAAACAACATTAAAATGGTGTATTTGTTAGTGGTAAAAACAGAATATAATGTTCTATAATAACATAACCCTATGTAAGGGGCTATTCTGCATAATGAGTTCTCTCTTTTGATACTGTAAATACAGTTTGTTGATAATGTTTATGTATTTTTAGACTTAGGTATTTCTACTTTTACTTCAGTAAAGGATCTCAGTACTCCTCCCATCACAGTGTGGTCACTCATTCAACACACTAAGACGCAGAACAAGACGTGTTATAATAAAGCAATGTTTGCTTCAATGGTTATTAATTGTCGAATACGGTTAATACGTTAGATGGACAGAATTGAAGGGTTGGACACAGATTTGCAAATTATCAAGACAGATCAGCATGTTTAGTTAGAATTATAATTTCTATAAGTATGATTTTACACTGGACGTCCTGGCCACTGCAACAAGTAAGCAATTACTTTATCCTGTCAATAATAAAATGGTAACTTAAATAAAAAAATGTGATACTGAAATAGTGCAGATTACCGTTCACACCTCCATGACTAGTATTGCCAACATGGGTTGGAATCCATGTGTTTTAACATGCATCTAATAACATTTGTGTTGTCATCTGTATGCTAATGTCTCAATATGTGTAACAAACACTAACCATGTTTGGCACGCTCGTGACAGCGGCCCCTTTGAGCTCACTGGGGAAGGGTGGCAGGCTGTTGGCAAGGGCAGTTTTGTTCTGGAGCTGCTGCTGAGGGTTTAGCTGCTGGCCGGGCCCCGTGGCACCCTGACCGTAGGGCTGGGCCCCAAAAGGACCCCCATTGCTGCCCAGGCCCATCTGGAAACACAGACATATGATAATATATTAATTTAGAAGCATTGTTTTCACAAACTGACAGAGCAATCTACTGTTTAAGGGCTTGGTCAGAGAGTTTAATTGAAGTTCTTTGTTTAATAATTTACATCCAACTACCTTTACGAGCATTCAACGTCTATGTGAAAGAACGAGGCCCCATTAGCTAAACTGAATCAGACACAGCACACAGCCGCAGCGTACTATAATTTTACAAGTCTGGATATTATGACAAATTACACCTGCATTTGTCAAAACAGCACAAACATGCCAAATAGAAAAAAAATCTGCCTTCATTTCAATGCCAATGTGTCACGACAAGACCCCCTCTGCCAAAGCAGGCCCAATCTTAGCTGTGCCAGGATGACTGCTTGGTTTGGTCTAAACCAGTCCATGCTCTGGCACCATGACAGCTCAGCATGTCAACAGTTATTGGCAGGAGGGATTCCTACAGCCCTCGACTACAACACAGAAACATTTCCAACCTTTTTTCCCTCCTCCGCCACCCCCCTTTTTCCTCTCAAGCTAGCTGGTAGTAGAGTTTGCTACCACTGGAAACAAAACACCAACTTGTTGGGCTGCAAATTGTCAAGTTTTTCAGCTAATAAGGGCTCAAAAGGAACTTCCTAAATTCAGGAAGCAATGTGTACTGCAAGAGTTTCTTTATTTTATGTGACTTTGCATTCATCTATATTGTGATAATTACTGACACTATAAAATATTCCCATTCACATCATGACTGTCATATCAACCATACTGCCCAGCCCTTTATAAGAGAACAGACATCTGTTATCCAACAGATACAGATACTGAGCTACTCAATATCCAGGGCTTGAAGTACCACATGCACAGATTGACTGACTTTATTTATTGACAAAATATAGATACAAAATATACAACATATATCAATTAATGTGCATAAATATACACACTTCCCCCACAGGTTTCATTATATCTTAGCTGTTTATTCATATTTTGTCACACTTGTATTTGTGCCATTACGGTAACTATACTTGGAGTGGCCAAAAAGCATGAAGACTTGTATCTCAGCAACAACTTTTAAAATTTCGTATGCCAAATAAAAACAATTGCAAAACATAAAATAAATAAGTCTAAACTGTCCGAACATCTTTCCATAACAGGTTGGCTGAGTGCAATGGATTTCTGTTCAAAATGTTCCTGAATTACACTTTATCACTACGCATTATCATACTCATATTATACTTTAGCAAAATTAAAACATCCTACTTATTAAACTCTCGTAAGTTAAATAAATGTTTTCCGTAAGACATCTGCTGAAATGTTCTACTTTAGTTTCTCAGTTGAATTTTCAGAAAAACAATTTATGTGAGTTTACCAACATCACCCACCCTCAACAAGAAACATGACCGTATGCATTAAGATGTGAGGCAGCAGAGGGAATAAATTCCTAGTTAGTACCATACTTTACACACTGATCAACTTGCCGCCACTCTCTCATCCACAGTGCTGCTGGGAGACCAGACCAGACTCTGCCATGCCAGGCCAGGCTGTATCCCCTCAGGCTGTTGACACCGCTCCAACAGACCAGATAAAAAAGACCCAGCTGAGTCGACCAGACACTGGCAGCCTTTCAACACAGCTGAGCAGGCGGACACACACAGTTGCGCACACACAAACGCACACCCCCTCTGCTACGCTCTTCCCATTCAGTCCCCCGCTCTCTGACACACTCCACACATCGGCAGGCAGGACAGTTGCCAACTATCATCTCAACGCTCTGCTGCCAGGCCAGACTATACAGCTGAGCTGCCCTCCCTCCTTCTTCCTTCGAGGCACTCGCCCTCTGTCATTCTAACTGATTAAGTGGTTTACAATACCCGCCTTTCCCTATGTGACTGACGGCACAAGCAGCCATCCAACATGCCAGAGAAAGCGTGGGGAGTGTTCATGCATATACAATAACAAAGGAGCATGGGGCGGGAAGGAGTGACAGCGGCCTCTGACCAACACAAATGCCCAGAAAGAGATTTACAACCTGCGATTAAAGCACAATAGAGGAAGCCACACACAAAGACTTGGTCTGGTGGTTTTTATTTCTAGAGCAGTTGGTGACATGATAATCACAGGAGACCGGCTAAGCTTACAACACACACACACACACGTGCCTTTTTCTGCATATGCTTCTACATCAGCTTTTAATCTTCCTTGTGGTTAAAGCAAGTGTGCATACTCTATTTGAGAATAAATCTCAACACACACATTCCCTATCTCTGCTAGTGTCTTCTCAGTAGCTTGCAGCATCTGTCTATCTGTTGTGGTTACATACGGCTTCAGAGTCTTGGCTCCAACACAGCCAGTAAAATAGACGGCTTCCTATTGATTTCCTGTGAAACCGCACTGGTGGCAAGCTTACGTATACGCAGCCAATGACACTATGAACTCACGCGCACACATAACTTCCCAAGAACAATAATGATAACAATGACTGAGCAGTTGACAGCAGTGTCAATATTAGCTCCTTGCCAAACTCGAGAGTAGAGCTGCCAAATGTGGAGTATACATTTCATTTCTGAACAATCCAAGCACAGAAAATGAGCGGAGAGGGAGGGAAAACTGTGCAACACAGCAACCAGAAGAGTGTACAGACACACATGTATACACCACACAGGCAAAAAAGGAGCAATTTGGCGAGTGGGCCAAGTCATTTGAGACAAACATTGAGTGGTGTTATGGCCAGTCATAGAGCATCTCCACTCTCATTAAACAGCCAATTAAGAGCTACATAAAGCTGAGCTCCAGCAATGATCACATACTCACAAATGCATTTCTGAAATCAACCACCATGGCCCCACTCTTAACATGAGGACTGTGCTTGATGGATTGATTGTTGATCATTTGGCACGAGCCTGGATTTGACAGTAAGTAAGCTGTCTCAGAGGCAAAGCAACAAGTCTCAAAGTTCAAACGTGCTCCTGATACATTCTCGCAGAATGCACAAAGACAAAGCCAACTGAAAAATAGTTTGTGACTCACCTTGTTCATGTTGCCTGCCTGCTGGGCCGCACCGAGGGTGGTGTGAGCCCCCATCTGCTGCCCTCCCTGGGTGAGTGTTTCCGCCAACGCACTCCCTGCTCCTCCTGCTCCTGGAGCAGCTCCCTGCATTGTCGGCGCCTGGTACTGCATGCCTGCTACTCCTGCTCCCCGTCCTCTCCCAGCTTCAGGTACAAGACCGCCATTCATCACCTGCCCAGGTTGGGACTGCCCTCCCTGGGCCAGGAGCCCAGCATGGCCCTGGCTATTGTTAATCATGGCCTGGTTGAAGCCTGTTGTGTTCAAGCCCATTGTTGCAGTGTTATTGTTGTTGTTCTGTCCTGCTACTCCAGTTGGTGTTCCTGCTTTTTGGGCCTGGGGGGACGGGTGGTTGTTGGGGGAACCCTGGCCAAGGGGGCTCTTTCTCAGTGGTGTGCCCAGCTGAGGCCCCATACCACCTGGCTGGGGGCTAGCTGAGTTCAGCCCTGCACCTGTGATACTGGAGGTGCTACCTGCTCGAAGGAGCTCTGAGAGCTGCTTGTGCTTGGCGGCCGCATCCGGTACAACAGGTGCACCACCTCCAGCTCCAGGTGCTGCTCCTACATTTGAAGGCATTCCACCCATCAGGCTCAGATCTCCTCCATTAGGTATCAACTCATCTGGAAGGTCATTCTCCAAATCATCCCAGGATAGTGAGCCCAGATCTAGCAGAGAAGGAAGACGAAAGACACAAAAAGATTAATTTGATCAGATTTCAGGGATGTTTTAATGTGTGCCACACTGGATCACTTTGAAAATGTTGCATATGATAATTTCAGTAAGGAACATACACTCTCCGAAGCCACAATGCCTTTGTAGTACACTAAATAATCCTGTGCAGGAAGCTCTACATGTCAAGTATCGCTCCATGTACCACTGGCAACTCAACACCAAATAAACACACATGACTGCAGGTGTCATATCAAACAAATATCCTCTTGAGCAATGTTTATTCTGCACGACATAACCTGGTCTCCATAGATGGGGCATAAAATACAAGCAGGAACAAATGCTCAACATTTATGCTAAACACATTCTTTACAGTATATATGCAATATAGAAGAAGTCTATGATGCCTTTGCACAATCACTGTAAAGAAAAGAGTCAAATACTTGGAACAACAAATGTATTATAGTGAAACAAAACATTGAAAGGTTTAATATCCTGTAATAAATGAAAATTGGCTGGCAAAATATTTACTCCAAGGGTAGGAGTTTAAGATTTCCTGTTTTTAAAGCATGTATTAATTAATTGGTATTCTTTTTAAAATCCTGGGTTACACTAAAGGAAAAATAATAGAAATGCACAACTAACAACTGCAACAGACTTTGGAGCTGTTGCATGCAAGGTATGTGATACGTGGCAGTGGGGACACTACAGAGAGCACAAAGCTAGCTTTACTCACTCCAAATGTTCACATTCACAGACATTCTCAATTGATGGTTAATAATGAGTCAACATGTTAACTGGTGCAGCACTGTGGCCTTGTCCCTGCAGCACAAGACACAGAGACAAGATGCAGCGCGATAATAAGAGCGTTGCTACTGGCTGACAAACATAGTGTGACAAGAGAGAGAATCCAGCGGCACTCAGGGTTCCTGCTGGATGGAGGAGGAATATTTATGTCACACCATCCAGAGGTGTGAGCATAATGCTGAGAGCCTGGGGAGCCGCGATTTGTTTGAGATGAAGTGACTAAGACAGCGAGAAAAAGTGGAAGGTGTGTTTGCTTTAGGGCGGTCCTCGACAATGAAAACCACCTGTCTGACTAATCAATTATATTTATTTGTTGTCTTCCACTGGGAGATGTCACTGCATGCATGTCATGTAGACTGGTTTTATGTCATTCATACGGCCCCAACTATTGGTTTCCATATCTCATGTATGCAGTATGGTATAGCTAGAAAGCATAAGCGGGTGAGTTTGGAGCGCTGGTTTTGACAGTGCTCATCTTCATGGCATGCCAAAAGTATGTGAACACTGTAAAAAACATTATAAAAAGCAGTTCTAGTCTTACCACTGTTGCAATACTAATTATCCATGAGTAATAGTAAAGCAATGGTATTGTATTGAAGGGATCAGAGAGCACATTAACAGAATATTTTCCGTCACTTTTCTTGCATTGAAAAACCTAAAAGCGTTCATATTGACAGATGCATTTGTCATGTAATTATTATTATCAACTATTATTATTACTTGCGATCATACCAGTGGGAATAAATAATATGATACTTGCTTGCCAATAAGATATGTTGTGATTTACGTTGCAACATTAGGTGAACTGGCCATGTGTTTACTATGTGCTTAGTCGCCTTGCGCAGGCAGAGTTCTGTGCTGTGGCTCTGCTGCTGCCGGGGCAGACACTTTCAGTTTATAATTGCAGCGTCTGTTGTCCAAAGTATTGATAACACGCTTTGTATTTATTTGATGAATGTTGGAGGTTATTTCTGTTCTTTTTTTTAAAACTATCTTGGTATGTCTAGTAAAGGGCACACAGGCAGGGTATAATAACAGCATTTTAAAAAGTTAAATAGCATTTATATAAAAAGCCATTACATAGATTACACTGGGGGAACTTGAATAAATAGTTTCCACATTGCTATGAGCGAGGATGCAAACAGAGCACTCTTCAGCATGAAAACACATGATCATCACCAAAAAACTTGACCCTCACTCAACATTTTTCCAGATCACAACACCTGACAAGCTGCTGTGGTCGCCAATCAAATACATGCAAATCTTACTTGAAACAGTAAAGTGTTACATTTTTATACTCACAAAAAAATGAAAAGAAAAATACAATCCTGCTGTGATATAATGTTGTAAAATCTTGCATGTATTACACTGTGTTTAGACATCTGATGAGCCTGGAAAGGACCCGTTACTTTATGTATTTCTGTCTCATTAATACCTGAAGCAGCACAACCCAGTGCAGTGCAGCACCTTGAGTGTTTAAAATCTGAGCTTTATTCGATTTTAGTGTCCGCCAAAAGTGGCATTAGATGGCATTGTAAACCCTCCTAACAACACATTGTTATTTTAGAACAAAGTCAAAATGAGAAAAGAGTACAGGCCATTATCAACATGCATGAGAGAAGATGGTAGCACCGCCATTCACAGAGAAAGGGATATGCCGTTTACAGCTGAAGGTAGTGAGAGCTGAGGAATCTAAAGGACATATCCAAATCAAATCAAGCTCATCAGTTAATAATGTATGATGAGTAGCGCCTTGGTCTGAAGGATGGGAGAGGACTGGGCTGATATAGTGAGGCAGTCACCCTCCCATCTGCTGTCTGCTGCTGCTGGATGTCTTCATTGAGATTCAGTCAGAATCCAGCCTTTAATGAGGGCACTTGGCCTACGTACTTTCCAGAGTAAACACAGCCTTCCAGATCTGCTGCGCTAGCCCGCTGTCTGTCCCTGGCATCAGGCAAGCAGGTGCTCCATGTGGAGGAAGCTTGTTTAAGGCTGAAGGGACCATCCGTCTTTCCCTCCGTGGCTCTTCTCAGCCCCTCCTCTCTAACCAGCAGCCACATGGAAGCTCTCAGAGCGGCAGCATTCAGTTCAACCACATGCGCTCATGCCTGGCCCTGCATTCATTTCTGAATGGGAACACACTGACACACACACACATACACACACACACACACTGTGCGACCTTGCCCCCAGGCTCCTTGGCTGGAGACCAAAAATGCAAAGCAATGTTTTGGTTAGGTAGCGCCACATGCATTCAGGGGAGCCCCAACCATGAGAGGAGGGGGAGAGGAGAGAGAAATGGAGTAGTACTCCTCTCTTCTTACAGGCTTCTTTTTTCACTTTCTTCTTCCATTTGTTTCTCATTACTCCCTTCTTCTAATCCCGTTCCTTCTTGAACTCACTTACTGCCACACTGCTCGATTTTTTTTTGGTTTATTCCCTATGACTCTTGTCTGGGAGCTGGTGGCTATAAATAATCACAAAAACAGTCCCAGCAGTGGTCCAGACTGGGGACGTCTGTCATCTTGCCCTCGGGCTGAGTGTCTGGCCTTAGAGGGACAGGTGCAGCGTGGCTGCCCAGCCTTTCACTTGCCGTAGTGTCATACTAGATAGCGCAGGACTGCCACTGAGAGCTGGCAGGGTAATATATCCTCTGTTTGTTCATACTTTAAGGTGCTTGAAGTGGGCCATGGTATCTGAATGTTTTTTTTTTTTAATTGCAGAGAATTCCCCTCAAAAGAAATTCATATGACTCAAGAATTGACCAATGCTCCTTGCATAATAAGTTATAGAACTTGACGTTTAAGCATCGTACACAAATCAGGCTTCAGCGAGTCACGCAGGACTCCCATTGCTAGGCCAATGTAACATTGCATCCATAGGAAAATGTGTCAGCTACACAGCATGCAAACCACAACAGCTTTGTTTACATTCCAGCTTACAAGAGTACGCCAGGTCCGAAACATCAGACATGAAAACTGAATCACTGTCTGCAGAGTTTGGCCTGAGCACTACCTAAATGAAAATTATGAATCAGATAATATTTTGTAGGCTGTGCCATCGTACTACCACGAGTCTCAGGAGAAAATGGAAATGTATGTATGTTCATTGAAAACGATCACAAGTGCAAAGACTGAAATTTGTAAGTTAACCAATACCCATATGGCTTATTAGTCATTTTTTTTGCTTAATAGACCAATCAACTTATTCCTTACAACTGTGCAACACATCTTAGTTTCATTTATGTATGCGTGTGGCTTAAGAGTATGTGTGTAGAAGTGCGTAGAAAGTGGAGCTGGGAATCTTGTTAATTCATCAGTGGGTGTTGGTGTTAAAAGAGTAATTTTGCACAGAGTGCAAGTTTCTCACCTCCTGGAAAAAGTAGTACACTGGGTATGAAGAGCAGAGAGGGAGAGAGAAAAATGTTGCATCTGTGTCCATATTGAAGTTAATAGTGTTTATTTTAAAGCTCTATCACTAAACAGAAATATCTTAAACTTGTAACCCTCCATTGCAACAACTGGAGGGCAAATTCAGGCTAGTTTGTCCATTTCTTCAGTTTCTTCATCCTAATAAATGTATTGATGCGCTGACATTTTGAGTCACCAGCAGGTCATACTTTGGACTAAAATGTTTGAGAATTAAGAAATGATCAAATTCCCATCTGCCTGTTAGACAGTATTATACAGTCCCAGACTACAATATGCCTACAGACCCGCTGGTCGACATCAGTCGTTACAGCAGGATGATGTTCACTAACTTGATCCAATTTGAACAAACTGCAATATAGTTATACTACTGACAGTTTGTTTTATTGAAAATATTGCCCTCACTTTTTTCTTTCTGTGCCAGACGGTGTAATATATTTTTCATTATTTTTTGTTGTTGTTTACTGATGTTAATGTACTTTCAGGAAAAGGCAATCAATCAATCGATCAATTAATTAATTAAAGCCATAGGTTTAAGCTTTCAGATGTTTTTCATTTCATATTTCTATGTGCTACAGAGGCTGAGAAATAAATTATTTAGGAAACATTGACAATCTGCAGTTTTCTTGAAAACCTTCAGGTTTTAGGAGGTTGCTTTGAAACAAAGCTTAGGCTTCAGAGGGTGTTTTCTGGGCGGACTCCGGTCTTGATGGGTTCATTTAGATAAACACAACATATTTCACCAGCATACACCATCAGCAACAACAAAACACTACCTGCAGGACTAGAATAGTTGTTTCTGAATTGTTTATCCACTCATTTTTATTTTCTCCATCTTGTTTGTGCCTCACCTGACCCAGATATTTCCGTGTCAACTTCTTGAAAATAACTATAACTTTACTATTGGAATATATTATGGTTATTTATTATTATTATTTCCATTGAGTTCTATTTTATTTTATCGGAGAAAAGACTGTTGGCAAACGAAAAAATATTTGAAGTCAAGTGTGCAGCAGCCTGTCATTATTAAAACCAGTTACGAACCAGATAGTCGGCAGGTAGTTTCATAATGTACAGAAATGTCTGCGGCAAGGACGGCAACTCACCTCTTGAAATACAGACCCGTCTGAACTCCCATGCTTTGTGCGTGTGACTTTTTTGCCATGTCATCCCCATTCATACCATTACAACAAAGCAAAGTGTTTTTTGTTTCAAAAGTTCTGCCGGGGCGTCCCAGTGGCACACCTGGTTAACCGCATACCACATAGGCTCGGTCCTTGTGCGCGGGTGGCCCAGGTTCGAATCCGACTGTGACTCCCTTTTCACTCTGTATCTCTTACTATCGATAAAGTCAAAGCATGGCCAAAAATATCTTTTAAAAAAGTCCTGCCTACCCATTGTTTTTGAGGTCAATAAATGCATGTGCTACAACCCAAATTCTAGAAAAGTGGGAACACTGAAGAGTGAGGCCATCTTTCCCAGTAAACCATGAGGCAGTCCAGTCAAATGTGGATGCAAGAGATTTCAAGCTTGATGCCAAAGCAGCTGGACAGAGTTGTACAGAATTACTCAAAGATTTATTGTTTTTCATATGAGGAAATTTGAGGTGGAAAATCTATATTTGGAAAGCCAGCTTTACTTCATAGAAGAATGTTTGCACAAAAGGGGTTGTGTATAAACAACAAACTTTTTTCAGCCTCAGTCTTATTTTTCTCTACCTCACACACTGCAGATGGATGCAAATGGCATCAGCAAAAATAGCAGTTGTGGCAAAGGGAATTAGATTGTTTTATAAGATGGGAAAAAAAGTATAAATACATGCACAGGCACAATAATTAACAATCAGCCCATCCTACAAGAACGGCAAGATGATGTCAAAACGCTTCACGTAGGGGTAGGTGGGTGGTGACACATAACTCACCATTTCCCTCGTTTGCTCTGGTGCTCCCCCTTCTTTTTCTTTGGAATTTTCTGGTTGCCCCCAGTCAGAAGCATAAATGGCTCCATTAGCAGTTGCGTCATGAGCTTACTGTCTACCTGCTAGGCTTTAAAGGTGCCACTTGCACAGTGAACATTTGGGTGTTGGGGTGTTTCTCTGACATGGCCATGACTGACACATGTTTAACTACAATTTCAGCAATGCATGTCAATTCAGTTTATAGTTAGGTATAAGCACACTTATGGCTTTGATCAGCAAAAAGATAAATGGACTATGAGGAGACTCACCTTAACCATAACGTTAACATCGGAAGAGCAAAGAGGACTATTAGCTTAACCAAACTGAATAAAAGGAAATACATGAAAACAAAGGGTTTTTAAGAGGTGCTGTGCAGCTGCAATTTTACATCATTTGGATACTTAAGCTACAGTCTTTGTCTATTTATTTGCTAATCACCTAGCCATTTGGCACTCAATTAGTGATGAACATTGTTTTATCAGTCCTTATTATAACGCAGTCCTAAACAGTTCTGGCCCTCCATTGTAAGGGAACGATTGTTTAATGACTCGCTCTCATTGTGGATATTATGCACTGCTTTTGCAGAACATGAACACTGGATCAATAAATTACAGCACCATGTCTTATCCCGTGCCGTCCAGATGCTCTCCACATTGTTTTTCTACATTTGAGCAATGCACCGAAGCCGTATGATGGAGAGGAAAACCCTGGGGGCAACACACCTTGAGTTGTGCCGATATCGATACAGGTGTTAGAAATGTCTCCAATACAGCCTAAAATGCTGAACTGAGTATCAGAATACGTATGTTACCTCATCACATCATACATCAGCTCATTTATGCTTCACCGATACAAAAACAACATGTGTCACTCACTCTAAAAAAGTTCAGGTACTGGAATCATTTTTGAGAAGGAAAACGGTACCATAATATATCTTATCTTAACAAAACCTATACTCACTACCTACTTCTGTTTATTTTGGACAGAGGGGCAAGGGGAGCCCAATGACCATGCAGGGTTGCACATGGCCTGCATATAGAGACAGACGGGCACATGTTTGCTCTCTGCCACTACAATAAAAAGGAACCTCGCCAACCACACACAATACAAAGTAAACACACACTGCAAGCATATATGCTTTACTACACATCTAATTATGCAGACCCTCCCCATAAACATGAGTGACATTACACCCCCATATAGGACGAGCAAACTTGGCACTTCTGCAAAATGCAAAGGCCAAATGTCACAAAGCTCCAGGCATGACAGTCACAGAATAATAGCCATCTCTTTATCCACAGTAATTTACGGCTGATGACAGTGTTGCCCGGTGCAGTCCCATGGGGTCCGTTAGGTCCCAATTGAATCGGGCAAAAACTATAAAGAGTAGGCAGGGCAGTTCAATGATTGATCACTGCAGACATGTGGTGCCTCTGCCATGTGTGATGGGCGTTGTAATTCATTGTTGCTGTGTCAGCTGCTTTTGTTCAAAAGCTGTCCAACTTATTATTTTTATTGTAGGCCAAACAAAATCAAATTCAATGATGAGCATGCGTCAGTAAACCTCTCAGGAAAAAGATTTGCCTCGCTATATATAAAGATCTACATGCCGGCAAATTCACTTATGTAAAAGAAACATGTCATTTGAAAACTGACGGTTTTATTATTTTTACAGAACATAGCTCTGGGTATGACCCAGTAAGGACTGGCTATACGTATTCCAGCGTTACATTAAAGTGGCAATTATAATTTTTTTCCCACGACGGGGCACACATTTTTCCAACCAAGTTGCACTATAGACAGAAGTTTCAAACTGCTGGAATATTACATTTTTATAGTGCGAATTAGTGTGGGGAAACTTTTCCTTTCGCCCCCAATTATTTCTGCCCTTGGTTGGTTAGAAAGATAACTGACTACTTCCACATCCAGGAGACACTGAGCCACTCTTAGTTTTCTCCTCCTGAGAAAACATTACTTGATATATGTTTGGCTTTTTTTGCCTGTTGCTTAGCTGGACACAGTGCGAACAGTCAGTTTAACAAAACTATTTTACGTTGAAACAGTTGCCTGTGGGGTTTGTTGAGACCAGAAAACAGTAAATGATTATAATTAATGTATGAATTCCTGGGTCAACTTTTGACCTTTGACCTACAAAATCAATCTACAAGTCTGAGCGGGCGTTTTTGCCTGAATTTGATGGAATTCCCTCAAGCTGTTCCTGAGATGCCGTGTTCACAAGAATAGGACGGATGGCTGGAAAGCCATGAAAACATTGATTGGTGTAGGTTTAACAGAGTGCTGTACTATGGGTTGTTTAAGTCTTAATTTTGCTAGGCTAGCATGTTTATACCCATCTGTCCTCCACCCAAGTCTGGTATTGTAAATCAGTCCCAGCAGTGTCTAGTAAACCCAGTTTAGCCTGCAGGAGTTGTCTGCTGGCTAATGTTACATGTTTGCCTGCCATTGAGGGAATAAATTCCTAACAGCCTCTTTAACACAGAAATGGAGCAGAGTCATCTGTCGAGAGGCCAAGAAACACAGTATCATATCAGAAAATGAAAAGCCTGGAGATACATTAATGGGTTGAGGAAAACCTACCAGTCAACCAGTGTCAACAGACGAGTCTGTAAGAATGTTACTATGATTCTAATGTTTACTACACGAGTAACTATCTCCTTTAATGCTTTTTTAAAGTAAAGTCTGTGGTTATTTAACCCTCTAAAGCCTCAATTGTCAATTAATTGTCCCAGACATGGTTCAATATTATTGCCAATTCCTACCGTACTCTTTAAGCACGTATCAAGTGGTACACATCAAATGGTTTAAAGGAACTTACCCTTTCTGTCAGTGTAAAGTCACTACCATGCATTACCTTTCTGCGATCACACCCCATTTGACCCTTGTTTTGATCATCCACTATTTGACACGCTTTCCTGATTAACTATACAGTACACAAGGGAATTTTTGTTTTTTATGAGAAAAGTTGTATTTAGGCGTTTTTGTTTTGGTGTAAAGTTTGGTGCAACTACACCCTTTAATAACTGAATAACAGCAACTTTTGTTTTTTAGTAGCACTGTCCATGCCAACATACAGGCACCATACAAACTGCATCGGTGAGCTGAGAATCTCACAGTTCAGACACAACTTAAAGTTTGCCTCTGGCATAAACAGAACCAACGTTACTGAGCGTGGTATCGATGCTACACTAGCCTTTTGAGGGTTAAATGAAACAATACGTGTAAAAGATGTTCAGTGTAACGACAAAGCTTTTATAGCTTTTTTAAGCAGAAACATGTGTTCCAAAAAGGGGGTCTGACTTGTAATCAAGCTCATCTTATTTTTTGGCCATGGCAGTAATTAATAACTCCCATATCTCTGATGCGCTTCAGTAATGCAGACTAATGCAGTCAAGATAACAAAGTGAAAGTTTTCTAATCCCAATTATTTTCAGAGTATTTACATGTAGATTTCTATTATGTATTCCAACGCATTTCAACAGTGCATGTGTGCACAGAGAGCAATGTCATATAAGAACCTCACATAGTGTAACGCAAGCAGCAAGAACTTCAGCAAATAAAATATTTACTGTACAATCACAGGCAGTCCAGTCACATCCAGATTGGTCTGCGGGTGCATATGCTTGCTTAGGGGTGCTGTGGCCAAGGAGATGACTGTGTTTTTGTCTCTGCTAATTCATGTTTTTTGGTCGCTGAATTGAGCCGCAGTATGAAACACTGTTTGACAGTGTTTGACACTTTTTTCTTCTCTCGCGAGCAACTAACGCCTGATCATCACACAACACGGACATGACTGCAATAAATAAAATTAAATCTCTCTTAAAATGATTACAAGTGCTTTAGGAGACCCTGTGTGGAACCTTGATTAGCGCTAACAGATATACATTTTATATGAACAGCATGCCATGAATTGACATGGCATCTGATTCAGGCAAAAACTGCAAGAGAATTGCGGTCTAACATTGTGCATCCATCAGACGTATGATGAAACATTTCAAGCAGTTTACTGCTGTGTAGGAACAGAGTCAGGCAGATGCTCGTGCTCTGCTAACATTCATATACTCAGTTGTCATTGTGATACACCCATTTAAAACTAGTGGTGTGTAATGAAACAGTGCTGCTATTCATCTCTTCAATCTACAGATTCATAGATTATTTCTGTTTTAGAGAGGTGTTTCATTAACTGAGACTACTTTGTACTGCTGTTGAATTCAGGGTCCCAACATCTGTCTCCAAAATGAAATACAAGCATGTTCAAGCTTATCTAGCACCTTACGTTTATATACATGACACTGATTATTTCACTTCAACATAATAAATTAGATGTTATGTGATAATAAACAACTACAATTATGTTTCCTGAAAGCATTCTACAGAGGGATGATAATTTATAGGAAGCTCTTTTCCAGAAAGCTCTGAACATTTAATTCAACACCAATGCACTTTTCAAACCTTGAAAACACTTTACTGCAATCCAAATGTTTCAAAGACCTCCAGCATCTGTGAGTCAGTGAACTGTAGTGAGTTATACCTCATGGAGGTTGGATTTTACTGTTGAGACTGTATTAGACTGCATTAGTACAAGGCAAGTGTACCTTATAAAGTGTCCCTCCAATTACTTGCTCACCGAAGACCCAAACCACAACACTGCAGTACATGCAGTAAAACCACAGTAAGTACGACCCACAAACAGCCCAGTGCAGCAAGCTGATCTGACGAGTTTTAACTGTGCTGCATGGGTAGTCAGTAAATGTACGAGCATGGTCACACGGCAATGCTGAGTGTAAATCTACATGATGTGCAAACACTGTTGAGGCCTTACCTGGTCCATCAGACGCTGACAGGGCAGGTGAATTCAGCTTCGGCCGCTTAGAGTTGGGAGGTCCGACGTCCAGCAGGTTTTCAGCCATAGTTGTTCTCTTGTCCGGCCGGTTGCTTAAGTTGATAATTGTGATTACCTTATTACAGGGAAGTTGTTTTATCAACCCGAACCTTCACATTAGCAAGCTGACAGCCTGCTAACGTTAGCTAACTAGCTAACAGCTAGCTAATTGCCTGCTACCAGCTAAGTTAACTGTTAGCGTTAGCTACTCCTTGCTGTGAGAGTCAGTCTTTCAAAAGAGATGCAATAGCGCCCCGCTTCGCCACCGCCATTCACCCCATGATAATCCAACACCCAACACCCACATTATTATCGTTAAATAACCCAAAATAAAATATCCCCCATGTAAAAATCAAACTTCAAAATGACAATCCAATAAAATCAGGTGGACTGCTGCATTCCGGGGAAAAGGTCGTAATTTCTAGATGTTCCAAGTACCCATTTTGCGTGACGTCAAATTTCTTCATGCAAAAATCGCGCGAAGCTCCACAAAAATACGCAATTGCATGAAAATACTGTATTTTTGCAAATCACCTCGAAAGTCACGATCTGCACTCTGCTTGCCCACGGTAAACAATACTGCTCCCGAACGGCGACAGGGGCTGAATCGCCGCACTCTGAAGGGGAAATCAGATATACGGAGCGTTTTTGCCCGACGACCACCGATCCAATTCACGTTTTTTCGCACAAAATGTCTCCGAGGCGACGTTAAGATTTCGTTTTCAGGGGAAGGACGCTGTCATATCGCGTCAAGGATGCTCGATTTTCTACGTAAAAACCAGTGTTGGACCGAAATCCTAATTCCGAGCCACGACAAGATGGCGGCTGTTGATTCCTTCGATACAAAAAAGTTTTTTTTTCTTTTCCAGATCGTCTGTGGAGGGGGAGGGGCCGCGCTATCACGCCCTACGTGAAAACACCGCTCCCGGTGACCGCTGGGGGCGCTACAGCACCACAGTTTACCAGTCAGTTCATACATTTATAATTCATTTTCATAGTTAAATTATATATAAATGTATTATTAAAAACGTCAATATTTAAATATTTTATGTTGAATGAATTATTCAAAAATACATTAATTTTATACATCATTTCAGTCCTGTGTTGCATATTATTTTCTGAATAAAACTACTAAAATTGCTGTAAATGATACCATCAGTTTCATGTGAAATTCAATACAGTTCTGATACACTCAACAAGTAGAATGCCATGATGGTAGTAACCTGTCTGTCTAAAGTCAGTAAACATTTTACATGATCTAGATTGTCTTTTTTATAATGATGATAATGTGATTTTCTGTACATTATCAAAGAGATTTATGCATATTAGTCCTCCCTGCAGATTAGCACAGCTGCAAAAATACACACACAAAATACCAACAAACAGCTGGTGCCAATATAGTTAGCTCTTTTTCTTTTATCATATTTTATTAATTTCTTCTGTTTATCCTTTAATAACTTCATGGCTGGATTTTTACTCTTCCTTTCCTTGTTTGCTGCTAAAAGCGAATAACAACAGACGTCGACATAGAAATAATTAACTCATATAGGTTCTGGCAGTGAATATTTAGCCTAATATACTGAAGATATGCACTGTATAAGTTGGCTCTTCAACAAGGATTCCACTTTATTGGCAGTGTTGGGACTACCTGGAACTAAAGCAATGTGAATATAGCCCACTTCTCTGATTTACTCAGCAATTTAAAAACAAAACAAAATGGCAATTTAGTCTGATTGTCAGGCTACTGTGCATAAACAGTTTGACATGAACTTATCTTCACTGTAGACTTCACAACTCAACCTTTTTTTTCTGTTTGGAGATTTATTTCTCTCATACTGAAAAAAGGAGTAATAAAATCATAACACTCACACTTGCTCAAACAGACACACATTGAATCAATTTGATAATACGTGTCGCTTTTTCATTGTTTTCTGGCAAAAAAAAATCTGACACATGCACATGTATAAAAAAATCATATGTGACATAAAATAACTGCATATGTACAAACACTGAGTGCTTTGTGCAAAATGTGTACAGATTACGATCATGTGTTGATAAATGATACATGGGTAATGTGCACAAAACATACATAATACATCTCATTCATAAACATAAAACAAATACACAAAGATTTTAAATCAAACAACTCTGTCTTATTTTTGTCCCAGTGTAATTAAAAACACATACGGGTTGAATTTATAATGAAAAGATGTGTCGCCATTTAAATGAGTGATTAGACGATGATGTGTTGCTGTGATGATTTCGACAAGGTGCTATTAAAACACTCCCTTATTTTTCTGTCACAAAGCAGAATCACACTTTTTCTACAAAATGGACGACCGAATGCCTTGAACTTCTCCTCAACACACTTGGCTGTTTTCTTGATTATATTTTAACTTGACAGCTGGACCTCTACGGACTTGTCTTTCCCTCAGCCTAAACAAATCTTGTCATACACACATCATCTATCAAAGGACAAAATCCAAGTTACCTTAAATGAGCAAAGCTTAGTGATTTTGAAGAATCCAGCGTGTTGGCAGTACATGCTTCATGCTCAAAGAATGATATTGAAATGAAATAAAAAAAGAATGATATTATGATGCAGAATCAAACTGAAAATGTAGTGTGTCCACCAAAGCAGAAAACATCATTCGTTCGCATGCAAACACACACTTCTCCCCTCACTCTATCATAGATCACAGAGCCAGCAGTGTTGACTTTAATATTTTATTCATATGTGTGTACAGATGTGCGCTACTGGAGAGGTGGTGTGCCCATCGACCTGTGGAGCTCCACATCTCAAATCTGCTGTGGCTACTTTCTGTCACTGCTGTGCCTGCTGGGGCTGCTACAGCATGAGGCAGAGGGGTGATCAGGAAGGGGCAAAAAACTAAAACTTTCCTCAAGATTTCCTAATTTTGTGTGGTATGATTTATTAGATTTGGCAATCTTTAGTGTGCTGTTGTGTACGCTTTTTTATGTCTATATCTAGCTTCTTTGGATTTTCAGGACATTGATGCTACATTGAGGTTATCATGTGATTATTTGATACAAACAATCACAGCTCACACACGTGCTGCTGAAAAATAATCCTATTTCAAAAGGCACTGGTTCTGTATGTTTGGAGTGCATAATGGTAGAGGTAAACAAAGAAGCGTATGCTACAGATGGAGGTGGCTACATAGATAGTAGAGATGGTTCCTCTTATTTTTCATGTTATCTCTTTATCTATTACCACTTTTCCACCAAATGAGCTCTGGTTCTTGAACCTGTTCTGTTCAGGATTCTTGGGTCCTATCTACCAAGTTTCCACTAGTTTTAAGGAAAATCATTATAACTTAAGAATGTGTCATCAGCAGATGGTGTTTCACTTTTGTTCTTTTATAACAGATATTTGTTTTTCATCCTCAAAACTAGCATGGACCAATAAAAGATAAGAAGAAGTAGAAGACTATTACATGCAAGACTATCCTCTCTTTCCAGCCTATTATATGCCATGCCCACTGAGGAACTTACTTATGAATTATTAAAAGCCTGTGGTGGTGATATGTGTTTGGAGGACAGATTTCAAATTTCAGGGCTTTCTTATCTCCATTTTAAAGAATGCAGCTTTTTGCGTGTAATGTCTCTTGAGAAATGGCAGCAACAGCAAAAAGAAAAAAGATTAAACAGTGGCCATGCAGCTGATTGATTCCTTTTGCATCATATTACAGTGATCTTTTCCGTGTTATTGTAGAAATCAAATATCTTTCTCACACATACAAGGGGGAAACAAGTGCTTTAAGGAGTAAAGACAAAGCATGAAGTGAATAAAGAGCAAAGAAAACTACAGAGGTACCAGCTATTTGATGAGAACACCACCAGTGACAGAATAAAAGAACTGGAAAAGAGCAACAAAAAAAAA
>CAFUXE010000277.1:301548-316541 GCA_903364295.1 Serranus cabrilla | reverse complement strand
AAAAAAAAAAAAAAAAATGCAGCAAAACCTGCACAACGAGCATAATTTCCTCAAACATACAATCACAATCTATCCTCATTATGAAAACAGCATGATAAAAAAAAATCTTTCTGAAAACCAAAATACTCAAAAAAAAAATACAGTCATACTTTTTTAGGCACCACAAACAATCAGCTAGTTTAGGTTGCACTGCACCTATAGATCACTCAATTAAAGTGGCACAATTTAAGTATAATGATACAGTAGAGGGCCCCCTCCATATAAGGCTGTGACAGGATAGAGTTAAACGTCCCACACCTTCAACAGCAAATCACACAGCTAAAGGCAGACAACACTTAGCTACTGAATAAATCTATAGTGATGGACTGACCAATGTTTGTTTTTTCTTCCGGTGAAGAAGGCAACGAATGGAACTAAAGGAGTGTGAGGTTTGTAGCTGATCTGTGCTTTGACACTTGAACCAACAGCAATGTGGACCACCCTATCAAATATGGAGAACTACACAGTGATTGTCCCTCACAGTCCCACTTCAAGTGATACTCCACTCAAAATCTTTTGAGAACCAAACGCTCACCCTGCATTTAAAGGTAATAATGTTTTAGGCTTCTCCAAATTTTGTCCCTTTGTGCCTTACAGCTCCGTTGACTAAAACTAGCAAAACACTTCTATAAATTAAGACTGATATGGGCTCTGTAGTTTCATTTTGAGTAAATCTAAAATACACCATCATTTAGAAACACTCACTAAATAAAAAGTTCAGACTAGTATGTGACAACATTATTCTTTACCTTTCATTTGATCCGGTCTTTTTGTTATTGTGTCAAACCAAATTTTGCTCAAGTATGAGTGTTCTTAAATCCTTTGTGGCCATGAGCTGTTCAGCCATGACATTAAAAATTATTCAGACAATAACAAGCTATGCTGTCTCTACTCCAGCAAAACAAACTCCTCCTGACACTCAGGTTTCCACCATTGTCTTCTGGTAATAAGTCATATGTCAAAATTTCACAACAAAATTGTTGTAATTTTTACACACAAAAAAAGGGAAAATGGGGTCCAGGTTGAAAAATGCCAAAGTTTCCCTTTCTTTACCTGTCAATACTTTACTGACTGCTATGATAATGATAATAATAATAATAATAATAATGCCTAGCCGTTGAGATTGTTGCCGACAGGGCAGGGAAGTCAGAAAGTATGGAAAAGCGCACTAACACATGTTGGTCTTGGTGTTTTAATTTGTTTTTGTTTGTATCTATTTGTCAAAAACAAAGATATGTAATATCTCTCTGTGAGAGTAGGTGAAACATGTTATAATATATATAATTTGCTCTTTTATCCAGCCCAGCAGCTTTAAGTCCTACATATGAGTGAGTGCTATACTGAGCGGTTCTGACCAATGAAAAAGCAGACCGGATCATGCCGTATTTAGCCGTACTGTGATGGAAATACGACTGACACCCTCTGATCATGCACACAGATGGACGGCAGAGAAGTGAATTATGCTGCAGGATGGGTTCCTGTCGGAACTACAACCTTTTTTACACCTTTGTTTCAGGTCTAGGGGGGTGAGTGTTTCATACTCAGCAGACACGTCTCAGGTGGAGTATCATTCTAAGTATATTTAAAGTGCCTTACTGCTTTTGTGATGATCTCACTGTTTAACAATACAGTTTCTGCCAAATCTATGTTCCCTTTTCTGATTTGATTTTGTGCTTTTGATTGTACTCATTGTGACAGACAAGAACTCTGGTAAGATTTTCTTAAAAGCTATTTCACGGTAATAACTACCAAATACAAGTGGTCGACAAAACACTGTGCAAGACCTGTGCTTAAAATATGCATTTAGCTGCTAAACAAACTAAAAGCTATGCAGCGTGCTGTGTAGCATGTCCCCTTTGACAGAGACTGTAGCACAAATGAATACTGTATTAAGCCCTCCTGTCAAAGCAGAATACATAAATTAACACTGCTTCATGTGATTCCCTCATTCTTCCCATAGTTCCCTGCTCAGCCCATCATGCTGCACTGGCACTTATATAGAATCTAAAATAATTTTCCCTTAAATAAGGTCAAGACTTTGATCAAGTTAAAACAAATGATATGGCACAACAATAATGATTTTTTAAAAGAAATACTTGCATTGAAAATAAAAGCATGGAGTAAGAAACCACAGCATGTTCCGTAGTCTAAGATTGTTTAAAACTTTGTTCAGTATTCATATTTGTTCATTCACTGTTCTAGTCCTGAAGGCACTTGATAACAAAAATGAATAAGAAAAAACATCAAGAACAACACCAACAAATCTTCCTTCCCTCTGAACCCTTTCAGCCTTCTCCTGTACACACTGCTGTGCTCAGCACAGGTCTGACCCGCCCAGCACTCAGGCAGCTAACCATGACACACGTCAGTAGCCTTTTTTAAGTAGCCACCGTTGCCACTGTTTGTGTTGTAGTGACAAACTCCCTGTTCTTCATCCACGTCGAAGACACTTCGCCCCGGCATAAAAAAAAGGCCGTCCTGCCCGCACCTGCCATCGGTCCTGGAGAGTCAGCAGCTGGGGGCAGCAGCGGGACAGAAGGCAGGGAGAAAAGAGAGGAGGGATCAGAGACGAGCGTAAAACTCCTCGTTGAGTTTTGTCAGCTCATTGGACTCCACCTCTTCATCCTCCACCTCTTGAAGTGCCAGAGGGGCAGGCTGCACCTGGGAGGGCACTTGTGCAGCACTAGGCTCTGGGCCCAGTTCACAGGGGCGAGGGGTGTGAGGGTCTGTGGCAGTGGACTGCTTGGGGAGGTGTGGAGGGTCCCTGTATCCCTCCTCCCTCACCTCTGTGGACTTAGCTTGGACAGGCTCGGGCCCTGCTCTCGAAGGCCTTTCAGCACTCTGTGGTTGAGGAGGGAGTGGGGAAAGAGAGGAGGAAGGAGGAGGAGTGGGAGAAGAGGGAGGAAGAGCTGCTGCCTGGGCAACAGAAGTCTGATGAGCAGTTGCTGCCACGGACAAAGGTCCAACGCTGGCGCCCAGCTCCGTTCGATCTTGATATATACTTTCCCCACATTTGGGGTACAGAAAGGTCCTCATTTGACCTTTGCCCTTAACATTCACTGTACCTCTATAGTCAAACTCTAAGCCCATGGCACAGAGCACAGTGTGACTCTCCTCGCTCACCTGCACACGACACTCCACCCCGGTGGAGTCCATGCGACTGGCGATGTTGACCGTGTCTCCCCAGATGTCATAGAGCAGCTTAGTGGTGCCGATCACCCCTGCTGTCAGCGGCCCGTGGTTAAATCCAATACGGAGCTTGAATCCGAAACCCAGCATGTTCTTGTTGAAGTCGTCCAGGACGCCCATCATCTCCAGGGCGAAGTTGAAAAGTGCCCTCAAGTGACAGTGTAGAGAGTCATCGTCGTTCTCTGCGAACTGTCGGACGTTCAGTCCGGACGCTGCCATGTAGGTGGCACCGATTGTCTTGATCTTTTCAACGCTTTTGAATTCTGGTTTGCGAAGGAGCTCGTCAAAGTCTCCGATTAGCTCGTTGAGGACACGGTAGCACTCCTTTCCGCCCTCGTAGCTCTCTTCATAGAACTCGCTGAAGTTTACGATACTGGCAAAGATCACGCCCACGCTGTCGTGATTCTTGGAGTAGCTCTGGGTCACCTGAGGAGACAATCAAACGTGTTACATACGTTCACATGTTCACATGTAATGAGACAAGGTGTGTTTAGGATTACAAAACAAAAACAAATGTACTAAGCATTGTTCTGACACGTTCATTATAAAGTCAGATATTTTTGTTTCAACAACTACAAAAACCTTGAGCTGGTCAGCGACGTGGATGGGGATGATGTTGCCCAGTAACCACTCGGCCTGGTCTCGCATCGTCTGGATCTTGAAGCGGTGCTTGTCAGCCTCCACGTTGCCATGGTAATGGAGACGGTAGCTAACCTCGAACTCTCGGTTGAGGAACCAGACCAGAAGAAGGAGCAGGAAGAAGGCCAGGACCGCCTCTGGCACCAGAAGGTCAAGAGGCCGCGGGGACGGTTCAGGGCGAGGAGCTGCTGATGCTGAACCGCCATCACTGGATGTGGAGAAGTTCAGTCTGAGCGAGAGAACAGCAGATATGAGGAGTTGTTCGGGCTCAAAATAGGAATATAGCAAATAAGCAGAGCAGGAAAATGATTAACAGGATGAAATGGAGGCTGGAGATTCCACCCAGAGTCAATATAAAAGCTACTGGTTTTCTGTTTTTCCATTCCCAGGCAGTGTTTAAAAAGGTTTGATAAAAGGATGTTTTGGAGTCAGTCCCATGAGCCTAATTTTTGTAATGTCACACCACTGTTTAAATTCTTCATAGCAGAGGCAGAAATACTTGTTTCTCCACTGGCCTAAATAAATCACACCCGATACTCACTGGTTGACTACCTGGCTACACTAATGTGCCCATATGTCCATCTCTGAATGAAAAGAACATGATTATCCTGCCTGCTTCTCTGTGGTTGTTGTCAAAAAGCATAGAGTACCAAATCACCTTAAGCTAGTTACCTAAACATTTGCAATCAGCACAGATGAGCGCTTAAGACAAAGGTTTGAAGAGTTATTTGTCCTTAAAAAACCTCAGGCTCCCTGTTAGTCGACTAATAAAAACTGATGAATGCCAGAAGGTCTTCTGACTGCAACGTTTCCTCATAAAATGATTCTGTTACGACAGCAGCGTGCTCAGAGTTTGTATCCTGTCAGCTATGAGAAGCAGCTGCCAATCAAAATGCTCATTGATACAGAAAGGAGAGTCTTTTCCAGCCCTCTCTGCTCCTCTGTAGTCTAGTCAGCCAACTTGTGGCTCTAATACAAAATTCAAGCCAGCACGGGCTGTATGAGTCATTTCCACCACAAGTGACATTTAGCAGCCATTACTACTGGTGCACACAGGGAGAGGCAGAGGAGGAGAGAGGGAAGGATATGTGAATAAAGAGCAGAGTGAGATTGAGTAAAAGCCAGCGAGAGCTGTAGTTATGAAAAATACAAAGGAGAGCCGTTGCCCCTGTTGACCCTTCAAATGTCAGTCATCCATCAAACACGTCTGTTTCCACGGAGACACTCACCCATGAACTGGCAAGCTGTTATTACCGGAGCTGAAAGACGACAAGAGTGGTAGCAGTCAGGAAAAAGGGCTCACACACACACACACACACGCACACACACAGCATCACACACATGAACAAACACACATAAAACAAATGACATTAAATCCTCTCAGCAGGATAACAGGCACATAGAGGTCTGTACAACCACAATTCAATTTGTACAAAAAAGCAAAGTTCAATTTAAACATTCAATATCTTGCCTTTGTATTGTATTCAATTGCAAAATATTTGCAAATCATTGTATTCTGTCTTTATTAGTGCCAAACAACTGTGTAAATGACAATGAGAGTAATGAATTAATGTTTACACTTATGGAATGTAAACAGTTAATAAAATCAGAATATATAAACCATATTCAACTGAAAAAATAGTAAAGCACATTATTATTTCTTGATTAAGAAGTCAAATTATTGTTATATACTGTTCCTGAACAGACAAAGTAGTTTTAGTGATTTAATGTTATGCGTGTGTGTGCTGTATATTTGCATTTGCTATTTGTGTATGTGTGTGCTCACCTGTACCTGTGCAAGGGGCTGTACAGCAGCAGCAGCAGGGCGACCCCTGTAGCAGTGGCCAAGACTGAGCGCATCCAGAAACTCAGCTGACAGAAGTTACAGTACTGGATGATGGCCAGGATGGTGGCACAGCACAGGAACATGGTCACCTGGAGAAAAGGAGCGTGGCGTTTCAGTTTTTATTTTCCATAAATAACACAATACAGCTTTAGTTAACTTATATAAAAAAAAGATAATTATAGTTTTTCTGCATTGTCACAGGAATTTAAAAGGGTTCAAATGTGTGTTTCCTTTTGAAGAGTGGTATTTATTTATGCACTTAAATCTTGCACAGAGTAACAATTATGAACCCCACTGCGAAAGACACGAAGGCAGACTGTTATTTTTGTCATCATGTTGAAGTCGGCAACATGATGACGGCACATGATAAAAAGGACACATTTTTCCATGACTTTACCTCCTTTGTGGTTTTTGGTGACGAAGTCTTGACCTGAATGTTTGTTTAGCAAATGCAAAATGTGGTTCTTGTATTAAAACATTATAATTAAACCCTAATTTTTATTCTACTGTAAAATACCAATACTTTTACTTCATGTATTTGGTCATTTTAGATTTATTATGCCGGTTAGAAGAAAAATAATCCCCAGTTAGTTCTTTCTCTCCCAGTGGAATACCACCTTTGTTTTTCTCTGCATAATTTCACTGATGTGTAAACTGTCAGATGTAATATTAATTAAGTAAGAGCAGATTGAATTCAAGGAAATATTTTCGAGGATAGCAAAGGGAAAAAACTACTTTTGCTATGATATATTCGACGTAAAGAAATATATATAATTTGGGCTTTTCTGGTATATATAGATAGATCTATTCAAACAAACACACATGGACACAGCAGTTGTAATTTGGTGACATTCACAGGTTGTCAATGATTATATTGACAGGATAACATCTTTTACCCTCCCTACACATGTCCTCCCTCTCTCCCCCCCAGCACTGTTATTGGGTCTTATATCTTCAAAGGTATTAAAGTCCAGAAAACTGCATGTCTAATTAACAACCCTCCCTGAGACTGCCGCTTTGATCTGCAGGCCCTGAAGAGATGGAGAGAGCGGAGGGAGAGACGGAGTAGGGTGGGAGAGAAATGGATAAAGAAATAGGGTGTTGAAAATCCTTGAAAAACAAGATATCCAAACACCGCACATCTTGCAAGCAGCCGTTGGCTCAAAGCTGGAAAGAGGGGATCAAACTTCTACAGAGCTGGATATGGCCTTGACTCAAAACAGCAGAGAAACGCTGCAAAGTATGGCTGCTCTCAATCTTCTCACATGCAGGAATCACAGAAGAAGAAATGTCAACATTGTAGGTGCCAAGGTCCACAGACGAAGCCTCCTGAAGCCTCCTCGCTGTTTTCCTTCTACAGTTCCTATCAGGGCTAATGCCAGTTAACAGCCCTTCTGGTCTCCAAAGATCTCCAGCTTCAGACCACCATGGGCAAGGTTTCAAACCACCCGACTCCTCGCTGCTTGCGCTGGCTTGGAGATGTCAGCGAGGGCTAACCATTGTAGCTTGGAAAGCACTCGTAGCACCACTACAACAATTAGCAGTAGCCCCTGTAGCAGCAGAGGCCTTGTAGCTGCACTGAGAGTAGGAGCAGGAGTTAGATGCAGTACTGGCACTAATGTTGACGATGGCCAGTTCAGACTGGGACTGACATGTGTCCACAGCTCTAAATACAGGTGTAAACGCACCTAAGTTGCATTGAGATCTGCTTGCTCAGACCAGATTTGTTGGTGGTCTGTGCCACACATGGCCACATTCTTTTCGCAGTGTGTTCGCCACACTGAAAGACCGCCAATGCAATTGATGTCCTCTATGTAAGTATGTTCTCAGTTTGCTACAAAGTGCTACAACAGGCAACAAAAACAACAGACAGACTGTACAATGTCAGAGATTTTGAGCCAGGCGAAAAATTGTTAGTGAGTCGCATTACAAGGAGGTAACATATTTCAGGCAAGAAAATAACCATTTATATTTCCAATATGTGGTCAGTTTATCCAAATAACGCCTGTTTGAATATTTCGTGCTTTTGCGAACAGTCTGTTGGTAATGGCATACTTAACCATTCATTTAGCAGGCAGTTTGCATACTGACTGAGCATGTAGGCAGCACGCTGGTGATTCCCAACACAATCTCTGTTTGTATTGTTTCTATTTCTTTGTCTTTTAATTTCCAGAGGACTAGGTAGGGGGAGAACATTGCTGCATACTGCCAGTTTAAAACTACAACACATTTGGGCTTTGTAAATGGAAATGATGTACAATTATTTATCATTATTGCTTAACTTTTTTATTTTGTCTGTGTTATTTAGAAGTTTATGAAAAATGTGTGAAGCACTTAATGCTGCATGTTTGTATTAAAAGGTGCTAAATACTGTCAATAAAGTTGAATTAAGTTGAGCTAGGGGGGTTTTCTACCACCCATCAACTGACATATTTACCTGGAGGGGCAAGTGGACGCTGCAGGTGAGGTGGGACAGGACAGAGATGGCAGGGAGGGAGACCAACACTGCTCCAATCACGTGACGGGGGACCCATCCAGAGACCACCAGTAGCAGGGAGCGGGTACAGTTCATCACCTCCTCCAGGTAGAAGGCCATACTGCAGGAGAGGAGAGGAGGACAAAGTTCATTCTGAATCAAACCAAAATCAGAATAAGCGAAAGACCTAAGCAAACAAAATCAAAGTCAAACACAAAACAAGAGAAAAGAATACATATTATTTCTCCTCGTATCACTCGGCTCCACCCCCGGTGCTCTTCCTGCTCATTCTGGGGAAAAAACTGCAGCAGAATCTCATCAGTGCTTAATTAAGGCCCATTATTAAAACACAACTATACTGTCTAAGTCCCTGCAAGAAGATGAAGATTTATTGCCCATTCTGGCAATGACAATAAGTGGAAGTTAATTTGTTTTCAATTGTTCTCCACTGAAAAGCATTCACACTCATAAAACACACCACAAAATACATAAAACACAGTTTTAGCAGTTCAGACACTGGAAACTCATAACAGACACTTTTTTTTTTGTTTGGAGCTCTACCTGGTACCTGGACGTCATTGTGTCAATTTCTGAGCCAATACTTTTGTAAAAAAACTGGACATGAGCCAGTCAGAACCAGTCTGACCGGGGAAGATAATATATTGTGGTGTGGAAGCCAACCACCACATAAAATAATTTGTTTTGGTTTCAGTGGAGAGTTGTGGTGCTATGCGATGGTTTATCAGTGGTTTTCAATCCTGAGCCACTGAGGCCCAAGAGGTACAGGCTTTCAATCCAACCAAACACCACAGCAGTCAATTTAAAACCAACAGAGATAATATTGGGCCCTGATGGCACAAAACTGACAACAACAGCCTACATGACATTTCAGAAGCTCTTCCATCCTGCCAGGAAAACATTAACCGGGGAAAACACAACGTCCTTGTCATTTTGTTTTGCAAAAATGGTCAAAGTTTGAGATCATGAATTTATTTTCTTATCAGAATATGTTTATATTGTCCTTACAAAAACCTATTGGTTCGACTCTTTTTGTGGATTTAGTCCCACCCACAAAAGACACCCACAGACGCAGCGTCCTCACCGTATGGACAACACCAGGGAGGCCAGCTCCAACAGGCCAGCCAGCGGAGCCAGGGCCAGGGCAGCAGTCGCAGGAGGGCCCACGGTGGACGGGCTCACCAGAGGTGGAAGGAAGCAGGCGAGTGTCAGGGCCAGGAAGACAAAACAGCTGAGCAGAACATCCAGGAAGGAGCTGAAGGTGGAGCTCGCAAATGTCTGCACCTGAACCTGGTTCCTCACCTGGAGCGGAAGAGGTGTGTGAGAGTGAGAGTCAGTCTCCAATGCATTCACAATAAACTCCAGTGTGTTTTTAAGTAATATGTAGTAATAAATCTAAGCAGTTATACAGTATATGATAGTGTTATAATGGTCAAAAAAATAAATACCTGCAATGATTAAAGCTGGCTGTATAAAAGGATTGTTAATTCAGCGTGTAGGAAAAAAAGTCAAAACTAAACTGAGACGATTTTTAGTAATAAATACATACAATTAAAAAAAGATGACCTATTTAAATTTTTAAATGTTTTGTGATGTTCAAAATTTAGAACAAAAAAATTACCTTACTTCAGCCGACTAAATCTTTAACTATATATTTCAACTAAACAACTAAAAACAGAACTAAACTAGTATAATAAACACAAGTATCACTGATTTCATGAAGTAAACTTGATGTTTTTGAGCTCTCTGTAGTAACGCTGGTGTAACAGCAGAGGGCTGCAAGGCTGTGAGGTCAACGCAGGCCAAGTGGAACTGGTCCTGTGCGTGTGACAGTGTGTGTCGCATTCATGTGGCATAAAATTTGGGAAACTGCTTGGTACAAGGAAAATGTTGCAGCAACCCCTGCTACCTTTACTTACACATGAAAACACAATCTGGGACACAAACACAACACAAAGCACACTATCTGATAACCCTAAATGTATTATAACACTATTGTTTGTCTGAGGCTCATATACCTCTCATCCTATATGTATATATCTACATTTAATTTAACATGTTTTATCCTCACAATGATAGAAAAATAAGAAGGTGCCTAAAGTGCAGGAATTATTTTAAGGTTAGTGTTTGACGCTTATAATTACAGCGAGAGGTAGAGTACGTTTTAATAGGTATGATTATACCTTTAATAGATTATACCTTTAACAGTGTGTGTGTGTGTGTGTGTGTGTGTGTGTGTGTGTGTGCGTGCGTGTGTGTACCTCCTCCTTGTAGCTGCTGCGATAGGCCTTCTCCAGAGGTCTCTCGAGGAAATTGAGGCTGATCTTGTTAATGGGTGGCTTGAAAAAGTAGTCCTTCATCAGACTGTGAACCACAGAGAAACAAAAACAAACGTGAGGTCAAATGTTTTTTTCTTTGGAAATCAAAACCATTTGCTAACAAAATGCACCAAAATGAACATTTCAGTAGATCGTGCAGGTGGAATTTTTAAACCTGTTTTGCCTTGTGACCTTGATTTTATGTTCTGTATTCAAAACCTTATTTTAGTAAAAGTAAGCATCATAAAATATCAAAAGTAAAAGTACTTGTTATGCAGAATAGACTCGGATAGTTATACTTATTCCAAATATATTATTAGATTATTATTATTGATGCATTTATATGATCAGCATTTAAATGTTGTCATGGTAGAATACATTTTGAAAACTTATTATACTGTTCAGTGGTTTCATTTGCAAAAATGTTTAATCTTGACCTGAAAGTAACTGAAGCTGCCAGCTAAATGTAGTGGATCTGCCTCTAAAGTGCAGTGGAGTAGAGGTATAAAGCTACATAATGCTATTCACTCTATCACCTTAATAATACTGAACCATTCACCTCGAGGTATTATTGGTTCATAAATTCTACCTTCGACCTCCTCGCTTACCTGTCCTCCCTGATAACATCCACAAAGTGGGCGTCGCTCTTTTCCCTGAAGTTCTTGTCACGCAGCTGGATCAGGGCGGAGTGATCCATTTCTGTGCCCGCTGCACCCGCACCACCAGCAGCCATGCCGAGACTGGTGCCAGTCCCCGTGCTGGTGCTCGTCTTCTTCTCCTTCTCCTGGAGCATGTCGCACAGGGAGCTCTGGCTGGCTCTTACTGGGTCCTCCAGCGGGGGACTCAGGAGACCGTTGGCTGCTCTGGGGGAATGTCCTGGGATGAACTGTTTTTAGGAGAAGAAGAGAGGGACAAGATTCAGAAGATGGAGGAGAAGAAGAAGAAGAGCAAATAGTGGAGGGACATGGGGCATTGTTGTGAAAAAAGCTTAATATATAACACTTAAAACGGGCTGGTCGATCAATTATTATCATTAATTTTTTTGAACACAGCATGGTTATTATTGGATTTGAATCTCAGCTTAATGGGTCAGATCAGGTTGCGAAACTAATACCCCTTTTCCACCAAGGCAGTTCGAGGGCTGGTTTGGAGCCAGTGCCTAATCTAGAACCAGTCCTTTGTGTTTCAACAGCCAAAGAACCGGCTCCCAGCCAGGAAAACTGGTTCCACAGCGGCTCCAACTCTCCAACTGGTCTGGCTGGGGGCAGATTATCATGACCAACAAGACCAACTGAAACGTGTATCATGTATCATTCATTTAAATCTATTTGTTTAACATCCATAGTATTCGAGACAAGCTGTATGAATGTGTTGTACATGTTGTGTTTGGGCACCAATGTCAGATCACAAGGCCAGGAGCATCATTTGTAAAGAGACGATGCAGTCTGCCGTTGTTGTTATATGAATACTTGCGGAGAGCCGGGTTGTAAACAGAAAAAGTGATGTAATAATGTTGCTCTCAAGTCTGTGGAAACCGGTTCTGAAAAGGTTCGCAAAGTGAACACTAGCGCTGGACTGGCAAAAGAAGTAGAACTAGGTTCACGTTGCTCTAGAAGGGGAACATGTGGTCATATGTGTGGTTGGCAGGTTTTAAAAATGAGACCTGTGCAGGACTCTGCTGCTCATGCCTGTGTGAGTGTGATGTACCTTGGCACTGCTGGTCTTGTGCTCCTCCTGGCAGCCATTCAGCACAGCTACATCCTCACCCTGCTCTGCCCCCGAAGACAAGACCACACTACGGGACACACATGGAGGCTAGAGAGACAAGAGGAGAATAGGAGGTTAGGTTGATAAATGAAAACATATTAAACAGAAGGAGTTTGAGATATAACAGCACTTAGACAGGAGTGTTTGAGTGTGGACAGTGTGGCCACAGGACTACCACCTGTCTGACGGGTCATGGGTCACATTTGAGTGTTTTAGAAATCACCATAGAATAAACAATCAAGCTATCCATCTCTATGTTCCACACTCAGCTCTTTGTTTCTTACCCTGAGCCTGTCTGGAGGTTGGTGTGGCAGCAGGGGCTCAGCAGCCTGCGCTCCCCCAGGGATGAGGTCCGGTGTGCGGGGCTGAGAACAGGAGGACAGGCCGACCCCAACAAAATCTCCAGCAGACAGTCCCACCTGAGAACAGCCACACTGCACATCAAGCTCTGTCTTCCTTCCTGAGATCAGGTACGTTTTCAGCCCTGAGAAGAAGCACACAAAGCATAATTGTTGATTAGACACTGAGAAAGAAATTCTTTCACAGCACAAGAGGCTGACGGTCACAAAGAAAGGAGCCATTTCTCTGTGCCAAACATTCAATGGGCATCAGATTGCTCGTTTTACATCTGATGCTAACACAGTAAGTAAATCTATTAGTGATTTTTATCTTAAACTAAATGAATATTCCATTAAATGATCCCCAAATAATATGAAAAATAAATGTATGCATTGATGAATTTATTAAATCTGATACATATTTTTTTTGTTTTAATTTGCTTATTTTACTCCTGTATTAATTGATTTACGTACCTTTTATTTTCACAAAAAAATTTTTTCCCCAGAACCGATTATTGTATGTATTATTCTGTCTATAATCTTTTTAATGCAAAAAAATGAAAACTAGCTTGTTTCTTTGTTTTCTATCATTATGAAATAAAATCTGTTGGATGCTGATGAGCCTAAATTTGACTTGAAATCTCAGACTAACACTCTTACTTTTACTTTTGACTGACCGGCCTTCATGACTTTTGGTCCTTTGTGAAGACATTTTCAGATGTGAAAAAAGTGTCTGGTTGCAGACATCAGCCTCATCAGCCAATCATCAGCCACTTGTTGATACAAACACACTGACAAATAGGTGGTAATGCAATACTGGGTGTTTCACCAACTATATTTGCACATCAGGCCAGAGCTCCGGCCATGTTCACACTCGTGTAGGGCCAACAAGGAAATATACAAACAGTGGATTAGAGTAGTGGCCCGTAGCCAGCAGCTATCAGCCTGTCCAAACACACAGTAACCTGGCTAGCTGGCCTCTTTGTTCAAACAGCTAAAGGTGGTAACCTTGTTAGCAAGGTGATGACTGGAACCATAAAGGAACCTGTCCAGGAGTCTCTATTGGCTCCCTGCCTCAAACTAATTGCTTGTGTTACATTTCATTGTTATGTCCACTCCTTACTATAAAAAATAACCCTTCTTTTGGCACCCCTGCTCCATTGGCATGAGCTGCACCTACAGCACAGGCTGAAGACAATTCACGGGAAAATCCTGCATGCTCAACCTTTAAATATCTTACACTGTCTCTTAAAATTGTGTGTTACTCATAGCATGAGAAAACTGCAACTGAAGCCATAACTGTGTTAAAATGCATCTTTTATTGAGTTGCATTTCAGTAATTATAGTTTGCATTTACCCTGGAAATGTTTTTCATTTTGGAAATTACTGCAGTGAAAAGGCTGTGAAGAACATTCCTGAAAATATATGAATCAAGAGCGTTTGAATATTGAGCAAGAAAGATCCAATCAGTGAATCTCCTCATGACCCGGCAGGGTAACCCACATGTAGTTCCTCATTCAACAGAAAAAGGGAAAGATATGTGATGATGCCTGAACCTGTGTGACTGATGATGTACAACCCTTATGTGAAAGCATGTGCGTCAGTCTGATGTTAACAGGGCACGTTCACGAGTCTGTTTGTGTACTACAGAACATTTTTGTGAATCTAACAGCCACACACACACACACACACACACCACTGACTCTCCCTCATGTCAGTCTGTCTCTCCTCTAACTGTTTTTAGCAAACCAGAATAATAGATAATAGAGTAACAACTTGTATAGAACAGCAATAAATAGCAGTAGCTGTATTGTTAGTACTGCTTACACTCCTGGATTTAAATTTCACTAAAGCTTTTCCAACCTGCTATTCTTTATAACACTGTAAATGGAACTCTTGTGATTTAATGACATGGAATAAAAATAAGAATTTGCCTTAAAAAAGTAAAATTGATCACATTATTGGCAGAACTAAAGCGAGTTTCTATGATTTGGTGTATGATTGTTTCATGCATACAGGGCGAATCTGCTGTAAAGACACGAATATAAAAAGAAACAGCAGTGGTTACGTTTGTCACTGTGGAACCAATGGACATGACTGGGTTTCACCACAGCGTTCTGTTCTGCTTCCCTCTCTGCATAAATAAAATTAGTTATGAATGCGTAACCAACAATGAACTTATCTTGGGACTCTGGAAGCACTGTGTGTCTTGTTCCGTGCCCCGGGACACTGTTGACTTGGCAGACGATCTCAGCCTGCAGGCCTAACAGCCCCAACTTAGGGTTTGAGTCCTCTGCCAAGCAGGCGACAAAGGCCATTTATGAGATCTCAACCCATTCACACACACACACACACACACACAC
>CAFUXE010000277.1:269519-298006 GCA_903364295.1 Serranus cabrilla | reverse complement strand
ACACACATCCACACACACACACACACACCCACACATACAAAAATGACTCCCCTATGAACACACTCCTCACTCACTAACACAGCCATTCATACAGATTCCACCTTCTATTAAATTAATTGATCATCAGAACAATATTCATAAACAATTCTGATCATTGAAATAAAAAAAAAAAAACATTTCTTAAGCAACCATGTCGAGCACTTGCTGCTTCCAGCTTCTCAAATGAAGGGATTTGCTTCTTTTTATTACATCACATCTTTGTAAAAAGCACTTTTTGTTGGACAAAACAATCTATCTAAAGAGCATCTTAAACATGCTTTTGACATGCTTCTTGCTGTCAGCACAGTGCAGATGGTAATAATGCTGCATCATGGCCTGGGTAACTGGGAGTGTCTCAGCATGGACAGGGTTGACCAGTTCGAGTTGGAATGATTGGCGAGCTACAGGACCCGGAAGTATGACTCTCAGAGATTCAATGTTCTTCACCTGCCTGGTTAGGAAAGTGCGTCAGAAAACTACTTGGCCTGAGTCAATTTTTACCTGCTCCTTTACAAATCGTATTATTTATCAAATAGCAATTGCCATGCAATATATATAATTGGAGTTTTTCCCCCAAACAATCAATGCCAAAAAACTAAACTCCTGTTTCCAGGATAACTGAAATGCTTGCTTGCACTGCAGCTCATTAACTTTGTCTTTGCCGTAGCATTTAATTACCCCAGGCAATGGGGCTGTCGTTACTGTTGAGCCCCTACAGAAGAGATAAAGTTGATTGTTGGAGCCGCACTGACTGCAGTCAGCATGATGACCAGACATTAACAGAAGCAACCTGAAACAGCCTTTAGGGCTCTGGAAAATTGTAATTACTTACTATTTACATTGTAAGCAAAGAGTTAATTAAGAAGAAAGAGGAAAAAGATATATGGAAATCATCGTTAGGGCTACACTCTTACCAACAACTGAGATCAACACTCAAACTCTGGTGAATGATTGCACAGCTTTGCATTCCTACATACACATACTCACCTCCTGACTATACTGCAGGCTAATTGGTGACCCACACATACACAAACAAACTCACGGAAGACAATCCCTCTCAAAGGCTTGCGTGCAAACTCACACATGAATTAACACTCACATAAAATTGTGACACGCACGCACACGCACACCCAGGCCCTGCACAGCAGTCCCACTGTGAGTGTCTGGGTGAATGTTTTAGACTAAAGCTGACATTTCAGGCAATCCCCACAGGGCCGTCCCAATCCGGACACTGCACTTCCTGACAAATGACCTTTGACCTTATGGCAGCTTCCAAGCGCATGATCAAAACCATCCCCAGTGACCCAAAGGTCAGCAGCTACCCTCTGGTCCCACACACGGAAAAGTCAAAATGTGTGTGAACATGAGCGACAGAGGGAGATGAAGAGAGACACTTAACGCACAACATTTATTGAAACTAAATAGTGCATTAATGATCGGCATCATCGTTTACGTAAATGTGTCAATTTATGTAACAAATACAAGTTTTACAAGTTAGCAGAATGATTGGAAACAAAAACTATGCTGAAAGTTCTCTCTAACATTTGCTGTCATTTCTGGTTGCGCCAAAATCTCGTTGATAAATTACCGTTTTAAAAAGTTTCAGGGTTATTTAAACTGCACTGTTTTGGTGCAAATTGATTTTCTTGAACTGTTAAACTTGCATTTACACAGTGTAATGTTTTGTATTCCTCTAGAAATTGACTTTGTTTTTAAGTATTTCATTATTTATCACTTAATTGCTAAATGTAGGTGACATTGCACTACTTTCACTTTACCTAAATGGAATAAGCTCTCGCATTCATTTTTAGAGAGAGAGAGAGACTTTATATTAAACTGTAAAACACAGATTACCCTGCAGTGCATACTTTGTTTTAAAGAGAAGATGATTGAATGTAATACTGAAATATAAATGGCAGGTTTTTAAAATGCATTTTGCGTAAAGTTATTGTTATATTGTTACAGCCCTAAAACTCACTAAGCATCAAAGCGACTTGAGTCAGCCTTAAAAGTGAAGCAGGAAAAGACAAATGAAGGCAGGCAGTGGCTAAACCTCCCCTTCTTTCTTTGAGCTCCATCTAACCTTGTCTCTCATTCTTCACTTTCTTCTTGCTGCTTGGAACAGTCAGAAAATAAACAACTCCGGCACTAAAAATAGCCTTCTTCTTGTTTTCCCTTTTTGCAGACTTGGCCTCCCCACAATCCAACTTCTACTCAACTATTGCCCTCACCTTCGCCTTCAACTTCTTCTCTTTTGTCTTGCCAAACGCTACATCTCTCCCAGACTTTCACTACCTATCTTTATATCTAGCTACTCTGTCTTGTCTCTGCTGTCATTTTCTCTCATTTTTCAGCCATCTCTCTCTCCCTTAAACCTTCTCCCACCAGCCTCTCTTTTTTTCTAACCCCCCCTCCTTTCCCTACCCTCCAGTTTTCTCCCTGGTCAGTGGCGGGTCTTGAGAACAGGCCTCGTGCAATAGCAGATGCCTCCATATTTGGACACGCTGATGGAACCGCGGGATGAGGCTCTCGCACGATCCTCCTTCAAATACACTCCCATTCCTTCTTCCCATCCATCCATTCCTCCTCCCTTCCCTCTTTTGTGCCATCATTTTAGTCCAGGGAGTTCCTGAGTCGCTCTCTCCTCTTTCTCCCTTTCTTTTTTTCTCTCCACCTCCTTTATCTCTTTTTAAAAATCATGCTCTGGGGATTTAATAAAGCCTCTATTGGCAGCCCAGTGGATCTGAAACGGGTCAAACACAAGACCTTTGTCACATCATCCCTGGGGTAGAGTCGGGTATCCAGAACTTGTTCTAACTGGAACCAGTTCCAAAAGACTAAGAGTCTGGAATGCAATGAGAAAAAATACAGCTTAAAGATTTGTGGCTACCAAAAATCTGGTGTGGAAGAGTTTCATTTTGTGCTCAAACAACATGATGAAAAATTTAAGGATTCATAAACAACAGATTGATAAACAAAGTGGGAATTAGACTTGACAAAAACTAAATGATACCTACAGTGTTGTCTACCCCTCTGTCTTCCTGTTCTTTTTTACTAACATTATATCTGACTAATAAGGCCACAACGGTAAAAGAATACATCCTCTCTTCATCTGTCACCATCTGTTTGTCAATGGCTTTTCCGTCAAAAGATCCTACAAGTGTGTGTATCTGGGTGACATATAGTGCAGTGGGTTGACAGGAACAGTGACGCACTCCGACTGTCACTGCGTCACTCCGATAAACACACACACACACACACACACACACACACACACAGCTGTTAAAATGCATTTTAGTGTCTCACTTCACAGAGGCTCTGAGTTTCTCTCAGGGAGGCTGTCGCTCAGTGGCAGAGGACAGTCCTTGAGCAAGAAATGACCAACCTTGGTGCCTGTGCGAAGGGGAAGCCAATGACGCCTGACACGTCACATTGCTTCATGCATGCACACACACTTGGCCACATATTAATCCACTGCGCACGGCACTGCGCTCTGGTTTCAGTTTGAAGTCCGAGTTGTATTGAACACAGCGTCTGAGCGGGCTTCGGGTTCATGCAGGTAAATTGTCCATATGGGAAGTAAAAGAGGTGGAACTCATCGCCCGTCATCTTATTACATCTGCATTCATATGCAAATATCCTTTTTAGGGCAGATAAGCAGATTGATCATCTGGACATTGAAGTTGGGGATTGCAAAGAAGAAGGTCAGATATCAAAAGTATCCCCCAATGCATGTTGGCCTCTGCCCCCAGAGGCTATCTCGCTAACAGACAAAGATATTGATTTGCAGCATCGTGGTATGTTGCACTGTATTAAAATACACACATGCAGCACGGTTTCACTGTACTTCTCTTCATATAACAGATTTTTAGGGCTGCACCAATGCACTTGAATTGTATGGTCTCATCTGAGTCATACAGTTGTTGCATGGTGTGATTCATTCTGCTGTATGCCATGGACACGCACACACACACACATATACATGCACACAAACACACACACATACCTCCCCCACTGCCCTAAGCTAGACTGTGGGAAATCCTTGGGAAAGGGTCATGACCAGAAAACATGCTCCTTCATCTGCCTTCTTCTTCTTCTCTCCCTCCCTCTTCTGTTGCTCCATCTAAAGTCACACAACTCTCTCTTTCCACAGACCACCAGGGAACGGTGCTTTATATGCTGTTTATAGTAGGACTCAACTGTTACAGGTTTTTGAAGACTAGTGCTTACATTTTCAGACAGATGTTTTGTGCCCAATGCTACATTTGAAAAAAATACAAGCATTTTACCATTTAAAACATCACCCATTAGCATTAGCATATCAAAAAGTAAATAAAGGTGCTTTTATAACTTGGCTGTATCATGTTCTTTTATTTTTTAGTATGGCACAGCTCGACTGCCCTTTTTTGGTTTTCCATTAGCTTAAGTTGTGGATGGTACTTTTCTTGATGCAACCTCAAATTAAGTTCCAAGCAGCTGAACCAAAACTAGATCATGAAGTTAAAACACGGCTGACCACTGACTGATCGGACCGAACAGTCACCAGTGTGATACGGTACATCCTGTAAAACTGGACATTTTTAAATAGCAATAGTGTCTTCAACCTTCATGGCAATTTTATTCACTCACCACAATTCAAAAAAAGAAGTCTGCAAAGCAAAAGCATACACTATGTCCAATATGCCGTACAAAGCACTGTTCAACTGACAATTCACAGCATCCAGCAAGTCTCACATTAAAGATGACGTCATGGCAGTTTTGTGCAATGTCCATAGCGATCAACTAAGAATCCTGTCTACACTGAGGGGGTACTATGTGCAGAAGAAAACAAAAATAGTGACTTGGAACCAAAAGTGAGTTGAGTTGAGCTGTACCATGCAGTGGAAACGAGGCTATGAACAGCTTCAGGTCTTCCTTTTTTTCTTGTCTCATGACTTTGCCTCGAAAATCAACACTTAGTCAGATTTCTCCTATTAAAGTAGCCTTAAGTGACCAGCATGCAATTAAATCACTAAACATATTGTAAATTATTGACTAAATTATTGACTAAAGTAGGCAGGTTAGTGGAAAGAGGACACACCCTAGCAAGTAAGCTAACTCCCAACAGATCACTTTAGACATCCACAACAGCTTCCAATGAAGTCACACACACATGATGGAGGAAGGATCTGACCAACAGTTAAACTGGTACGACCACCTCCACTATAAGACGGACTCTTAGTGTTTGTCTCGCTTCCTTTGCTTATGCTATACTGGGTCTGTGATTGCCCAAGTCTCATTCCTGTCTTTGCCCACACTGCTATTAGCTATATTTCTCTCTCTTATCAGCACTATTAGCTATATAAACCCATACAAAGGAAGCTCATGGATTTTTTAACAGGCTTGAGGCTGCACACTGTATCCATTATTCAGAACAGCCGTTTAACACAGCACCACTCCAGCATTCTTGAGTTGGCGCACACACACAGGGCAGTAGAGACAACCAGCTGCTGTTGCCACACTGGTACATACAACTGTCGCAAAAGTGACATTTTAAACAGTTGTCACATTACACACATACACACAAAATACGGAAGAACTAGCAGGTAAATGGGAAATATTCATGCAGCCCCATGTGTAAAATTAAGTTTCCTGGCGGCCTTGACACACATTATTGATTCTTGACCCCTGCTATTCAGACGCTCATACATTCTGTATGAGCTGGTAAATTAGTAACATATTGACAGGCGTGTCAGGCAGGCCTTGATCCCCAAGAAGTGAATTATCAGGACTTTCCAGTAGAGCCCGGCAGACATATCAGTTGCCAGATATTATTGGCTGATATCGGTCTATCAAAGGCCGGTATCGGTATCAGTGTTTATGCTGTCAGTATAAAAGCTTTTTTCACACTATAACGTAGAAAATGTTGCTTGGTGTGATTTAGAAATGGTGTTAGCTATTTTTTTAAAGCATCAGCAATTGACTGGTAGTAAAGATGTTTATTTATATTTATTCATTTTATTCCTATTTTTTTTATTTTCACATTTATTTATCCTTTGCAGAGTGGTGAAAACATCAGTGAACAATACGTATAAAAAGGGTTCTTTCCAGCTCAAAAAATGTGCCACGTATCCACCATATCAGTTATCGAAATGTATCCCCTCTAAAATTAGTACCACACACGTGAAGATGATGTAATTTGTCTCGACACTTATGGGATTCTTCAGTGGATGAGTGACAACACACAAACAAATGGAAACATGTGCACCCTTTGGTCTCACACACAGACACATGTTGGAGAGACTGGATGGACCTGTCAAAAAGATTAAACACAATAAAAGCTCATGACTCATCTGTTTGGGATTCAGTTAATGACAGAAATTAACTTAGACTACTTCTAAAAATAGAAAGGTGTATTGCATTGACAGCAAACTGCCAGTAAAGTCTAAAGATAAGTGCCTGTGTTTGTGTGCCTGTGTGTGTGTGTGTGTGCACATGCAATCAGACTAGGACAGGGTTGGGCACGCTTATCTACCCTGAACACGCACACTCACACAAACACATTTGACTCAACACATTCTTGAGCAATAGGAATGACTTTCAACTTCTCGTGAAATACATGGGGCGGATGAATAAAAGAAAGCTGAGTAGACGTGTGTGGGAGAAACGATTTGACACAACAAATCCTCTCAGAGAGAGAGATGCAGAGGATGACAGGACGTTTTTACAGGTCTATTAAGATAGAGGGTGAGATATGCAGAAGAGCAGTAGGAGAAAGAGAAGAAATAAGACTATGTGGTGAAAGCTCCCGCTGTCAGTGGTTCTGACCTCCTCTTATACTGTGCTGGGTCTTGCTGTCACTGTTATATTATGATTTAGTGTCAGATCTACATCGTCCTCTCTCTCTGGAGCACACACACAAACACACACACACACTTTGCAATAATGATAATGGAATAAGGATGTACCTAATATAATATTGTAGGAGGACATTATGGTGTAATTGTAGGTAAACTCCTGTACAGCATGCAGCACAAGAGAGCCAGGAAGAACAGAAATGATCATTTTTCATCGTTGTGGGTTACAAGTTATCCCTGAGGCTGTTCATACTGAGTATTAACATGAGTCCTGCATGATCCATTTACAAATGGAAAGCTCCAATTATGTCTAATCACACCTGGTATTGGATATTAGTGACCACGGATCTCACTTGTGTCTCACAATGTGCATAGTCAAATGTAGAAAAGGGGCATTTATAAAGCATTGTTCATGAAAAATGCCCTGCCTGGATCTCAAACTTGTGCTTCACAGCTTTATTTTGACCATCACAGAATCCTCAATGCAGTAAAAACATAGTGAGAAGTTAAATTAAATTGATTTATATCACTTTGCCAAGTGGCAAAACATCGCTGCTGTCATAGACATCAGTGAAATTTGACAAACTGAACGAATTTCCAAACTACTTTCTACCACCATCAAGTCCCATCAAGTCTAGTTTGGACAGAATAAGTTTGGGTCAAGACAGAAATTGGAGTGAAATGTTGCTTAAACAAAAGACAAAGAGAAATATAACTGATAAACACTGTAACAAACACAATGTATGATCCCACACAAGCACCTTTACAGTTTTCCCCCTCTCTCCTTCACCAATAAATTCCTGCCTGACCTCCATCTTTCCTGTCATTGCAAATGTTCAGCTCCCCTTTTACTGGACAACATTTTTCTTTTCATTCTGTTATCAAACATAACGCCAGCCAGACGCAGACAGAGACACACAGGCACGCTTGCGAGACCACCTAGTCAAGCGATTACAGTTGACCTTTGAACTTTGTAGTGGCAGCATTGCTGAAAACCAATGAGGTACGAGAAGTAGGACTGAAACAACAGCATGCTGGGCCACAGGCCTCAGGGCAACTCTCTCCTACAGAGCAATCCTACACGCATATAACACAGGGGAGGAGACATGTACTATGTAAAGAACCACACTGAAGGTAGTGTGATAATATGGGAGAAGGACACTAAAAAAAAAGTTGAGGAAGATAAGAAAAATAACAGGAGAAACAACAAGACACAGGGAGTTTCCTCTATACAACATTAGAAGGCCTAAATGAGTTTGTGACCTCTCAGTGATGAATCTCTGTGTGCACACACGAGCGTCTGTGTATCTAAGGTACAAAGTCTTTGATCAGTCGTTTTATGTCCCGATGTCTTATCTTTATGAGAAAACATGCAGAGATGCACGCACACATAAACACACACACACACACACACACACTTTGTTTGACTGGTCATGCAGTGCTGTGCTTTTCATTGAAAGGTGAAGATCTGAGGAGGAGAAACAATTATAATGCAGCTGTGAGAGCAAACTTACTGATCTGAAAAAAAATCTTTTAAAGGTCCCATATAATGCAAGTTTAACCTTTTTTTAAACATGTCCATTGGGTCTCTAAATCAAGGTTATGAACCTATTTTCGAAAAAAAAAAAAAATACACACATCCAGCGTGTTTGAGCTCTCTCAGTTTCAGCAGTTGGCAGAAGGATATGTTAATGAAGCACTGCTGTCATTGGCTGCCTGGTCACTAGGGTTACGGAGGCGTTCCGGAGATGGAGAAGACGAAAAGAAATAGCAACATGGCTGGCACGTCAGGAGCAACCGGAGCGGTAACAAATACAGTACAACCATACAAACACTTCACATATCCTTTCTCCCCACAGAAGCAGAATGATATCTGAGCTCGATGAGAATATTTGGTAGTGACAGTTATAAAGGCAAACCCTATCATCAACAGACCGACTCTGAGGCCACGCTAACGCAAATGCTAACCAGCCGTCCTTTGAATAAACTCTACAGAATATTTAGACATTTACTAACATAAACACAAACACCGTGCGGCATTCGGTGACAGTTCAAACACCAGGCCAGAAAAAACATTTTTCATAATATGGGACCAATTCCCCTTTAACCAGCCAATTTTGGCTATGTGTGCATGAAAATGATTTAAACGGTTGATAGAGACTTTTCTGTTGATCAGATCATCAATTGGGCAACTACTCTAATGTGCAGAATATGCTTTTTTAACAGCAGACATTTTGACTTGTCATAGAAGAAAAAGTACAGGTGTTACTAATAACATTAACAATGTCTCTGCTCTATTCAAGTGTTCCAGTAATCCGTGACAGTGTGACAGTGAGCCAGCATGCACGATACCAGGACCATGAAACTAAAACATCTAAATGGAAAACTCAGCCATCATTCATTTTACTATTTACACCTGTGGTTTTTCTACAGTCACACGTCAGAATGTCTCCTGAAAGGTGCTCTAAAAATATTTTACCTTGCCTTCTGTAGAAGAAAAGTCCTGCTATGAACAATAAAAAGTGGGCCAGTGCTGATGAAAAACTACACAGCCAATCTTCCCTCGACAGCCTGAATAAAAAGTGCAAACATTACATGGCATCAGTGAGCCAGGAAAACTTCACCATCAAATAAGCTGATGTTTGTCTTGACCTGTTAGTTTGAAAGTTCCACTCAGCAGAGTTTCACACAAACTGATAGATCCATTCATTTCCATGAAAATTGGAACTAAGGTCCAGCTTTGGTTCAATGAAGCACTGAACCAGTGTATTATGCTGATCTAGATGTGGAAACTTAATGACTCAACAGGAGAAAACAAGATCAAAAAGGGGGATTTTAAACAACCTCTATATGCACAATAGAAATTACAAGCAATAGAACCATGAGCTCCATGACGGCCCTGATCCGAAAAGTCAGAAAAGGTCTCTAAATACAGAATAAAATAATTTGAAAAAACAGAATACAACAATTTGCCAATAATTCAACATATGAAATGTTGAATGGGTTCATCTGGAAGTGAGATGCTTCCCTATGAGACAGCTGAAATGTTACCAGAAAACAGTTGATAAAGCGTAGAGTGTAGAATAGCAAAACTCCACAGCCCACTGGGGCCGGCCTGGTTATGGTTAACGATCTGCCGTTTGCTGCTGCATGTTTAAGTGACATGTTTGATTTAACACAGACTAACCAGCCTGAGGCCATGGACTTCCCACTGCAACACACCGCACTGGAAGAAAAGGTTTGTTTGTACACATGGGTGTATATGTGCCACACAAAAAGGAAAGGACACATGCAAGCAAGCAGCTATTTGTGCGTGCAAACACACAAATATGCACTCACACAAACACACGGGCTGAAACCAACAAGGTGCCAGTGTCACCCTATGATGCCATTAGAGCAATTCAAGGTCCGAACCCTGAGTCTGCAGATGCAACATGATGTTATTCTGCACTGTAACTAAAAATGTGCACACACACACAAGCACGCCTGAAAAATCCACAACCTCATTTCCCCAAGCTACAACACTCAACAAGGTAAGTCTAAAAAGGCATGAACGCAGCAGATACAAGCAGGACATAAAGACCAGCTAAACAAAAACCCAGGGAAGAAAAGTGCATTCCTCACCACCGGCAGTGAGGTACTACTGTCTCTGTGTGCTAAAAACAGAAAGAGACATGGCAGGACAGGAAAGCACAAAAAAGACACAAGGAGTCGAGAGGGGGGACCGAGAGTGAAAACTGAGAACGTGAGGCAAACATGAACGGGGATGAAATACTGCGTGCAGATGTGGGAGAAACTTACAAGTCCTAATGTGCTTCAATTAAGAGACCTCTTAAAAACCCACCAACCCACACACAGACACATATCCGGACATGTGTGAACTGTTTAAAGAGGGGAGCTGAGGATGCATCACCAATACATTCCAGATATTTAGCAGGCTGAATATGTGGATCTGTCCGGGAGCCGCAGCCAATGACAGCACAAGACACGGGTCGAGACGAGGAACACTGAGCACTGTGGTGGTGATGTGTGTGTTGGAAGTAGAAAAAAAGGGACAAAGAGTGTCTGTGTGTCTGTGTGTGTTTGGGTGAGAAAAAAAAGAGGCGGCTGTGGTTTGTGTCGTTTTGTAGTCAATGTTTATGTAGTAATTAATAATTTATTCGGAAAGTTGCTTTGTCACTTTCTGACCCGGCTGCTTGAACCAGTGATATTTTCTAGTCAGCTTCAACCACAAACTGTGTAAAGCTTGCACCTACCCAAACCACACCTCCGCTGGCCAGCTCACTCATCTCCTTAAATACTAGAATACTATAAATACTTAATATTTATACTTGATGTTTGAAAGTTTATGATAAACTTTTTTTTACGATTCTATAAACAATAAGAGGCATAGCAAAATGTGAATCAAAACAAAATGCATAAAATTCAGAATGAGTGTATATATTCACTATTCTTTGTACTGTGTTCAACTGAATGTATGTCACAAAGGATTGGCAAATCATGGCATTCTGTATTTATCATGTTTTTCAGAGCATCAGAGTTGTACATATACACACACACAGCTAGCCAGCTATGTTGCTACCTAGCTATCAACAAGCTTTGATACTATCACTATTCAACAAACCAAGATGAAGTCCACCACAAATGGCGAGGCAGTTAGAAACAACTGTAAGCTATCAGGGTAAAAACCACAAAAAAATGCTGTACAACAAACACACGCACACACACACACCAACTGTATTTGAAGTTTGCACAGTTCAAACTTCCACTTGTCTAAACGTCTTATATTCCACTGAAGCACTGTGAAGCATTAAAGTATTAAAATACTTGCTGCAGACCTACATAGTTAATGGATTTGTCAACAGAGATATGACTCATCCCTGCATCTTTCATTATATACATAAGGCAGATGTATTGAGATCTGGCCGTTAATATAGTCTTGACAAAATATAAAATCCATGTACTGCACTGTGATGGGAGATTGTTTGCCGCTGCATCATCCGTCACAATCCACTACGTTACTTAGATTCAGTGAATTTCTGATACAACTACTGGCTGCATTCATGGTCAAACAGAGCCTGTTGTTGTTTAAAGAAGAGTGGGGTGATGGGTATTTAGGGACTAACAGAATGAGAACGGTTGAAAGCACGCTATCTGAGGCGAATCACTCCGCCTGCTGGGAGATCTATCAAAGCCTTGACTAAAGACAGACCGACAGCAATAAAGCAGTGTTACACAACAGACCACATGTACAGGCCTGGGTGACAGGTGAGAGACTGAGGCAATGAATGTGATAACACAACAAGGATGAGGAAAAGCAGAGTGAGAGATGTTGAACATGGAAGGAAAGGAGGCAGAGAAAGAGGGGGAAGCAAACGACAAAAAGACAGAAGAGAGGTTGGGAGTAAACAAATACACCAAATAATACATCATGCTAATACTTCAGCATAAATGATGCCATAAAGGGGTGAAAGATGGAGAAAGATACTGCAGTTGTCAGCCAAGTTAAGGGGCAACATGACTTGTAACACCTTTATTTCGTAACTGTTTTTTCAGACAGAGAAATACCTTTAGTCTATGACACTCATGGTATTCTGAAAATGTCAAGCAAATCGCAATTTCAAGATGATCTTACCAAAATCATGATCACCTGCCAAAACTGATCTGTTCATTGATTTTGACCATAACTTGTTTAAACAAATTTTTCTCCATTCTCTCTCTCCAGGCTCCTACACAAAACAGAAGGATGTGATGGGACACTTTATCCTCTCAACAAGGAGTGGTATGTTGATTTCTCCCAATGTCCATTTCTCGAAAAAGCAAAAAAAAGCACTGTCAATCCCTCTTTCTAAAAAAAAAAAAGCAAACTGTTAAGGTCATCTCTTTTTCTGAGCAGGAAACTGTGAGTCTCTGTTTCAGCAGGAAACTAGATGCCATTCTCCCATTTTCACTCCCTCAACAAAAGCTGCATGTCAATATCTCACTCTGTCACTGTTCCCCAGTCTGGAAATAGAGAGTGATGGCACCATTTAGAGCCAAGTGTGAATACACTCTGACACAAGGCCTGACAATAGGACAGACAGTCTCTGTTTGTGAGAGACCTAAGATTAGACGGCCCACGAGGAATACCCTGCTGAAGAGATTAGTTCCATTGATGCTGCCCTCCATGGAGTATTGAGACAGACTGTGTGTGTGTGTGTGTATGTGTGTTTGGACTTGATATGAGCAGTGGATGTTGAAGAAGTTGCATAAAGCCAAATTATTTACATATATTTTACCATGTGTCTGGTGCCCATCTAATCTCAACACTCTCGCACCACTATTCCCACCCTACAAGTAATGGGCACAACATGACAAACACCTGTTTAACCCACTGAAATCCAGTACGATATCTGCCTCAGAACAGTTAAGCCGTTCAGCCCTCCGATTATGGACAGCAATCTAAAGCTGACAACAAGCCACAAACAGTCAAAGAAATGAACCAAACCTTGCACTGACTGATAGCTCTGAGGAAAAACAGCCCTCAGGAGTCAGAGACTTTGAACAGATATGTGTATAGTTCAAAACTGTATTTAATCCAGGAGAAAGCCTAAACTGATATTTAATTCATCTAAATAATCAAATAACAGCCTTACTCTCCTGTCATTTGTGTGCCGTTAGTATCCAGTAATAGTGTTACTATGCGAGTTATAAACATTTGTCTGTCACAAGGATTTCAAATCCATTTGGTGTATTTGCAGATTAAAGGTTCTAATCTCAATGGCACAAGCCTCTGTCATTCAAATACAGAGATCCAAAATAAATCTGTAGAGTGCTGCTCCAAAATGTAGCAGAAGACAGTTATAGGTCATTACAGAAAGGGTAATATCTGTCATTGAAATGTATCTAACCCTATGTACTGGTTGTTCTACATTTCCCTCTGGTTTTAAATAACTGAACTTGGTTTAGAGTTTCCTGCAAGAAAATGGAATTTGGTATTATCTGCTACTGAATGTTAAATGATATCCAACTGATATAAACCAAAACACGTCTCGGTTCCTGGTGCTCTTATCTCTTAATCTTGTCGTCTGATCTCCAAGCTTAACTTGTTGCACCGTTTCAACAGGACTAACTGGTCAGATAACATATTTCAGTGCTGTTTCGGCTAAACCCTGATGACCAAGTGCCACGGTGCACATTTTACTATCTAGGCCTTCAACCTTTACCCTGTGAAATATTCTTCTCTATTATTATTATAATGCATTTTTCTGCACTGTTCAGGTTTTTTTTAATCACAAGCTCAGTGGACTTTTAAAGATAAACCTATATGTCGTTTTTGAATCACACATTTTCTTTAAAAGAATTTACCATCAATCGGTAGAACCTGTGTTCAAGACCAGTGATTCTCTGTTAGTGATTGCCTTGAATTGCTAAAATCAAATATTTAACTTCTGTACATTGACTTTCAGTTAATGTGGAGAACTCATATCAAAATCAGAGATGAACAGCCACTTACCCTTCAGTTTCTCCACCACATTCTGCCCGGCTCTCTCTGCCACCCGTCCGTCCTCCCTCTGGTAATGGTCATCCAGGAATCGGTCAGTAGCTTCTGACAGGTGGACTTTCCCCGCCACTCCCAGCTGCTCCATCAGGTTAGCAAGATTAACATCATTTGACCATACATCAAACTTGAAGCGCTTCATTCCGAGGATCCCACACAGGACGGTGCCCGTATGGACGCCAACACGCATGCTGACCGTCTCACAAGTCTCATGGCAGAACTGCTCGATGGCCTGGATCATGCCCAAGCCCATCTCTACACAGCAGTAGGCGTGGTCCGGCCTGGGCTCTGGGCATCCAGCTACACAGTAGTAGCAATCTCCCAGAGTGCTGATCTTCTCACAACAGGTAAGTTCACAGAGCCGGTCGAACCGTCCAAACAGATCATTAAGAAGACCCACCAGGGCTGGTGCTGACTTATTGGCCGACATTTTAGTGAAACCCACAATGTCCGCAAAGAGGATGCTCACAGGCTCCATGCGTTTCATGTTGAAAGGTCGGAAGATTATCTGTCCACGGGGGATGGAGGTCTTCTTGCGTTTGTGATTGTTGTAAGGGAAATTCTTGGTGCTTGTGGCACTTTGGGCTTGTGAAGCTCCACCACCTCCTCCACCACCCACTGAGACAGCTGAGGCAGAGCAGGCACCAGAGGAATAACGCTTGCCAGAGTTCTCACCACCGCCCTCATCATCACCTTGCTTCATCAACTCGTCTGCAACTCTCCGCGGCATGACAGAGTGGATCATTCGCTCCTTCAAGGCCTTCTCCACCTCCAAGTCTTTGCCATGCATGATGGCCTGGCCTACTTTGAGGAAGGTGCTGCGGGAACGCACCTCTGACATGATGAACAGGTGGATGCCAATGACATGGGCACACAAGTGGAGCAGAGCTTTGGCCGGGCCCAACCAGCGGAGAGTGTCTCCTTCCCAATCAGAATCTGAACGCTTGAGCCCTGTCCCCCATCCAGTAGTGTCATAACTCCTTTGAAGCAATGGCAGCCATTCTAAAGCCTCGAATAATATAGAATACAGGAGCCCCAGCATCACTGAGGCATACAGACGGACATGGAGGACGCTGTATAACAACAACAGAACCTCCATGCACAGGGAAAAGGTGCCAACGGGGGAGATGCAAGGTGGTGCTACTTTGTCTGGTGGCAGAAATGAGGAATTCCCACCACCATCCCACTCAAGATCAGTGTAGCCAGCAGTCTGTATCTGTGGAGCTAAGGTGATGGCGAAGGTGATCGCGATCAGAAGCAACGAGGTTTGGTTGTACAGCCACGTGTAGGGCTGGGTTAAAGTGAACAAAAAGAGGAGCACTAGGACGACTAAGAAGGAGGCTGTGGGGGCCAGGAAGGTCATGGGATTGCAGCGGTCACTATTGACCCCAAAGTACACCCCCCAGAGTACAGCTGCCACTGCCAGGTAGAACAGGACATAGCGGAAGCGCCGCTGTGTCTGAGGAAAGCACCTTTCTTGGCACGCATCTTCCAGGATGGGGGAGTCAAACTTGGGGTCCCAGCACTGAGCAGCAGAGCGTTCAAACAGTGGCGGGGCCTTCCTACGCACCCGGCTAGAGTAGGTCCTGGTCGGTCTGGAGTCTGCTGAGCTGCAGCTGGAGGAGATACTGTATTTGTGGAGGTTAGGGTTCGTTTTACTCACATCTCCATAGCCTCCAGCTCCTCCTCCTCCTCCACTGCTGGCAGCCCTCAGTCGCTCATGTTGATGCACGTGTGGCGCGCTGTTGGTAATCCGCACGGTCACGGCGCCATCCCCGCTGGAGTCGCAGCTCACTTCCGTGCCATGCATGAGAAGCTGCCGGTGATGTTGCATAGTGGCCATATTGACCGGTGTGACGAGGAAACGAGGGGTGCGGGGGGGAGGCGTTAAATATTAATTATATCTTCTGATGACGCTCAGGCAATTAGACGCGGTGCGTGGGCACCGTGTGTGCACATGTGGCACGGAGAGGAGGGGAGAGGCGGCGGCGAGAGAGTGACAGAGAGAGCAAAGGTGTTTGTTGGAATAATCACAGTGCATGAATGGTGAGCACGGCACAGACGTCTTTGCTACGCACACAGCAGCCTGCACACTCACTCACACAAGACGCACCGTTCCAGTTTCTTGAGCAGTTCATTATCCGACCCCGGGTTTGCGTCAGTACTCACATTACATGTATCCTTCTCCAAAGAGGCTCTGGGTTTGAGCCCGGCTTTCTCTCCAGCTGCGGTAAAAACACTGTCATCACTCTTTCTGCCTCCTGAATTGAACATCCTTCTCGGAAAGGACTGGTTAGTGATGCAACGGGTTTTTTTTATGCCTTCATCAAGTCCGTCCTGACGTTACATGACTGGAAATGACCTCCTCTGGATGTGCGCAATATCTTGATACTGCTGACATTACAAAGTCAGACAGCGTCAGGAAAGATGCCCAGATATGTCTTCATTCCGAAATAACGTTGTTTGCGTTGGAAAACAGAGATCAGGTCCAGGGCTTCATTGTATGAGCAGAGACAGATACAGACTGTCAACAGTTGGCGTTGTGCACAGCAAGTGGCTTCAAAAGTTACACTGTCCCTCTTATCTCCACAACATGCGCGACAAATGGTCCAATAACACGTCCTCTTCCCTCTTAAAAACACCCGTTATGAGCAGCTATTCGTGCTAAAATAAAATATGTGGATAGTCCACCACAATGCACGAAGAAAAAAAATATTATTGTGTATTTTAAATCAGTTCCCACATAAAAGTCATAGAGTAGTTTGTATAGTGTGAATGTTTTAACTTAAAAAATAATGCCGGCTTAAAATGCGGGGAAACTGTTAGGTTGTGTTAATTGAAAAAAGTGTGTTAACTGTAATTAAGGCGGCTTTACCTTCCACTACATCCCTTCTCATGCATGGCTCAGGGTGCTAAGGATTAGCATTTCTTATTCCCATACATTGTCCTTGCATCTTCTTTCCAGCGGGCCCGTGAAAATAGTCCAGACTGAGTTATTTGGGAGCCCTGTCCAGTCCAAGATCCCGATCATAAGAGGCCTGACAGGCAGGCCTATTCCCACGGATCCAGCCCCGTCCTTTCCTGATCTCCCTCTCCGGATCTCCACCGTTTATTCCCCCTCTGCCTTTCAGATAGGGGGTCGGGGAGGGGTATGCGCTATTCAAAGACGCGTAATCCGAAAAAAGAAGCGCAGAAAATACCATCCACTGACCCAAATTAGTGTAGGTTTGCCTCTGCTGGGAGTGTCTGCAACTTGTTGCGCGCAGTTGGCAAAATATACAGCTAAGAGGAACAGCCTCGGTCGGAACAGGCTGGTCTATAAATAGTGATGATCAAAACTTTTGCAATAACAACACCAACGTAACATTTAGGCTAAATGATTTTCATCAACTTAATCTGTAGAAGAGCAGAAGCACTTGGTACAAAAAACCTGACGAGGCTTCTCAAAAATCACGTTGTAAAACGCGTGCAAAACGTCAACGATAGGCCCCCTCTCGTTTCCAAAAGCTCCCAAACTTTTTTTTTCCCAGGCCGTATTTCCTGCGTTTGGAGAGGAGACCCAGTCAGGAGTCTCTGGTTATTTGGAGCTGAGGCTGGATTTCCTTCCCTCGCATTCCCCCCAGAGCAAATAAGTAGAAAATCCCCAGAGCAATGAAGGAACCCCCTTGGATATCTCCACGGTGGGATTAACAAAAACCGCCCCACAAACGGCACTATCTCCTTATCTAAACCAATTCCTCAGGTCTGGATAGCTCTAGTTTTCGCTGGCATGCATGTGTCCAACAAACACAACACTGTGCGCTCTGGCTGTGGTGCGTCCTCTTCCGTCCGCCGCTGGTTGCCTCCCTTTTTCCCCCTGATATAGCTCTCTGCTGGAGCTGGGGCTAAATAAAAACAGACCTACAGCGGGAGTTTTGTGGCTGTGTTTCCGTCTTATCCGGGCGAACGTAATATCTCCACTCCTTTAGCTGCCACCATCTTCGCTGTGACTGGGTCGGAAATCCTCCCCCAGCTGTTGTGGCGGTGCGGGTTGGTGGGACCAGCCTGTCAAGCAAACTACAGTTTTAAAAAACACCGTTTCCGGTCTTGCCTTTTAAGGCGGCCAATAAAAAAGTTAACATTTCACATTGTCTTGTTTCAACGGTGACCCTGAAAAAAGACAGGAAAGCTTAGACAGGAGATAAACTACAGTAGGTTAGTTCACGAAGTTCAATTCATTGGTGGGCAACACAATAAACCATATACAGTAAAGGTAATAGATAAATAATATAAACGACAGTCAATACATTAAGACCTGGTTATTGTAGCCTAGCCTGTTGTCTAAGACGTATTAGTTTACTAGTTATACTATCTATTTAAAAATACAAGATCAGTTTATCAACGGAAAAACATAACCATAACTGAGCCAGAGTAAACAAATAAAGCTTTTCATATTGTCCTGGCCATAGGTAAAGGCACCTAGTGACACACCATCATTTATTGAATTTAACATATGTAGAAACGTAATACATTGCACCTAAAAGTCATTTAATTTTAATTCACAACTGCTTTCAAAATAATTCAGAGAGTAATGCCAGTTTAGGCAGCATAAGATAATGTTAGCTAATGACAGTTAATGACACTAACGCTGGATAATCATAAACTGCTATTTCAATGCTAGCTAAGCTGTTTGTTTCTGGGATAGTAATATTTCTATCATTATGGAATCAGTAGAAACATGAATGAACCTCCACAAGAAGAGGGTGTTATTTGTTTGCCGACTCGATATGATTAATACCTTAAACCAACTAGTTAATTTAACAAAATAAAATTGTCTACTTTAGAAATTGTTTAAGCTATAAATAGCTCTTAAAAAGCTAATGCTAGCAAACAGTCAACACAGCTAACAGGAACATTACCAGTATGTAGTTATCAACAATTATTTTTTAAACTAAAGTTAACCCTGAACCTAGAAGTAAAAGTGTGTATTTAACAAGCTATTACCTCAGGCAAAAGCAGACAATTTCACGCCTTAATTTGAAGGCGGACTCTGACCTTCGGCGCCTCCCCGGTTGTTTCTGGGTGACTTGACGGTTGGTGGTGGGGGGATGTCCAGAGTGGAGCTCAGACACGTTCAACACACTTACGAATATGACAGTCATAACAGTCTCTTCTTCTAAAACCGTCGCCACCGATGTTTCCTGTTTGCTGATTTTTAGCACTACTGAATCAACCAACTGTGCATATAAACATTTTTGAATTGCATTGCTAACCAGGAGCAATATACCTGTGTCCTGCCATGATAGTATGAAAGATATTCTAATACTCATTATAATTGTTTCCCATATAACATATATCATATTATATTAGCAGATAAATACAGACAGATGGGAGAAAACATTTCCAAACAGGAACAAATATCAGGCAATAATTGTGTGTTTCGGCAAAAGGCTTTCTGGGGAAATGTGGTCTTTCTATTGAGAAAAAACTAAATTGTTGTATAATAAAGGAGTTTTTTTTTGTTGTTGTTGCTGTTATTCACTTTACAAATAAGCATTCCTATTTGTAGCATCTGTTCTATCTCATGGAGAAATTGTTTTTTGAGTGGCCTGAAAAATACACAGACGTTTCCACAATGCTAATACATCACAGAATGTAGAAAATATAGAGATAACGAAGGAACATTCGAGTTTGGCAAAAGTTTAATCTCCAAGGCCAAAGTGTAATAAATAAGGAAATACCGTGCAGAGGATGGTTTACTGAGTAGTGACCTATTACACAATAAGACTTGTTCAAGGGTAATCTTGCAGAGGAAACACAAAACTATTGTTATTAATTGCAAAGGTATGCTGGCTATCAAATATCCAAGGTGGTATGTGCTTCATCAACATGAATGGACACTTTTCATGTTCTATGATCCACACTGTACTTTCAGCTGTGGATAGTGAAGTGATAAGATTGTGAACAGCAGGTGAGCAATAAAAAAAAAAGGAAGGCAAGTCAGAGTCACGGTTTAGTGCAGATTCATTGTGTGTGTGTACGTGTGTGTGTGTGGCTTGTGGGTGGCGTTTGTGCGTGCTTATGTTTGAGAGCTTACAAGTGGCCTGTTTGAAGAGTTGATAAAGCTGCACTGATAAGTCTGTGTTAACATTGTGCCTTAAACCTGGGAGCACTGTCCATCAGCTCAGCAAACACAGATTATGAGCTCCATATTTGCATGTATAGCATTTATAACCTAAATATGCACAGGCGCGTTTTGTGCCCTGTGTCGCGTGAGTGTTTGTGTCATCCCAGTGTGGTCCATGTGACATTTTATTGGCTGCTGTGGGGAAATGAACTCCTTGCCGTGGAGCTCAGGGTCAGCTGCAGGACAGCTGCAGATTTAGTATTTAAGAGAAGCAGCAGTGAGGAGACAAGCTGCCAGAATATGGTGACAAATAGGCTTAAATCTTCTCATATTTTAACTGGTGAGGGGTTTTCTTTCTTGGATGTGTTCTACTTTTGGAAAGTGCAAGTGCAGCATTACCCGCAGCCATGGGTTTTGCAAAATCAGTTTTGTGGTGCCCAAATGATAAATCCTACTGTCTTTGGTGACCTCCTGACCTTTGCCCTTGATCTACCATGATGACCACTTTGGGTTTAGAGAGATATTTCTCCAATACTTTGTTTCACAACCAAATACCTGCAAAACTAGAAGGGCACTTGGAGAACACAGAAACCCACGAAGGCAGCCTATCTGCAATTAGTGTTTAGTCCTACTTAGCAAATATTAGCTAACATGCTAAACTAACACAATAAATATTATACCTTCTTAACATCCACATGTTAGCATTGTCACTGTCAGCATGTTAGCATGCTTATATAGAATATTTATTTATTGAATTACCAGCTATAATATGATATATTTCGTTATCAAGATATAAAATGACAAACACCTTGATAGGCGATTTGGCCACATTGCTCAGCCCGAGCCTATAGGTCTATGGACCTTTGTCACAGCAGAAGTACAGGTGTAACTGATTACATTAAAGATAGCTGCGTTCCATTTCAATGAGGCATGTTAGGGTTAATGAAAATAAATGTATCCACAATGGGATTGTGCTTTGAATGTAAATAAAGTGCCAGAGTCCATAAGAAGCATCACAGCAGAGCAAACCTGCCAGATGACCCCCATATAATAAATAATATTCATGTTTGTTTATTAAAGAAATAAAAAAAAAATTAAATGTAGCTGTTCCACAATGTATTCATAATGTACATAACAATTATCTTTAAGCAGAGTTAGTTTGAATTACTGTTTAATGAAACAAATAAGGGTGCTGGATGGAAGTTAAAGTAAGGAACTCATAAATGCAGTAATATATATGCACAGATGTAAAGAAAAAGATGTCATCGTGCTGATTACCTGTCATTATAGTGTGTCAAATTGTTCCTCAGTCTAATACTATGACTGTATACATTTATATAGAAAACGCTGCACACAAATACAGCTTTGCACAGTTTATTTACATGTTTAATACTTTTTCTTCTTTCTACAAAATGCACTAGGTAGCTTTTGTTTGATTATACATTGTGAAACTTTCCAAGATGGTATTGTAATCATGTGACCCAGACAAAATCTTACATTTAATTTATTTTACATTTTTCTCTTGTGACAGCTGAGTTGGCTCGGCCACATTGCTAGGTATTTTATTGATGTGGGATCAGTCCAAAGAGTGTTTACGTAAGCAATACCAAGCTAACTTCAGACAGACCACTGCTGTCACACACACACACACACACATACTCTTCCTGGAAAACAGAAAAAAAGTCACTGCTTTGAATGAGCTCACACTGATTTAATAATACAGAGAGGATAAAAGGATTTCATTGCAGAATCAGCTTTGTATATAGATTATCTCTGACTGGATTAAGAACAGAAATATGTCTTTTTTTTTTATCAAGGTGTGAAAAGTATCGTGTAGTTGTTAAAACCTTTTTCTCAGTTTCCGGCCTTAAAAATAAAATTGAAGCTTCTTCCTTCAGTGCTCTCTGTTATGGAGTCAGTCTGCCGAACACATTGAGTTGAGGCGCCTCCTGGTGGCTGTTTTCTGTCACCGCAGGGGATAATTTATTACAAACTATCAAAAAGCAGCATTTTTATTTTATTGTTAATGTGGTTTTGTGCCGTTGTGTGCTCACCCAGCTGTTACACATGTAATCATGTTTTTTATTCATACAACGCTGTTATGTTTGAACCAATGAGTTTGCAATATTTTACTCAGAATGTGCCGAACGTTTCTCCAACCTCGACCTGCGTGTCCTGATGATGAGAGCTGGAGCTTTTAGCTTGCATTTGGCCCATGTTTTCCAAACCAGCTGCAGTTTTCCAGCTAAACAACCAAATGATATGAATTATATATTGTTTTCTGTGGGGGAGATTACATCCGCACTCTCTTTGTGGGCTTAAAAAGGAAACCAAGTCTGCAGAGTTTAATTTTGTTGTTTACTCAAAAGAAATCACTCAAAAGAATGACAATTACAAACAGACCTAAAAGAACGAGGAAAAGATTACATTTGTAAAGGAAATGCCCATGTGGTATGCAGCCGTGTTGAGGTAAAACTAGCAACAGTTCAGCGGGCTGAAAAGGCCGCATTGGCATTAAATACAAGCGAACAAAAAGCTACGGTTAAATGAAACCATGGTTCTATTCAGTCACTTCAGCCCCAGTGCAGCACTGAGAAATGTTGAAATAAAATGTGTTTCTATAATAAATGTACTACAGTACAATAGACAGAAAAAGAGCACGGTATGCAGTAGTGCAATACAGTACAGTGACTTAACATGGTTGAATCCCTGCTTAATAAAACACTACAAGAAAACCCTTCTATTTTATTGTCTCACCATTAAAAATAAGCTTCCTGCTTTAACTGTAAATCACATCACGGCAGTTTGAATCTCAATCAGACTCAGCATGACAAAAGAGTGGCAGCATTTACTGTATCACTGGAGTACAATGGCTGCCAGCATCTCTCTCTGAAGAAGAAAACGTGAATAAATAATGTACAAACTTGAAAACAGTGAGGAACAAGACAACATTCACTCTCAGATTCCATTAACCCATTCATGCCTGCAACTTAAATGTTTGATTTTCTTTGGTGGAAGTGTTTTGGGCTTGGTGAAACAAATCTTATGAAATGTTCAAAATCCGTCAATCATATCATAATCATCTTATCACAGCGCACTAGGTTTAGTCTTTGGGAACATGGGACTACTGTAGGCCCATGTGCTCAAAGACATAGTTTGATAATAAAATGGCTGTATCTCAGAAATTGAAAGGAGCAAAATCAAGTATTTAGTATCTCTGAACCCATGACAAGTTGAATATCAAACATATGCACACATGTGAAGTGTAAAACATGTACAAATTCATATAGAAGTCATTTAACAATGGGTTTTCCTAATTTTTCCGAAATCCTGACTGTGACTGTGTAATGTAAACACTTCAAAGTTGTACTGTTAGATACTACAAATTTTTAGACAAATCAGAACAAACAATGTGGCATTTTTCCCTATCATACTATGTATAGTGTGTGGGTACAATGGTTTAATATGGACAGTAACACAGGAAACAGGCGGTGTTTGTTTCTCCTGCTGACACTGATCACATTTTGCAGACAACAATGGCTTCAGATGGAGAGGTGACTGTAAGCCTCTTTTTCTACATTTTTTCAACCAAACCATAGTCAAAAAACTCCTTTTGACGTACCTACACACCAGAAGGTTGTCATATAGGTCAATGTATACCAGAGAAGGTGATGTAAAGTCATAGAAAAGTATTTGAAAAAGCTGATCCAGGTCTGCTTGGTGCATCTTTGCACACTTTCTATTCTCTTCCCCTGCTCAGTCTCTTCATCCCCAGTTCTGAAAATCCCAGCAGAGAGGATTATTTCAGGAAAGCCTCTGGCTGCTGCCACCATCTGCCTCCTCTGTTCCCTCTCTTCCATCTCACTGTTTCCTCCAGCGATTCTTGGGTTTCTCCTCACAGCCGGGACCCTCACAGGTGCCTGGGAGCGGAGGCGGAGGTGCGGGTGCAGCCTTCACTGGGGCAGGAGCGTCTGCGGTCTTGCTGACGCTGCTGAGCAGCGCCGGCAGCTCGTAGGAGATGGCCCTCTCCAGCTTCTCCAGCAGACAGCCGCCGGTCCAGCTGCAGTGAGAGGAGAGCTGCTTGAAGCTGGAAACCGGGTTCACGCCGAAGAAGTCCTGGTAGGCCTCCTTGTTGGGCAGGTCGAACTTGCTGACGTTGGTTTTGGCCAGAATGGATTTGAAGATGTAGTACTTGTCCGGGTCGTTGACTATGTCTTGGAACACCTCATAGGGGTCGCTGAACCAGCCCAGCCTGTCGTAGTAGGTCTGGAGGTAGCGGTCCACCAGCAGGGCGTGGATACGCACACGGATGCCATGCTGGCGGATGAAGGCGATCTTATTCTCCATCTGATTCTCGATAACCTGCAGGGGAGAGGAGGGACTAGATATGTTCTGCAAGTGTTTGTCAGAATTAGGCTTCTTTTTATTTAGTATTAAAGCTGTTTGAACATCAGTCTGTCTCAGACACATCATGAGTTTGCTAAAGTCTTTCAAATGTGGTCAGGATGAATATGTATGGCATGCAAAGGCCCCACCACCTCTCCTGCAAGACACAGACTTTGTAGTTGTTTAGCTTTGTTGTTGTTTTCTGTCTCTTGTTGTCATTTCTTCATTATATAGTTTTGGTGTTTTTGTAATTATTTTGTGTCTGTGGTTGGTTTGCCCATTTTTGTAGTCACTGTGCTTCTCTTTTGCAGTCATATGAGGCTCTGTAGTCTTTTTGTGTCTCTTTGTAGTTGTTTAAGGTCTCTTTGTTTCTTTTTGCATTTCCTTGTATTTTGTTTTTGGTCTTTTAGAAGTGGATTTGTGTACATTTGTAATTGTTTTGCCACTTTTTGCAGTCGTTTAGCTTCTCTTATTCTTTTTATGTCTCTTTGCATTTGTTTTGTGTCTCTTTCTAGTTGTTTTTGTCTCTTTATGGTAATTTTGAATCTGTACCTGTTCGATATATGTCTTTTTAAATGACATTTTGCAGGTGAATGTCCCCTGACACTTTGGGCCCCTGGGCCTGCCCCGTGTGCCATCTATGTGACTAAAGCTGTTTAATGAAGCAATCACTGAATCTGTTACTGTGTAATTAAATTTGAAGAATTGCTTTTTAACAAAACAAGTCCAGCAGTCATATCATACCTGGTTGAGGTCCTCCAGCAGAGAGGTCTCCTCCTTCATGAAGAGCTCCCGGCTGGTGTCGGCAGCATAGTCCTGAGGCCAGAAGGAGCTGACGTAAACCCGAGGAGGCTCTGTGACGTTGATCAGGGGCGCCATGCTCCAGAACAGGGCCCCGTAGACCCTCATCAGGTCCTGGGTGGCAAGACTGTCTGCCTTGTTGAGGATCAGGCGAATCTGGGACTCGCGGCCCTTCATCTGCTTGAAGAGCATCTCGAGCTCCCCGCCCACGTCCAGCTTGGTGGGGTCGAACACCTGGAAGATCAGATCGGCTCGGTCGATGAACCACTGACACACGTCATTGTAGGGGTAACCTGAAGGAGAGGAGAGATGAACAGACATGTTTTAGCTGAAACAGAGTGAAATGCCCCGAAAACAGCATGATAAACATTGTTATTTTAACATTTTAAAGACAAAGAAAGCTTTCTTAATGAAACAGGTAAACTTATGTTGTTAATGGGATTTCTGGTGCAAGATCTATTAACAGATTCAATGCCAGACCTTTAGATAAAATGCCTTTTAGCCAAATAAGCTACAGGGAAACTTTTCTTGACAAATCGTACTGTTAAACCTGTCCGTTTAATCCCACCATGACACCGCCGGGGTGGAAACATACATTTTCTTTTAATATTGACAAAAATACATTGTTTATTGTAGAAAGACACTGTAAGGACAGGCATTATCGTCAAATTTGAACTTTCCAACATTCCTCATGTGTTAGGAAAGTCTCTGTAAAGCAGAATAACCAAAAAGAAGCTTAAAATTGTGATGTTTCTGTCAATATCCCTTTTTTCTGCAGGTCTCATTTAAAGCGTCACTAAAACTAAACTACATCTGCATACATTATAAATAACCCTAATACTGTAATATACTAATTGCATTATTTGATACATATTTTGGGTGTGTATGCCTGTGTGTTTGGGTGTGTTGTACATGTGATTGCAATGTCGTTTGTATCTTATTGATACTGTGCATGCTATAATGGCAATCAATCTATTGTTCATCTGCAGCTTTGATATAAAAACGTTCCCATTAGTAATGGTCACCTCTCTCCTGCTGTTTGCGGTTTTCAATGATGCCGGGCGTGTCGACGAAGGTGACCCTCTCCAGCAGCTTGTGGGGCATCTCAACGCCCACCAGCCGCTCCAGGAAGCCCTGACCAAACTTCTCCAGAGGCGAGAAGGACCGTGAGCTGTCTGCTGCCATCACTATGCCCTCTATGGAGCGATGCTTCTCCCCGTGCATTATGACTGTGTACTCTGAGGTGGTGGGCTCAGCACCTGGAGGAGGAATGAAGGGGGGAAACACAGTTTGTAACCATTATGAATCCTCATCACTACTCTGGTTTACACGTGTTACAATGTGTCACAAACAGTTTTATCAGTGTGAACCTGTGTAGAGTTCCTGTGAGGTGCCATGAAGACCCAGCAGGTAGTTGATCATGGAGGACTTGCCGACACTCCACGGTCCCAGGAACAGAACCATGGGCTTCGAGGTGATCTCACCATCTGCAGATTAAAGAAAAAAATAACATTAGAACACAAATGCAACATCATTAGGCTTTGTTTTTTTTTAACAGTGCCATGTTAGGCTTCAATCTTAGCTTGTATCATATCGTTGAATACAAAGTTCTTAATTCAACTTCTCAGTTTAACTGCATCTTATCTAAGGAGAAGTCAGAATGCATAAATATTCAGTCCTCAGACACTAAAAGCTTTGTGAGCTCCCCTGAATTCTTATGGTAAAATGTCCACTATCACGCAGGAAATAACCAGATTGTGCTCCCTTCCCTCTCCTGATTATGTGCATGTCTTTCCATTGTGCACCACAAGGGGGCTCAGAGTCACATGCCACAGTTTGAAGACTTCATCCTGTGCCTTAGCATAAATAATACTCCCTGCCCTCAAGTGCAATGGAACAAAGTTGTAGGGAGTCTGGCCCACACAACGTTCCTTTTAATTTTCAGCAGACAGAGTCCTTATTGTGCCTCTCCGTGCGCCTGGTTTGAATAATGTCAGATCCTGGCTCGATTTCTTCTTAATTATGACTTTATTTGGGCTTCACTGTATCTGTGCAACTCCAGTTTATAAAACCATGTGCTGTGTGATGTGATGAACTATGACGTGTTTTTGGTGGATTTTCTTTTGTTGCTGGATAATAATATTGCCTACATTGTGCAGGTAAATAAATGAATAAATATATACATTAATTAATTAATTAATTAATCAATTAATAAAAGACGTTCCTCAAACATCGATAATTGCAAAATGCATGATGGTACACTTCCTTAATGACCCCTGAATGATCCTTTCTCTTATTGAAGTCAGCCATTTGTTTTTATTTTTCCACTTATATTCAATGTTTTTACTTACTGTGGATGTATGTGTTTGAATATCAGGAAAATTATTATGAAAACTGTTCTTTCTGTAGTTAAGGAGATGTCTCTATTTTCCATTTGTCTGCTTATATTAAGTCAATTGAACAGCTGAAATAACCAATAAACTTCTGTGTTAATGAAAAACAATCTTAATAATAGTGATGTATTACATTGACCAATCTCAACCAAAGAAGGTGCTGCTGTGGGCCTGTATTAAGATGAAACTACTGTTAATGCTTCTGTGCATGCTGTGTTATCCAGGTGTGATCTCCAGCTGGTTTACCTGTGACCTCATGCTGCCTGAGCTCGTTGTACTTGTAGGCTTGCTCCATCGGCCTGATGGCCGTGTGGTAGATGTTCAACAGCTTCTTCATAGCAGCTGTGCAGCAGAGAGAGAGAAAGTAGGATGTAGTTATAGGGACG
>CAFUXE010000277.1:235433-265866 GCA_903364295.1 Serranus cabrilla | reverse complement strand
CAGCTTCAGCTTCTGCAGTAACTTCTGGTTCAGGTTCAGCTTCTGCAGTAACTTCTGGTTCTGGTTCAGGCTCTGCAATAACTTCTGGTTCTTGTTCAGGCTCTGCAGGTTCGGATTCTTCTGGTTCTGTCTCCTCAGGTTCAGACTCTGCTTGAGGAAGTTCAACTGGTTTATCTTCTGGTTCACCTTCTGGTTCGGATTCAGACACAGCAGCCTCTTCCTCAGCTGTGTCCTCTGTGTCCTCCTGTGTGTCTTCACTCTCTGGTTCCTCAACTGCTTCTTCCTCTTCTGCAGCTTCTTCCTGAGGTTCACTCACTTCTTCTTCTTCTTCCTCTTGGGGTAATTCCTCCTCTGCTTCTTCCTCAGCTACCTCCTCAAAAGATGCAACCTCCTCAGCTACTTCCTCCTCCTCCTCTACACTCTCATCCTCAGCCTCTTCCTGAGCGATCACCTCCTCTTGTTCTTCTTCTTCCTGGGAAGCTGCCTCCTCCTGCTCTTCTTCTCCATCACTTGTTACCTCCTCGGTGGAAGCATCCTCCTCCACAGGAGCTGCCTCCTCCTCTTCATGCTCTGAGGTGGAAGCTGACTCTTCTTCAGTATCTACAGCTGATGGGGGTGTGCAGGGCTGGCACATGGCCCTCTCTGGGGCCGGGGTGTCATTGGAGGAGCTCTGGCTGGCGTGCTCCTCTGTTGTGTCACACCCACAGGAGAAGAGGTCTCCTTCTGGCTGCTGGAGCTGCAGACGCACCAGAGGCTCCTCATCGTGGATGGAGGAACCTGCCAGGAAGTGGAAGAGGAAGAAATACGTGATGAGAGAATAAAACTCTATATGCTGCTTCCAAAACTATTTCAAATGTCTTTCATCAGGTAAACCGGACACCTGATGAGAGCACTGACCATCATGAGCTACCTAAAGGAAAATTAAACCAACCAATCAGAGTGCACGGTGCAAACTAGCTGGGCCTCTGCAGACCAGTCACCTTTGTCTGTTAAGTCAGTGCTCAGTCACTGTATAGGAACAGTGCATATCAGATGTTCTGCACCTCCCAGATTGAAGACTCACATTTCAGCTCCTTGAATGGTGACACTGAAGCAGGGACTATTTGAAGCAGACGTACAGTGGACAGTTGTTGTAGAGAATCTAAAAGAAGACAGCTAAGCAGACAGGGAGGCTTGGAATCGAATAATGTATTTATTGTCATTTATCATGTATTACTGTTGTCATGAAACACCCAAAACACAGGTGAGTGAATGAAGTGGGGCTTAATGTAGAATCGGTCGCCTCTATATTCTTTAAGTAAAAAATATTTTAATGTTTCAAAACAAAATGTCTTTGAAACAAAGGGAAACACATTTAAATGTATGTATGTTCTGAGTTGTTTCAAACTGTAGAAACACAACTAAAACTGAACTGAATATTAATCAGTAAGCTTGTATGAAGGCTAATACAGATATATTTAACTTAAGCCTGACACGGTCATTTGTACCAGTATTTAATATCCATAAAAATCATTAAAAAATAAATACAATCTGCAAAAATTTAAAAAGAAAAAGAAAAAAAGACGTGTGTTTAGACATGTTTTCACTAATTCCAATAAACTTCCAATCTTTTAATTGTAACTACAGTGACGATGCTTTTCCTTTGGTCAGCTGTCAGTGGTGTCATATCCCCTTTGTGCATGCATCAGCGCTGTGGTTATCCACCAGAAGCTGTTATAAATTGACTTGCATTCAGTTTGAAGACAAATTTTTACAATACACTCAGATCTTGGTTTCGTTTATAACTTCATATTATATCCAGATGAAGTATCTTTTCATTGAACATCAGGATCGTAAATTATCGTCTTAACGATAAAGTTTTAGCCGCAGTTAAACGTTAGCAGCAGCTCAGCTTGCAGCCCTTCAGGGGCGTCCTGTACCTGCTGGGACAGCATCTGAAAAACACTCACTCTTTTTCATTAAACTGCTTTTTTCAGTGTTTTTACTGGTTTTAATCAATAGGTCCATTTGTTTTGGAGAGCAGGACTTCCCTACAGATAATTTGGCGATCAGTGTAAACGTCTGGAACGATGAATCTTCGAGGAATCTTACCCAACAGAAGCTGACTGCAGGTCACAGGTTGTGGATGAATCAAATTTATAAGTAATTCAAACTCTGTTGTTGTTACTGTTTTGATTGAGACACCCCTTGTCACAGAAAATTACACTTTGTGCATTTAAAACATGGAAACTGCATTCAGACCACGGAAAACAGTGGCCTCCATGTGAGCAGACCTCACCATTCCTCAGCATCAGTAGATTATAGTTACTATGGCTTCAAAACAATCACAGCTAAAACACGGGACTCCCTCTCTATTACACCACATGTACACATGTAGAGTAGATGCTCTTCACAACCGCAGCATCCACACTGACCTCTATTTAATTATAACCACCTGCCAGTCTTAAGACTGAAGACCGCGTCTTGATATGAGGCAGCTAAATGTACGTCTGCAGTTCATGTTACGTGGGATGACTCTTTAGGCAGCTGTCACGGGCTTTACACTTCGTAAGCAAGCTGGCTAATGCTAAGGAAGATGCTAACATGCGAAGATTGCTAACCTGCAATATATAGAATTTTTTTGGCCACTTTAGGGTGGCAGAAACAAGTTGTGAACACATCGTTAACATATAATCACCTTTAAGGTTGATGTGGTGAACTTAAACAAGAGTATTTTTTCGTTGCACATCCAGCAGTTACAGAGCAACATTATCATTTATTTAAAGTTATAAAGATTCCTCACATGATGAATGCAAGTCCAGCATTCACTCTCCCTTTGTCCTGTTTTTGGTCTCCACCCGCGCCGGAGGTAAATATGTGGCTCTTTAGCTGCTAAATGCTCCAGTGTGTTTACCAGCTAGCCGCTAGCTGTGTCTGTCTTCTCTGCTGTTTGATACTGAGCAGATAGTGTACATTAGTATTTAGGGGTTTTTCACTGAAAACAGCTGCCTGCTGTGGCCAGACAACACAATCAGAGCAGTGAGAGTAAACAAGCACAGTAAAATTGCAGCCAGAAGGCCAAACAATGAGATGAAACTCACTATACGGCTCTGTGAAGCCAAGGGGAGCTGCTGATTTCTCTGACTTTCTTGCTGTGATCCAGTCAGGTTGGAGTTAGGAATGTCTTCATATGCAGAAGCAATATATGGGCAGTGCAGGAGGTGATGCACACGGAAATCTGCAACCCAATGTGCAACACCAAGTGATTTTGTCTATGGACGTTGCACAAACAGTAGCCTGGCATTCAGCTGCTCTGTTTTAAATGTGGATATGAAAGTTGGAGTGTAAAGCCTTGAAGCTGAGTGCACCATGATCAGCTGCTTCTGAGTCCAGCTAAACTCATGTTTTATATTAGGATAGACAGAAGGCTAAATGCTCATCGAGCTATCCCTTTTGATGCCACCAGGACTCCGTGTACTCTCCTTCTCCTGCACCATCCTCCATGACAGCTTTATTTTTGCTCTATTTTAAGGCCCTGAATCACACATCAAACAATTTTGTTCTCATGTCGCTTGTCACCTCTTGTGTCTGGAAGCTTTGTTAGCTTATCACGTCCTGAAGGGGATTGTCAGCGTGAATGACCAGAGAACATCAAGGTTTATTCTTAAAGCATCTGCACTGTGTGAAGACGACCCAGTCAAATGCTACAAGTGAAACCAGTGGGTTCCCAGTGCTTGGCTGGGCCATCACTGATCACAATGGAAATGCATACTAATTAGTTAAAGAATCACAAAATCAAAATAATTCACAAGATTAAGAGTAGCTAGCACAGGAGTCATCATCTGGAGTGTAAAGGTTTCACGGTGTGGGCCTGCTCCCTCACTGTCTCTGGCAGAGGTCGAGGTGTGAGCCTGTCTGGCTGCTCTGATGGAGCCATGATGGAGGTTTGGATGCTGTCCAGAGACATAGTGCTACAGCATCGTCTGTGTTGTAACACGAACAGCAGCAGCAGCAGCCAAGACCCTGAAGTGTGTTCATGAAGACGGGTTGCCAACGTTAAGTGTCATTACATAACAAGGTCATTCCCTACTGACCCTTTGCTGGTTTGTTTACATTACATTGAAAAATGTAAATGTTCTGAAGGTTCTGTTACTCTTTCCCCTGGATTGCAGGTATTTGTGGAGCTTGATTTGATTATTTAGGAGTATCCACATAAAATGTGTAATGGCTGATAAAATGTGAATCCCCAAGCTGAATTTAGTCTGCTGGCTTTCCTGCATGCCTTGAGATAGTTATGAAGATAAAGTGGAGAGATCACTCTCTGCTGTGTAGTGGCCAGAGATGGTTAAATCAAATGAAAGTTAACATTGTTAGGAAGAGCGGGAGAGGAAAATATGAGACACAGAAGTAAAGTGAAAATAGGATAGTGGGATCTCTGAGACATTTTAAAGAGGGAAAGATGGCAGACAGATACACAAACATGCATGACTGAATTATATGAATTTTGAATTGAATTGAATGTGAAATTTTGGGGACAAAACAATCAAGTAGGTTTTCCTGTTTTTAATCATGATAGCTACGTGGCTGCAAGAGGGAATTGTGTGTCTGTTGGTTGGTCCATCACTTGGGTCCAAACTGAAATATTTCAACAACTACTGGATTGATTGTCATGAAATTTTATACAGATGTTCAAAAGCGGACAACTGTAAATCCCTATATTTCATAGTGTATATATATATTTAATTTAGCACCATCATCAGGTCACATTCTCATGTCACCAACACTTTGTTTATGACCAATGACCTGCAAAAGTAATGGCATTCCCATCAGCCTCAGCTCTACTTTGTGTTTGGTTCAAATGAGCAAATCTTAGCGTGCTAACATGCTAAATCAAAATGCAACTTGGTGACATAAAACCTGCTTGCATTGTGTCTGGTAGCATATTAGTATGGTGGCATGGCTGCAGACTCTTAGTATTGTTTCCATGCATCATATTGCATATAATATATATACATCAATACATACATAATACACAATACATCAACAATTTCAATGAGTATTAATATGAAACTAAATCTGGAATACGTTGAATAAGTTAGAGAAGCATGTAATTTATTTTGGACCACTTGGGGGCAGCAAAGCAAGCAATAAACATCCTATTATCATCTAAAGAAGTTCTAATGGCATGTATTTGCAAACTGTCTTCACTTTGTTGTTAGGTGCTGGGCTGATTGCTGTTTTTTGCTTAAAAAAAGATGCATGCTGTGACTGTAAAACCAAAACGATGACCTTAAAGACCCTAAAATGTGTGATAACCTGTCCCTGCAAATGTGCTCTTTAACATTAAACATTAAAATCCATTGTAGATAGAAGAATATTGATAAGTGCAGCTTTAAAACGTGACCTTTGACAGTATTAACAGTTCTGCAGTTATAATTGTAGTTGCCTGAAACATAAATATATTATAATATATACAATAAATATATAGTACAACATGTGATTTTGCAATTAATTATGTGCATGTACATTTTCAAAAACAGCACATTATTTATCTGCAGTTATGCGTGTTGAGTGCATGTGTTCTGTGTGCTTCTACACTCTGTGGAGGCTCCTCAGCCAGCTGTTCCTGCAGTGAGGCCAAGGCAGAGCACAGTGTCGTGGGGGACAGAGTGGGACAGGTGCCTGGGTGCTGGATGGTACATCTTTGAGACAGAAATAGTCCCACAATGAGTCAGAGGGTGAAAAGAAGGAGGGATAATTCCACTTCTATTTTCAGGGCGTGTGGCGCTCCTCTGCTGCCTGTGATTGTCATGAGGCTGGCCTGCAGCTCTGCTGCACTATTGCTCACATTCCCTGCAACAGCGTGCGGCTATGCGTGACTCATGTGTATCTTTTTAAAGAGCAAGAACAATAAATGCGTCAGCACCGGCAACTGATGACATGCACCGTGCTTACTGTGTAATTTGACAATATAGCCTTGATGAATGAGGAGTTAATGTGCTCAAACACATGCAAAATTCTCCTTTTAGACATCGGAGTTAAAAGCAAGAACCAAACACACATGCAACCAGCCACATTTTTTTTAAATCACCATCAGCATCAGCATTTCTTTCTCTCTCTCACCTGTAATGCTCATTTATCTAATCGTTGTCTATGCTATATTTTGGTAAAAACTAGACACGCCCACACTCACACAAGTCTAAATGGATTGTGTGCAGTGTTGGGGAAGCTACATGAAAGCACAGTTTTGTAAGCTACTGTTATAACTGGGGTCATTAGTTGTGTAAAACTGCTGTGTATGTGTGCCCTGCGTTTTTAATTAATTTTTTTTGTATGCAGATTAGGGTGTGCCATAGCCGCTGCTGGATTGGTGGAGAGGTTTCCCGCCCTGCTGTGATTGGCTGCAGCCGGAGCCACCTGCTATAAAAGCAGCCAAGATGGTAGTGCTCAGGTGCTTGGTTGTGAAAATTGCCAGAAATTAGTGCTATGTGTTCGCAAGATGTAATATACACATGAACAGTAGGGACATTTAATGACATTTAATCTTTGGTGTAGCTTCTTTTCCCTCTGACCTTAGAATTAACAATACAGCAGGGACAGCTTTGACGTCTCTATCTTGCACCTTTGGATGTGTTTTCCTCCTGGAATGTTGCCATGTTTGTTATTTACATCCTGCACATCCAGTAGTTCCACACAGTCTGACTTCTGTGGTTCTTTGGTCTCTAGTGAAAACCTCCAGTAACACGTGTTGTACCCATAAGCATGTGAACCGGCATGGTAAAACAGCAAGCCTATCTAGGGGGTGAACTACGTGAATGACAATGCAAATGTGAATCTGGTTAAACTACCAGCAAGCTACTGCAAAATGTACTTGTTCAATAACACGTAGTTCACTACACCCCAGCAGTGGAGACAATGCCACTTTAACCACTACTTCAATTTATTTCCATCCAGTTCAACTTTTAATTGAGCTTGATTATGCAGTTCTGTAACTTTAAACAGTCCAGCTGTTGGGCTACTGAACTGTGGTCCGACATGCCCTCTGCCGTGCTCTCTCATGCCTGTTTTAGCCGGGACATCCCCTGGACATGGGCCCTGCTGACTGGAATGACAGATTAGCAGCTCTGCAGACAGAGTACAGCCGGAGTGATGAGGCTTTATTGAGACATTTAACTCAGCGCTGACTTTAGCTGCAGACATGAAGTGCATTTGTACTCATGTATGACTTTATGATTGTCTTGTAATTCCAATCAACCTCAGTTGGTCTTTGTTGTTTTTATATTCAGTACGTGATGTAATTGTGTGTGCATTCCTGAGAGACTTTAATGGATGTGTATCAGCGTATCTGGTGACTTTGTCTGACTGACGCCTGACACCTGACTACGGCAACTTGCAGGGGCCAAAATGAACCGGTGGAAGGACAGGCAAGGGTGTTCTGTGCTTCAGCTTTCACAGACACGTCACTTCTCTAAAACACGTGGAAATAGAGTTGGGATGCATAAACCTGCTACTGCCATAGCTGTAATTTCTGATTTGCTCGGTTTAAAATATATTCAATAATAATTAAACATGGAATTAAAAGTATAAGCCTGTCAAACATCAAGCAACTTTAAAATGCCAAAATCCTCACTTGAGCACTGACAGAGTTGCACACATGCATGCAACTTCAGTGAGAAGACAGACAAACTGAAACAGATCCAGAGGGAAAACTAATCATTTCTGCCAACTTTTCTCTTTTGGCTGCAGCAGAGAGTGTCTCTTTGTAGTGAGTCCAAGTCACTCTGTCAGTGCCGTCACTGTGCTTCTCTCCAGGGCACAGAGAATAAGCAGCAGCAGACAGGACAGTTTCCATCAGCTGGTGTCACACCTCTGCCCGGACTATTTCAGAGCTCCATACTGCACCGCCAAATATAACACAACATACAGCACACTTTTCCTGTCTAATCTTAAGAACCAAATCAAAGTCCGACATTTCAATTTAACCAACAGGAAGCAAAAATGATCAATCCATTGGTAATGAATGGAACCCATTTAGTTGCATATTTATAATGAATTAATCAGACAGCTCATTAAAGAATATATTAAACTTTTCCTTCATGAGCGACCTCTAAAATCATCTGTCAACTCCCTGCAAGCTCTGATATGTTTGGAGACACAGATCAAACTCACATACATATTCAATCACAGTAGATCAGCATTTTCCACACATTCTGCTCAAATAACTGCTTAACAAGCAGCCGTCGGCACTCAAACCCTAATATATTATTATATTATTATTAAAAAAAGCATGTCCTCCACCGTACCTGCAGCAGACAGGGCCAGCAGAGACAGCAAGCAGCACACAGACAGCAGAGACTTCATTTTGGCTGCCAGGGGCCTTCCCCTCATCTCCCCCGGCCTTATATACCCATCAGGCTGAAGGTCAGAGGGCACGCCGGCGGAGGTTGTGCTCAGAAACGGCACCCATGTCCGCCATTGTGTGTCAGAGCAGCTGCCTGGTCCCGTCAGGAATGTTGAGAGCAGAGAGAAGCAGAGAGACAGCAGCTGGCCATGCTGTGGTGTAGTAGTTTTAACATGATCTCTGTAAAGGTTGTTGATTTTAATAGCTTATGAGATTATAGATTTTAACTCTATACGCTACATCATCTTTTTTTCATGCACTGGTAAGTTTTGAGATTTTGGACTATTTTGCTTTCTCAACACTTCTTTTTTCATTCTAGTGGATAGCAAACATCCAAAATACAAAAGTAGGTGCTGATTTGACTACACGTGTCTGTTTGTGTCTGTAGATTTCTCCTAAATTCACCAAAAGTATCAGATAAAGCTTCATAAGCACATTTAAAACATACATTTTCAACAAAACATGTCATTTAAAAAACTGACTAAATGTAACTAATCAACAGGGGACATTTTTTAAATTGATTTGCATTCATTGGTCTCCAATTGTTAAATAGCTTTTGGTCTTTTCCCATGATTTTTATGGTCTGCACCTTTTCCTCCAAATAGATTTGTGTTCAGTGTTTTCTGATTGATGGACTGAGAAAAAGTAGACATCTAGAATTCCCTTTGAGTCTCGTGCATCAAGACATTAGATTAGAATGAACCTTTCTTTATGCAATGCTCAGTTCTTTGTTCAGGAAATGTAACAAAATTATGGCATTTATTAAGGTAATGTACAATTTGCATATTTAAACAAATTCAATTGTATTACAAAAAGAACTCGATGTAAATAATCATCTGGGGAAGAAATTTGTTTGAAGTTTACTGTAGTTACTGTATTTATTGAAATGAGGCCTGTGTGCCACCTGTTCATCAGAAACCTCCGGCTGCCCAGGAACCACTTTGCTGCCAAATGAGTCGCTCAATGTCGCCCCCTGGTGGACACACAGCTCCATGCATAGGGTGGTTATCATGCAGTGTGATTGAAGTGAAGCAGAGGAAGCAGAGGGGAGTAATAAAAAAAGTACAAATTTTATTTTTTTTCCTCTTTACAAAGGCCTGTTTACCCAAGTTTTTATAAACAAAATATAACAGCTTCTCATCGACCTGGACTGATGGGAAAAATAACAAAAACAAATCACAAAAATATAAAAAAAATGCTTGTCACCAAAAATGGAAAACCGGACAAGAAAGACAGATGAAAAAAAGAGAAAAGCAGAACACAATAAACAGCTGTTGAGTCATGTCACAGCAAAGAGTTTACAAAAAAAATAAATGGCAAAAAGAATTCTTCCTCATCATTGATTCAGGCAGTACAGAACAGCAAGTGCTTCATATCGAACATCTCAAATTCCACCAAAAGACAGCAGTGCTGCAACACAATGTACAGAAACATTTGGGGAGAAGTGTTTTTGCTGACCAATCACAAAACTCAGCCAGAGGCTAACCATTTGTCAGCAAAACACCAAACCCTTAAACAAAGTTTCACAAACAAAATATGAGTTTCCCACCATGTTTGGCATGATAATACTAGTCTAACCAGATATAAAACTGATGTCAGTGAGTGAACAGCGTCCACACATCTCACACAAGACAGTTTCACACTGAACGCATCAGTCATGAAAAAAAGGAAACCTGCAAAAAAAAAAAATGTCAGAAACGAAAGCCCGCTTTAGACGAAACAGCAATTAGTAACATGCATTCAATTGGCAACAGAACATATAAGAGATCAAAAGACAGATACAAATCCAAATAAAAGGAATGTTTACAGCATCAAGTCAGCGTATCCAATCGAGTATGACAGGAGGGAGGCTCCGAGCAGGGATTTCCAGTCAAATTCCCGGGAAATATAAGCAACGTTACATGAGGTGGACAGACTTGGTGCATTTTAGAGAGAAATGAGGCTTTGGGGGAAGAGATCTGCAGCTCACTCCAGTGCTTTTCATTAAGAGTCTTACATGGCGTATGATGCACTTAAAACGTACATCCAACTATCAGTACGTGCTTTCAACTAAAGCTGCTGATCTCGAGCTCTTTCCCTTAATTTATTTTCTAAACTGATGCTGTTTGGGTTGGAGTTCAGTAAACTACAATATCTGTATGTTTTTTTTTTCTATTTGTGATGACACAAACTCCACCCGACTCCTTCCTGCGCCCCGACTCTCTAAGCAATTCCAAGACGTGAAAATGACGCACATCATTTCGCGAAAGATTCAAAACACGTAATATTAAACGTGATCAAGTGTGAAGTTACACAAAGGGTTTCGGGCCTCGGCTCGCTGCTGGTCAGCAGAGCTCTGGGGTGACAAAGAGCACCTTGCAAGTAGAGACTACATTCTTTGATACGAGCATGTTAGGTTTCACACACACTGTAGGTGTAATGTACACACCTATTGACGGTGCATAGATAACTTCACCTCATGTTGAAATGACACCAACAAATGGACTGAAGATGGAATTGCATAAATACCGGAAAAACTAGTGCATAGTCACTGAAATCAACAAACCGAGACCAGAAGAAAGACCGCAAGTCTTTGGAGGAAAACCGGAAGCCTTCATGCGAACAGAGCATGTCAGTCTGTTTCAGATTTACACATCAGCCAAACTTTACATATCTTCATATGCAAGTTGGATTCAGTCAAATAGTCTGAGATTGAAAATGAACAACAGCCACTAAACTGTTTGTTTTCCAGCAATGAACCAACATTTGGTTCGTCTTTAAAAACCCACATTTTATAAAGTAGTGGTGCGACAACAGTCACCACTAGACACGGGGGGTGACTTTGATTGGCTCAAAAGTTTAAATCTGAATTCATCTCAAGGCCTCCGGTTCTCTGTGAAAACCTGACAAACCTCCAATTTTAAGTTGTTAATCTCAATATAACAAAATGTTCACCTTCGACATTCAGTAACCCTGACAGAAAAAAAAGTCAACAAAACCATGAAAAACATAAAAAACAAAAAACGATCAATGTAAATTGTTCAACAGCTTATCTTTAAGGGCTTATTTGATATCAAAAACAACCTTTTTTCAAGTAAATCAGACATAATTTCATTCAACACCTCTCCTCAAATTAATTTGCAATTAAGTTTGAATTTGCCCCTAACTTTAATTTAGAAATGCCTTCTGTTGTAGTTTAAGTTGAGTTTTGTGGCCACTCGCGCAAGAATATCACCTCACTAACCAGCAAACGAAGGGGAAAAAAACAAACTAATTAAGACTGGGGGAAGAAATTACTGCAGCTCCTCTGAATCAGGAGCTGCTCGCTTATTGTGTTGTTACATTCAACTCTCCACTGTACTGGCTCCATCATATAATACTGTCAGCGCGCCAGTGACGACAGTTAACTGTGATACTGCGACTGTATGTAGCACACATAAACACACGTGAAGGACGGACTGATGCCGAGAGCTTTTTACACCAGGAGACCCTCAAGTTTTCAAGTAGCCACAGACCGGCTCTGACATTGAAAAACAAAATCCCACAGGGCCTCTTCTGCACGCTGACCATCCTATGTTTTCAATCTTCAGAGATTTTACAGTACGAGACTGACACAGAGCTTAACCACTGGATTTAGGAGTTTGGATAATGCCAAAGAAAGATTTTTTTTAAGTAGTCGAGCTCCTGGAGGGAATCTTACAGTGAGTAGGTATTTTAAGTGTTTGTGTGTGTATGCGAGTTCATGGGGTTGGATCAGTTCATCGAGCAGTCCTCGCCCTCTGTGTCCGTGTCTGTGTCCGAGCAGGCGGTGTCCATGGCGACGTGGGCGGGGCTGACGATGACGGCTCTTCTCTGCTCCTCCTCGGCGCTCGCTCTTCTCTCCTGAGCGCGCTCGATGTGCTGGATGGCCTGAAAGCAGAGGGTCCCTTAAGTTTACTGTGAAATTATGACTTTTTAATTTACGTCCAGTCAGCACAAACACAGCTCTTAAACATCTCCTACCTGCACGATCGTGTCCAGGTTCTGTCTGGATGTGGACACAGTGCTGGTGTGGACAGACGGGCTCATGGTCACCACGGTGACGTGGTGGTGGGGGTGCTGGGTTAGTGTCGGGGCGGGAACAATGACCGTGGGGTGGTGGGTTGGGGCGGGGGGAGTGGGAGGAGCCAGCACCTGGAAATATGAACAGAATGTTACTACACCTGTGGATGAGTATTTTTTGTTCATACAACGTCACATTTCCATAGCATTCCAGGGTGCATTTTAAAGCATTTCAGCACCTCAGAGCTGCAGTAAATTACATATTTATATGCAGCACACACACTATATACTGTATACTGGTTATTGCACTTCTTCATCAAATTCAATTGGATGTTATTTTGCTAAAAACGACTAAAACGTTCACTTTTGTGAAAGCCTTTTACAGAACAAATGAAAGGAAAACACAAGTTTCATGTTTCAGGATGTCACATGTTTGCAAGTAGACTTTGCAGCCCACCTTATTTCAAGCACTTTATCCAGAAGAACTTTTCAAACCCTGGAACCTCCACATTAAATTCAAGCTTATTGATTGAAAGCCTGTGTTGTGCCCTGCATGACATGATTTAAAGGGCCAGAATGCCTCACTTCAGTGTAAACTGCTCTATCTTGCGGTTTGGAAATTGTACCACAGATGCCATCTGTCATGTTTAAGCATGTGCATGTGTGTGTGTGTGTGTCTCTGACCTGCGGACTGTGTGGTTGTCTGTCAGCGGCGTGGATCTGCTGCAGCCGTAGCAGCGTCTGGCTCTGGATGAGCGCCTGCTCCTCCTCCACCTGCTGAGTGATCACCTTCAGACGCTCTGGCTGCAGCTGGGTGTCCAGAGATCGCACCTGCACACAAACACACAGTAATTACTTGAGGAATCACTTCTGCAGCACTTTGAGAGCCTCTCGAAACACATTCAAGCGTGATTGGAATTGATTAAACACAGATACTGAATTGATTCTCAGCTCACTTTTTAAAATATCTCAACCGTGCACCTCTCCTGCTGTTTACTTTCACTTCCTGTTTAAGTTTCTGTTTGTCTTCAACCACCTGTTCAACCCCCTTTGTCTGAACCTGCTGTTCAGGTACATCCAGGACGTGAGCTTATCAGGAACTGGCTGGTGTGCTGGCACATCTGTCCACACTAACACCATGAAAATCATGCCACTATATAACAGGTCATAGAGTAGACTGAGGGAAGCGAAATGTCTGATAATCTACCAGATGATGTTTTTAAATGACTCCATTACTGCAATACAAGTCATGAAAACGTCTGCAGCCTCCTTCTGTCTCACCTGCTCCTCCAGCTGCATACGGGCCGAGCGCTCCTTGTCCAGTTGCTGCCGCAGCTCTAACATCTCCCTCCTCACCTCCTCCACTTTCTCCTCCTCCAGCGTGTCTGGAGACCCAATTCCTTCATCCTTCTCCTCGGCTCGCCTCCTCTTGGGTGATGAGCCGCTGAACTCCTGGGAAGTAAAAGAGACATTTACATTAAATATAACATATTTAAAGTCAGTAAAGGAGGATGGGGGATTTTTCAAAACCAGGGCAGAATCTAAAGGAATTTCCAGTATGAAAAATGACAGTCGAACAAATGGCCAATTGGGCAAGAAACCAGAAAACCAGGTGAGCCAACAGCATGGTAAAAAAAAGGAACTTATTTTTCACATGCGTCTGACTGCAGCTGAGAGATCCATCACATCTCCCACCTGCACCACATGTTTAACCCTAATCCCTTAAACCTCACAGCGGCCTCTCTGACGCAGAGATTTCACAATACTGCCATAAAGAAAATCCACCAACTGTGAAAGACTTACAACCCTGATTCCAAAAAAAGTTTGGGAACCAAAATGCACGATATAAGTTTATTTTTATAATGTGTTCAAATTAATGTAGGTCACAAAAGATTAGCAAATCACTGCATGTTGTTATTGTTTGGTTTTTCACAGGCTCTCAACTTTTTTAAATAAGAATTGTAGAAAACCCAATTTCAAATCAATTTGGACCACTGTTACTATCACCATATCTATGTACAAAGTGTTAGAGCTGATAGTCATCAAACCATGAACGAAAAGCGTAAAGACAAAGACTTGCTAAAGAAGTCCACGTTACATATGCTAAAAGACATTTAGTTTTGATGCTCGCCATGTTGATTTTTATCAATTCAGCCTACGATGTGTCCAAAGCGCCTTCGGTGCTGCTGCACCTGCATGACTTTGCTTTTCTAAAATACTGAACAGAACAAAGGTGACATTCTTGTGATATTTCAGAACGAACGCTGTCAAAAGAGTCGTGAGGCGTGAAACACAACAGCAGCGACATGACTGACACAGACAATGATTTGCCTTGGTCAGTACCTCCACTGCCAGTTAGACAGAACGGGGAGGAGGAATAACAGCACAACATTTCTGCCTTGAACAGGCTCGTGAATCTGCAGTAGATGGAGTTTCTCCTAAAGAAAGTCTGGAGCTCTATGCATCTCTAAAAACTGCTTGTAACTGAGAAATCACAACATAAACATCGTTGGGTGGTAAGAATACATTTACCAGACAACAATTATGGGACTAAAATGAAGATGTAAGTCTTGGCAGGCTATTTATCTACTGAACTAAAAGTAGGAGGCACCTGCAAGATAGTATGTGCTAATATACATTATAAAGAAGCTGTAGATAAAATGGGTTTGACACAAGTAATGATGAAAAACAGTGGTGCAGATGGTTACCTGGATGAAGCGTTTGAGCTGGTTGTTCTGTGCCAGGAGCTGCGTCTTTTCCTGCTCCAAGGCAAAGATGTAGTCCGCTGTCTGCTGCAAGATGGCCGCCTGTCAGGGACCAAACAAGAAAGGTTGAAACGAGACGTGGTGGGACAAATAACTCAACTTTGTCACAAAACATGAACTCACAGAGATGTAAATGTTTTAAAAATCTGTTGAGCAACAAATGAATAATTCAAAGCGTCATCACGCCGTGTCGTGTTCTAAGTGTTTGTTTGCTTTCTGCACCTTGCTGAGTTTCTCTCCGTCTGTGTGAGGCAGCAGCGTTTTGAGAGACTGGAAGCCCGCGTTGATGCTCTGCATGCGCCGGCGTTCGTTGCTGTTGGCAATCTCACGGCGGATTCGTCTCTCCTGGTCCTGGGCTGTCTCCGGACTGAGGGGGATGTTGGCCAGGCTGAGGGAGCAAAGTCAAAGGAGACAGACAATTATTTTTCTGTGGATCAGGGCTTTGTGTCAAATCAGAAGAAAGCAGCTCCTCTTTTGATCCTGCTTATTATACAGGTTCAAGCTAAAAAGATGGAAGATTGTCATTACAAATTAGTTTAACAAGCTGTTCACAGACATCTGCTCTTCTTGGTCAATAAACAGCAACAATACAAGTAGCAAAGAGTTGATCTCTGACTCCCTAGACCTCTACAGGCTTTAGTCTCGACCTCCCTGCATTCCTCAGTCGTGCTGCGGCGAGATCTTTAAGTTTGTCTGAACTCAGTGCCCCCTCACACACCTCCACCCCACGAGGCTGGATGTTATGGTGGCAAAACCTTCTCAGTGTCATATTTACTCAGGGGGAGAAATATGTGAACCATTAAGCCTAAAGACGAAGATGCTGGCAAGATGAAAACAAACCTGGCGAGCCAGATTGGGGGTGTTTACGTAAAAGAAAGGGGTCAGACAGAGGACACGAGAGCACATGGCTCTTTTCTACAAAAGATGAGTGTGTGGGTGTGCAGCCGTACTAATGTTCAGAGCTGAATTTAGTCTGATTTGATTTCTAACTGTGTGTTCACAAGCCAGTAGCATCTGCTGAATGGAAAACTAAAAAGCTGCAAAAACATACCCTAAAAAGAACACCTTCATTATCTCATCATTTATGCACACTGCCTTTAAAACAAGCCCTGTGTCCTTAAAAACTCAATTTTATCTTATTTGAAATGCTCTCCTAAATTATTCCTGATGTTTCATTAAACCCCTTATAATGAACATATGGGCAGACTGAAGAGCATAAGCAAAATTTAGACCTTAATTTGGTCTATAGGGATTAAACCGTCCATCTTTTAAAAAATGTGTTACTGTACACATGCTCAATGTGAAATGCTTCATCTGAACATTTGATATGTTATTTTGTTGACATATTAGAGTTAAATGTTGCTGTCAACAGCTATAAAAAAACGTTTTTTAGAATAAAATAACGTATAAATAAATCACTGTTAAATCCATCTTAATATATAGATACTAACATACTACAGACACAGATAGATAGTAGTAGTGTAGCCAAATAAACTCATACATTTATATATTGTATGTTGGACACATTGTGGAACCAATACAGTCCTAAATCTCAAAATTGATACAAACAATGTTGGTAGGTTGAGGTAAATTTGGTCCAATGTAAAAACTAATTTATAAAAACGTATTATAGAATAAATATCCTTTAAATGTCAAAGACCGAAGTCAGCCCACCATCGTCAAGTAAAGAAATTAAACATGTGCTTGTTGCGTCCAAATGAATGTATACAGAAAAAGCAATTTTTTATGACGATATACATGTAAACCCCTGTGCACAAATATTAAGTATTATCTGCCGATAAAAATCTATTAGATATTGGACTTAAACAGCTAAAACGTGTCGGGGTTTTTAAAGTTTAGAGATAACATCAGCTGTTGTCAGGAGCTGCGGGCCTCCAACATGGCCGCCGGAGGGCGCGTCGGGCTGTCTGGACGGTAGCAGCAGTGAAATGTGACTCCGCCAGCAGCAGCAGGCAGCGGCAGCAGCAGGCCCCCTGGCATCATGGAGAACAATGCTTTCTACCTTTTAGCACCAAGCTAGCAGTAAGTCGTGGCTCTGCTGCTTAAGGACGCAGATGTTTGGCCCCAGTTACACTTAAAGCCAGCACATTTTAGTTAAACAAGCTCATACATGTGAATAAAGCGAGTCCTCTCACACACAACACAGTAAGAAACCGAGTGCGTTGAGATCGCTATGTCGTTAGCCAAGCTAAGCTAATGTTAGCACACGACGCAGCCATGGCTGCTGCGCGGAGCTTCACTGAACTACGCACATAGTATAACCGAACCACAGTTTCACACACCCGTAGCTTTTGCAGCTCCAAATTAATTACACATTCAAGCAATTCGGTAAAAATATTATGAGTTGGAGGAAACTATGTCGCTGTAAACATGTGATTTGGTGTATAGCCGCGGAGCGGCGGGGAACACGTTAACTACCACGTGGTTGGTGTTCAACTGGAAGCAAATGTATCGATTTCATGTCGCTGATTTACATATTTCAGAGCCGAATGGTTGTAAACATGCCCTTTTATGTTATTACGTATAACTAGACCAGCCAGTGTAATAACACAAGTTAAAATATCTCCCGTATCCTCGCCGCTAATGGCAGCAGCTGGCCAACGAGCTGCTAATTTCTACAACCACGCTCCTGCTGCCAAGACATCGCAGCGGAGCTAACAGCTAGCATGCTAACTGAAGTGAGGCTGCATCACACACATACACACGACAGCGACACGAGGGATGATTTGTGCAAGCAGTTTCGTATCAACAAAAAAATAGCTAGCCACACACCTGCAGAGACCTCCAATAACATCCTTCTCTGTCTTCTTGAAATGCTGTAAGGACGGAATCTTCTCTGTCGGCATCATGAAATATTCCATGCTTTCAAAACCAGCTTCTGTAGTCCGTGTTTTCTGTTTTTTTTTTTCTTCCTCCACTGCTGTCCTTGTTAACATATAATGATGTTCCTTTACCCAGCACAGCGCTCTCGCTTTACTCCTCAATGGCGCATATCTAAAATAAAGCTTCAAAATCCGGCAATCTGAAGAATAGACTTAGAAAAATAAAAGTAAGTTCAAGCTGTGTTGCTTCCCACAGCTGATGGGGTTCCCTCCAATGTGTGTGTGTGGCTTCTTGCCTCCGCCTACTACGTGTCTGTGTGTGTATGTGAGTGTGTGTGTGTCTGCTGCCTCCGCCTACTACGTGTATCCGTGTGTGTGTGTGTGCAGCTGATCTGTGCGAGGCGGGAAACAGCTGGTTGGAATCAGAGCCCGGTTTCCGGAAAGCAGAACAAACAGACCAGCAAGAGAGAGTCACCAGAGTGTAACTGCAGAGCTGCTGCAAATCAACCCGCCGCACAGAGTGTAAGATAGCACAGCACATAAACACGACCCATGACTGTGTCGTAGCACACATACAAGCAAGAGGGAGAAACTGGAAAAACAGTGAACTAGATAACATTGTGTCTGTTGTTGGATAGTGTGGCTGTTATGTGTTACCGACTGCTGAGATGCAGTTATTCATCTGTATAGTGTGTATGTGAAACAGATGTTCACATCATAGTGGATTCTAATTATTTACTAGATTATTCAGAACCTGAAATACTGCATTGCACCGTTTGGCTTTACATAATAAACATGCATTTGTTTATTTCCAGCTGGGCAAAATGTGAAACACAAGTCCATCAGGAGTGCTGTTTATTGGCAAGAATCTGGTCTTACAACATGCATCATGATTCAAGGGTGGAATGTAACTAAGTACATTTACTCAAGTAGTGTACTTAAATACAGTTTTGAGGTACTTGTACTTTCCATTTGTGTAACTTTATACTTCTACTTCACTACTTTTAGCTTTAGTTACTTTTTAGTTCAAGATTTAACATGAAAAATATGATACATTTTAAATGATTACGCATGTTTATAAATTAAACCACATAAAAGTATATTAAGTAGTTGAAATTAGCCCTGCTTGGACAGCAGTAAACGTTGCCCACGTAAATGCATCAATAATAATAATAATAATAATAATAATAATAATAATAATAATAATTATGCAATAATATATTCAGAATATATATAACAACCTGAGTGGGGACATTCTGCAAACCAAGTACTTTTACTTTTGATACTTTAAGTACATTTTGCTGCTGATACTTTTGTACTTTTGAATACAGCACTTTTACTTGTAGTGGAGTCATTTCACAGTGTGGTATTAGTACTTTTACTTTCACCGCTGATCATGATATATGGGTTATGTTACAGTGTATTGCAGTGATGTATTGTGATTTTTTAAACAAGTTTAGGAAAATGGTTTTAATATGAAGAACACACCACCTATGTATAAAACCTGAGTAAAAAGTTTGTGCAATATGTCTTCTGTAAATCTTATAAACTATTAATTACAACAAATCAATAGTGTTTTTAAAGACTGATTGTATTCTTTTCACCCCTACCCACCATGGCACTGTTACTTTAATTAATGTAATCACTAAAAACAGAAATGCTATCATTATAAAGGCATCACCTGGATTATTACCCATAACTTGCAGGCCCATCAATAGGGCCCCAACACTCATTTAGGCCACCTAGCTCCCATAAATTCTGGTTATTATTTAACAGAATTTAGATCAATCAAGAGATCTAAAATGATCCCTTTTGTTGCCTTCTTTCAATATTTTTTAGTTTATTTGTATCAATGTCAGAAATACTTTTACCAGAATATAAAACTGACAATATTTTGGACAAAAGTATGAAGCCATCAAACAAATAAAATGTTTTAATTATACAAGATACAATAATTATGTAATGTAATATAATACTAGGTAATAACAAATGTTACGAGCATCATTACACTCTGTAGCCTACATCTGAAAACACAGTAGTGCTGCAAGCTGATTAATAATGTGACACCAGGCCATGAGAAAATTAAACAATCCTCTAAAGATATCTATCAGGCAGAACTATTTAGTGGTCCAGCATGTGCTGAGTTAATCATTTCATTATTATTTTTGAACGACTTATTTTTTATTAACTTTGTTTTTTTTAATGCACAAATTGAAAACAGTGTCAATGCACTTGTGAGTGACAGTAATTATTAAAAAAAAAATTAGGTCCCTTTGTATAAACAAGTGACAAGTTTGATAACTTTTATTTGTCATTAACAAAAAAAGCGAAGAGTTGTGAAAAAAAACGATGATTCACAAAAAATTATGAAAGGTTTCACCTTGCAGGTTGCATAACAGTTTACTGTGCAGGGAGACGATGGATACATAACACATGCAGCATAAACATTCCAGCATCGTACAGCAGGTGGCAGCAATGCACCATAATGTTTGTTTCCAGCCACCGTTTAAAAGAAAAGCTGGGTGCTGCATTTACATGTGGAATTTTACTGTCAAAGTAGTAAAGAGCTTTTAACACACAGAAAAGTGGTTGTGAAAAGATGCATAATAACCTGAGGGTGATATATTTTTGATATAATGGAAATGAAAACAATAGATCCACAATGAAATGATTTCCGTTTTAAATGGACAAAACATAGAGACGACGGATTTGAATCCAAAACTGGCTCAGAAAACCAAAACCAGCAATACAAGTAACTATGTATTTAAAAACCTAATGAGAGTAATTGTATTCAGTATACAGTTTAAACGGTTGGTATTCTGAGTAGTTACTGCCTTGAAAAGTAGCTTACTTGAAGGGATTACTTTATGACCTGTACTGAGGACGTTTCAAACAGATGTCCTCAGTGTTTATTTCCCAGTTCTTAAATGCAGTAGTCTGCTCTGTAAGCAACACACCTCAGTAGTGTTTCTTAGCTTTTTATTTTATCCATGCAATACAAGTAGAAACAAACATATTTATACATTGTAAAAGCAGAAAGCAAAACATTTGGTCCTTATTCTGCCTGATTGTTAAAAAACATTTAAAGAAAATCTCCCCTTTTCCTCACATATCTTGCTTACACACGACTAATACACAGAGCTAAATGTACAACCTGCCTCCATTCACCCTAAAATAGGATATATTATTAAATTTTTTGGAATAAAAAAAAGCAGTAGGAGTAGCCTACTCCTCATTCAAGAAATACAATATATCCTACATTTAGATATGTTAGTGTCTAGTGAATTCATCCACCAATTCTCAACATTACAGCTCTGCTTGAGAAATTCTTAATGATCTGAACGATCAAGTAACAGACAGAAGAGCAAGTAGCACACATCTTCAATGGCAAGTGCATCTATGTGGTCCCATAAATAATCTTTAGCATAAAATTAGTCTAAACCTTGAAACTGAGCATGTAGAAAATGTGCTTAATGCTGCAGAATATCAAATTGTATTGTAGATTCATTACATGTTTAAACCTGTGAAGATGTCATTTGAAGGTAGAACAGTCTAAAGACATGTTAAGACAACACCATTAAAAGTATAATTCCACTCAAATAGGCCTTTCACTTTGGCAGATAGAAACTTGGAATGCTCGCAGATAAAAGTAATGGGAGTAAAATCTTAAGAAGATAAAAAGGAATGCAGTGGAAAAATGTAACATTACAATTAAACAGCCAAACTCTCTCAAGTATGATTGTCAGTCCCATGCAGAAGGGAAGCGCCCACAGACCACCTAACTCAAGGACCCCAATATGTTATTTCTCTGGAAAAGAAAAGTTCAGTCGATATTTGTGAACATGAGCTCCTCTCTGTCAGAGCCAGAAACCAGAGAAGTTAGTCTCAAACTGCTGACGTCATCAGGTATAAAGTCTGGAGCTGCTACATAGAAAAGGAATGGGAAACTGATTTTATGGACCCACGTGTTTGTTTTCTTTGGGGTTTTTTAATTAGCTTTATTCTACTGTAGTGTTCTCAGCTGTGACACAGAAAATATACCAACATCTCTCATGGTGCTTTCAGTGTCCAGACTTTATACTTGATCATATATTTCAATTCTAGCACTTTAGTTCATGGATTTGGGAGAGAGTTGTTCATGATTTTCTTAGACCACAGGAATAACATGCATTCATGTTGGAAATGGGCGTAGTTTCCCTTTAATTAACCCTGTTATGATAAATCCTTCCCACTTGAAGCCTAATATAAAAAGCCTACAGTGTACATGTAGGTGTGATCATCCTTCTTCGGTACCGTGAGGCGACATGTCGTGCTTAAACACCTTTGGACCAAAGCAAAAGAGTTTGATATTGCTGCTTTGTCGAGGTGTAAAGATCACTGAGCTGCTTCAGTCCCTCCTGCTGGCAGTGAAGGTCTGGTTCTCTTGGCAGCAGATTCCTCCACGGCAAAAGTGTAGCTATACTGAAAAAACAAAAGCCAAAACAAAGTGAGTATATTTGGAGTTAGTTCTTAAGGGAGCCGTGTGTGGGATGTAGTAGCATCTAGCAGTGAGGTTATGGACTGTAATCATGCAAAACACAAGATCCAGGTGATTACACACAAACGTAAACATAATAATGTAGAGTTTAATCAGTTTCTCCTCTTTCATTTCAGAAGTTAAAATGGAGTCAGATGTGACCTACCTCATTTTCAATGTCTTGGACAGACTTGATACGAATGTTATTAAGTTGAGAGTTCAGTTGAAGAGCCTAAGAGAGAGAGACATGGTAAATAGAAATAAATGTGTGTTTGTATTAGAGATATAAACAAGATAAAGTGAGGTAAAAAAGAAAGAAGAAGCTGCAGTTGCAGACAGATCTCAGACGTACCGTGCCATTTGCCTGCATATCAAACTTGGGGTGAAGGCTAAAGGGAACTCCATCTAGAGCTGCGGAGAGCGAAGGGATGTAATGGCTGAATTAGTGTCCTGCAGTGAGAATCAGTAAGATGTTTCTTGTGTATGAGGAGAGACTTGGAGTACCCGTGATTCCCTGGATACTGCCGTCAGCAGGTTTGTCCATGTTGTCCTTGGTGTGGAGGCTGTGGCGTCTCTGACTCACTTTATTATGTGGCAGTGGAGGAGGGGGGTTGCTGCGGAGATAAATAGGTGTTTTTGCCAAGAGTGAAGTACAGAATAAAACTGTGTTATAATGTACAGTTATAAAACTGCAGAGAAATATAAAATTATGTCTAATTGGTTACCCATGAAAATATTCTTTAACAGAAGCACTACAACAGCCCCCCAATAAACAGCGGCAAGCACTTCATTTGTCAGTAATTAAATTGCACTGTTGGACTTGATTTTTTTATTTTTAAGCCAAAATGATCACATATATGGCAGTTTTTAAACCCTGCTTAAAATTACAAACATGCTGGAAAACAGGGTTATTAAACAGCACAAGAGGTCAGTTATGTTACAGTGGTTACTTCTTTTTCATGTTTGTTACTTATTCAAACAGTCCTTTATGTAACTACTGCTCAGTTATAAGTCCTGGTAGTGAATGTGGACTATAACCTTCCCCAGACAAAAGTCGGATGTAGTGGCTGTTTGAGGGCTTTTTGTCCAGCAGGACTAAAATATTAAATGAGTACTGTACCTGGGTCTGAGGGGCAGAGGAGCGGACGGCTGGTCCAGCGACAATTTGCGGAGATCCAGGGTGACGCTGCGGGGCTTGGCTTGAGGCATGGGGCTGGAAAAATGACCCTTTCTGCACCACAACACGTAGCCATGGATGTCTCTGGGGAAAAAGCACAATTAATGACACATTAAAAGTGTAATTAGGTTATGGGATTTTAGAAGTGTCCTGAGAAAACAGGTGCAAGTCACATGTTTGTATATGTGAATGCTACCAACCCCACATATGTGTAGTGCTGCAACATCATTTTGCTTTTGGCTGTCACTTTGACATCCAACACAGCTGTGTCCACACTGCCCACTGGGACGACTCGAACACACACCCGTTTCTTCTTCCAAACAGATGCCTCTGGACACACACACACACACGCACACAAAGAGAAATACAGATAATGTTCACCAAACTGCAAAGTAAATCAGCATTGAGTCAATAAGACATCAAGTATCAGAAATGCATAAAATGAAGTGTCAACAAAAGTGTAAACACACAATGCACGAGTGAGGACATTTGTGCATTGTGAGGACATTTTGGCCAGTCATATGGAAACTTGAAAAAGTATTTTCCCTGTAGGCAAAAACCTCAGACTTCCAACAGTTCTACTGTTTTTTTCTTACACTCAGCTCGAGCGGACGCTCACTTGTGACAGACTTATATAAGAAAACCTTTAATTCTGGTGGCCCATATTGGTAATTTCGCCATTATTTCGGATCACAGTTAATTTCTACGATAGAAAGTGCTGCTGTACTTAAAGAGACAGGCAATCCAACAGAGCGTCTCAGACTGAGGGCGAGTAAAGCTGCAGCAGCCATGGGCAGTTAAAGGAAAAAAACGTGTTGGCAGAAGCCCAAAATATAGATATGAACCTAAAAATGGTCAGAATTTGTTCCCTTTGTGTGTGCACTTACTTGCTTCGAGGTGCTCTGCTATATAGCAGTAACCATGAGGAATAGAGTCCTTGTCTGAAATAAGCTGAATGTCTGACACCACCATACCACCCGTCAAGTCCTTTAGAGAGACAGAGAACAAAGGGCTGGTTGGAAACATGCACAATGCATAATGATAATGCAATTACACAACATCACATGATTATCATGTTATGATTTAAAACGTAAGGAAGTGTATCTGTGTCTGATCCATGTTACCTTGCTGTAACAGAGGTAATATCCAGACTTCATTGCAAAGCTGCGCGTAAAGTTTGCTGCTGCTCCGTCTTCCGTGATGCTGATCTGCAGAGATACACATTCAGATATACTTTATCTGACATCACACACACTCTGATGACTGAAGAATAAACGGACAAGTTATATGACAATGAAGAGAGGGGTTGATGTTAGCGGTGGCTATGAATTGCTCTCGATTCAAAGGTGATGCGTCACTTAACTACTCTTCTTCAGGGTCTCTTTAGCAAGGCACTACTCTCATCTACTGCAGTCCATTTCATCCTGATCAGCAGAAAAATAAATGTGTTTGGTCCAATTGAAGACAAAATGCCAAAGGTAAGTGCTTAATTCAGAACAATTTGTACATTTGTACTTTGGATTTACAAATGTGCCAGAGCATCAAAATAGCTTGTTAATGAAAAAAAAAGCATCACAAGATTCCCCCGGACCCCCAGAGAAAAGGCCTGAATGTCCTCAAGTCCTAGAAAACCACCTCTGCATACACCTGACCTGCAGTAAAATATCTAATGCATCTGTATATATAATATAATATCACAATATATTGTAATATAGGCCTAGTGTCAATTCTTGTCCCAAGTTAATTACGTTTATAAGTTAAGTTAATAAGACTTGAGATAAAGACTTTCAAAGGAAGATTAATGACGGACCTTTTTCTTTGTGTTGATTTTACCTGATAAATATTGTTAATGTTTGTTTATTACCTGGCCTCCGGTCATTTAGCAAGTGGACCCTGAGTATGACAAGTTGAGTGTCACTGCAGTGTACACCTTCACAAACTCAGTAGTTACACAACATCCTTTCCCCCCAGAAGGTAGTTTACAGTCAGCGGACATCACTTTTAAACAGCCGCTCGGTTTCTAAAGGTCAAGTTTACAGCTCATCAAAACACTCAAACTGTCCCACTTAAAATTCCAAACAACAGTCAAAAAACTCAGATGCTGGAGGTTGTGGCATTTCATTTCATTGTGAAATATTGTGCACACCTTAAGTACAGGCAGACAAGAATATTGCAATGTTTCCCCTACCATTATATTAGGGGGGCGCCCCATCCCCCTTGAGAATCAGAGTATTTTCTATAAAGTGCCACATCACAACAGCACAGGTCTATACATGTCTTATTATAAACAAACTAAATAGCCTTAAGTTATTTATCTTATTTACATGACAGCATGTCTTTTCTATCGCTACATGGTCGCACTTCTGCAATTCTCCTCTGCTCTCTGTATCACGCAAAGCAGAGTTTCGCTTGAATATGAAGGCTGTAGAGCTAAGGGAAACACTGTTATATTCTTACTCTTAGAAAGAATACTTGAATTGCTTTCAACTCAATGTGGCCAGTCTACAAACACAGCCTGTACTCACTGAGGCTGAGGAAAGAGTGAGTTGCTATGTGGGTTTGTAATACGTTCTTTTTTCCATTTCAAGACTTTACTCTTTTAGCACATATTGGTTGTGGCTCCACATTACAGTACAGTGTGTCTTTTAGGTTGCTGAAGGGAGGATTACTGTAGTTCTCCCAACAATGTTTGTGGACACTGTTAAGTGATACAAACAGTGTTGTATTTTGGTCAGTTTCTATATGGACAGTTATATAACCTTTAATGTAGTTTAATACGTATAAATACCAGGGTAAAATCTTTGGGACAGGTGCTGGTGTTGGAGGTCCACGCCACTGCAGTAACTGGCCGGACTACCAGCCCACGATCAATTAAAGACATCTGAGGAAGAGAAAAAAAAAAGTTCAGTATGCAAGGTAAGCACGGGGCTATAAAATACATGTGTCCTTTAATGGTATAAGCAAACATAAACATTTAATCTAGATTCATAAAATTTCGTCAGTCTTCCTATTACCAGAGGAAGTGCTGCGTGTGTTTTCTGAGACTGACTGGCATTGTGAACCAACTTGCTGTGTCCATGTGAAGGAAAGCCGGGACTCATAAACGTAAACAGGCAACAATTCAGTCTAAGAATGTATGTTTTCCCTAAGCTACATTGTTTGGAGAGAAAGATCCTATTCAGTCTAAACAGTCATGTTATCTGGACGTGTTCAAGGACAGAAAGAAACTATTCAGAGAAAGAATTCCTCCCAAACTACTGCAGTGATGTGGCAGTTTATTGTGAGAGAAGTTCTGCATTTCTCATTTCTTATGTTTTTAGATTTAAAATGTCCTTTAGTAAGCACCCCTATTCTGGTAGAAAGTATGGGCTGATAGGGATAAAATCCTTTAATAATATATATGTAACATATATCAGAGTATTAATATATATCATGATTATGTATTTTTCTGTAAAATAAACTGTCAGACAAATCAAAGTACTACTTTAAATTGATGGGAAAATCATATAACAATCCAAAGGATTTCAGTTTTTTTTATTATGCAACATTGCCCGAAGTTGTTCCAGAGATATTAAAGGGAGAGCTGCCACAGCATAAACACTATGGTATTTATCACATTGCATACCCCCTGTAAAAGCAGTTATAGGAGCAGTGGTTTGTTTGTGACGTTTGTGATGATATAATATAAAAAGATATATCTACTCTTGGCCCATTAATAAAAGCTTCATGCTGCATTGTTTACATTACTGTTCGAATTCACTTGATCACAACTGCACAGAAACTTACACCTACCATCAGTCACTAACAAGAATGAACTGAGGATAAAGACAAAATCTTTAAGTATAAGTGGTGATTTTTAAATGAACAAAATGCTCTATTCACAGAAACTACCAAATTTACCTTTTTAAGTGTGAAATGTAAAAAGGGAGGACAGATTTCTGGCCGATTTATTTACTTACGTCATACTTTTTGCTATTGTGTGAAATCTATTTTGGTCTTAGGGTGGAAAATCAATACCTGGTAGCTGCAGGTAGCTTAAATCAATCCCAGCTGAGCTTTGACAGTTTAATAGCTTTAGCAGCAACTTCACATTATCGCACCTGACTCTCCTAACAAGCTCACATGTATGGTAATGGCCTTTTTAATAAAAGAACCTGCGTAAACTGTTGATTGAGACCGATTTGGAGTCGGTTTTTCCAGTAACGTTACTAAGATGACAAGCCGAACTTACCTTACAATAGAAGCGACTGTTCCTCTGACAAAACTTCGCTGCTTCTTGTTCAAAGTTAGCTTAACTGTTCTTGTTTCGTGAGTGGAGTAATAAAATCATTAAAATACACACTTACTCTGTCTCTGTGTCCAATTCTGCCTCTTCGAGGTGAAACGGTTCGGCAGGCAAACAACTTTTTCGTTAACAGCCGGAATTTCTTAGTCTTCCTCGCCAAAGCAGGAAGTAACGAATCCATTCTGACTCCAACTCCCATCACTCCACGGGGCAATACGTCACCATTAAATGCAGGCTCGTGCCTGAACAAAACAGTCTACGGAACAAACGCAAGGTGGCAGCATTACAACAGCCAGAGAAACAGTATGTGATTTATTATTGGAAAAACCCCACATTCAAAGAGAAGTGCAGGCTCCACATTTTGGATTTATTTATTTATTTAGGCCTATTTTTTATTCATCGTTTTATTTATTTATTATCATGAACTTCATCAATCACCACGATAAAACACCGTAAAAATAAAAAGGTAATTAAAATTAATCATGTGTTTTGTCATTTTTGTATGGACTGTTGAGATATTATCTTGAATGTGTATCACTGTTTTTTTTATTGTTTTTTTTAAATTGTTTTTGTTTTGTATACGCATTCCTGGTATGACCAGATTGGTGTGTGCTTTGTACAAACGGTTAACATATATTTGCTTGGTTAAATAAAGACATGTTAAAAAGGGGGAAAGAAATAAAGAAATTGAAATTGTTTACACCATATAATTTCTTATTGTGCACACAGACTGTTACATTTGATATTCTGTGGCTCCCAGAGGCTAGTGTTGTTTGTGTAGCCTAATAACAAAGACAGAATTAAACATTTAGTCTTTTTTTCAGATCGTACATAACAACATAGGCTACTGCAGATATAACTAGGTGTGGACAGAGGGGTGCTTAGAGAAGGATCGATTCTCATTTACATGAAAATGAGGGTGAGCGGGGCAGGCTGAGGTGGAGGAGAGGAGAAAGTGAGGGGAGGATAATGAAACAGGGTGACAGGAGGCGGGTAACAGGGAATGTATGCGAGATAAAGAAGGGATGAATTGTAGGGAACAGTGGGAATTTAAAGGGGCAAGGACAAGATGTGAGGCAAGATTTGTAATGAAAACTGAACACAATTCTAGTTTAAGGATAGCATATTTTTCTTCCTGACAACAAAGGCCAAAACCAAAAAATCAACCCCGCTTACAAAGCTGTAGCTAAATCCTTTCTTTGTTGTTCAGAAATGATTAAAACACGTCAGTGAGGCACATTTTTACTGGCTGACATGCTCATTCATTAGCATGAACATGGGCACTACATAACACTTTCAATCAGTCTTGAATACACCCTCCTGCTACCATTATACTCACTGAAGTAAATATGATAGAAATAGAACAAATGCACTATTTCTGACTCAATAGTTTTAGCTGTTTCATTAAATTACATAGATGTTTTCAAGAAATTACATCAAAAGATTATCGTCTGCAGCAGGAACCAGGCACAGAGTGGAAAGGGAAGATAGAAGCACAGTGTTTGTTTTAATCTTTTGTTGGTGACAATAGAATAGAAGATTGATTGAAACTAGCCTGATCCTTAACACATATACAAAATAATTTTATCAACTTTAGCGACAGCAGTTGGGTCAAATCCATGTCAAATCCTCCAAAGGTGAATGATGGGATGTTTACGTTTTGGTCACTGGGCCCAAAGAATGTGAGTAAGCCATTTCCAAATAGACAAAGAAGACATTCTGAGTCTTTGTTTTTAATTTACACCATGCAACAGTGATGCACACACATTAGAAATAAGGCCCTTTTATAGCTACAGATAATATACTCTCATAAGAGACACAGACACCCGTCTTAATCAGCTCTAATGTTGTGTGTGTGGTGAAACAGAGAAAAAGACACTCGATTGGAGCATCCAGAGGTGCTCAGGTCCCTGTTGGCATGGCAACATGCAGACCAGACCACAGGGGGTGGTAGTGGCGGGGAGGGTCGGAGCGGATGGACTGTTCCACTCAGTAAAAATAGGAATCAGTGTTTATTCGGGGCATTTGGCTTTATTGGCTGATTGGCTAATTAATGAGAAGGAGCCAGCTGTAATCTGCTGGGAATAAAGCTAAAGGGAGAGGAGGCAAATTGTCCATGAGTGCATCTGTGCGTGTCTGGATGCCTGCACATCTGTGTGTCTGCCTGCTGGGAGCGCAGGCAGCTGCTGGTGTGTGAGTGGTAGTAAATATGAGAGTGATAGACTGAGTGAGAGAGCAGGTTCAGACGCTCTGGTACTTCCTACTATGCTGGAGGGATTCATTCATCTTTTCTATCAAGACAGCCTCCTGTCTGGAGTGACAGCAGGAGACACACATGCATTAGGATGATGCACAAACACACACACATATACATACACACATACACATACACACACACACACTGCGGTCTCAACCACAGAAAAAAAAACAATATATATCTTGCACAC
>CAFUXE010000277.1:194256-218957 GCA_903364295.1 Serranus cabrilla | reverse complement strand
TTGCTTTGTCACCAAACGCACGTCTCTTCAGTCTGTGTATTTGCTCAGTATGTTTGCTTTGGGGTGGTGTGTGTTTGCACTGTATTTTACCCAGACCCGTCTAAAGGTTCACAGAGTTTCATTGTATGCGTGTGTTTTTGCATGTGCAGCCTATCACTCCTTATCTCTTTCTGAGCAGTGGCCGGCCAGGCTCCTGTGGTCTCTGTGCAGCCTCGGACTGCGAATGTGCGCCAAGGGGAGTCTGCCAGCTTCAGATGCCAGGTGGGGGTTGGTGCGCAGCCAATCCAACTGCAGTGGAAGAGAGCCAATAATCAAGCATTACCAGGTCAGAAGTGTTAACACGTGAGCGTTGTTTATGCACCATTTCTGAAGTTTCACTGAATTCCACTTTTTTTTATTGTATTTTATTCTATTCTACTCCTTCTAGCCAATGCTAAGACGGGTCCTGATGGCTCTGTGCTGACGGTGGCTAACACCAGACCTGAAAACCAGGGCCAGTACCGCTGTGTGGCAGTCAACTCTGCAGGCCGCGGCACTGCCACGGCTGTGCTCAACGTCAAATGTGAGCTTGTATTTGCAGTTTAGTTCAGCCTACAACTTCAAGTTCACTCTATTTGGTCTCATAGTGTTTCGCAACAGTGAATGGAAATCACAGAGCATTCTGGGGCGGCATCACAATATTTGTTTAACCTAGTCCTGCCCTGCTTTGCTCGTTATCTTGTGCCAATGTGGCACAGCAAGCTTTATATTTCCACCATGCTTTCATGTTAGACTGGTCAACGTTGCAGAAAATGAGCCCAACAACAGGTGCTCAGCTGGGTCTCATTTTCCAGGTTTTACCACCTTGTGCTGTGCAGACGGCACCCCCCAAAATAGCTAGCTAGCTAGTTTTTGAATAGCTGCTTAACTTGATAATGGTGCTTTTTGGACATAGTTACTGTAGGCCCAGTTTTCCCAGTCTAGCAAAGTCATGACTGGGCCTACAGTACAGGAATGGGTAGTACATTGCCTTGGTTGGTTGGGTTGGTTAGTTCTAGACTTAAACATCAGGAGCCAGACTGATTAAGTTTCGGGTTTGAAATCAGGGTCAGCTAAATAGAGTCAGAATAGGGCGGGCAGTGTCTTTGTAATCCCAGGAAAAAAAAGTTGCTCCTGCAGGAGTTGATAGAGACCAAACATAGAGCTAAAAGAGAGTGACTATTAAATACAAATCCCAAATAAATAATAATGTTGCTCTGGAACTGCTCGATGTGTAAACACACGCAACTGTTCACCATATCAATCTAAAAGAGGATGATATCTCAGTTTAATTTAGATTTTAATTTGTCAGTCATGTCTCTGTCAGATGCTCCTAAATTGCGGCTGACACCCACTGGACCCCTGCGGGTCAGGATTGGGGAATCTGTGTCAGTGGAGTGTCGTGCCACTGGCAGGCCACGCCCCACGTTGACCTGGAAACGCCAAGGCTCCACCCTGCAGCTGGTTACCAAGGAGGCTGATGATGTCAACACCATACAGGTGAAATAGAGAGCAAACGAAACTATGCATGGAGGTTAGCATTGACATGGGGTCTACTGAGAGTTAGCCTATGGGGTTTTTGCATTGGATTTTGAATCATTGCAGAAATAAGCTCTGTTGCAAAGACACGCTTCAGATTCATAGACATAGTGTTCAACAGGGTAATGTTAAAAAATAAACACCACTTATGTTTGAAGCATTAATGCTGATGACAAGTAAAAAGCTAACGTTATGCTTCTGATAGCTAACCAGATGTTTTGACCAACTAGAGAAGCCATAGCCTAATAAATTGTTTTTAACCTCATATACAATCTACAAGAGTTTGATCTAAAGGGTCACTTAAAAACCCTAAAACGCTACTTTACTTCTGGGTTTAAGAACTCATTCCTGTGCTGCCCTATATGGGCACATATACTTTCATTTACTTCAGATACCAAATAAAACATAACAGTTGCCATCTTTTCTCAGTGGCCTGCAATCCATCCAGAGGACTCCGGAGTTTATATTTGTCAGGGTGAAAACAGTGAGGGGGTGACAGAGGTCAAAGTGGACATCATTGTTGAGGGCGGGCCAGGAGCACCGGTGGCGTCAGTCAGCACCGCATTAATAACAGCAGTGGAGGGACATACAGTCACAATGGAGTGTCAGGCCACTGGTAAGTCGTTTGTATCCTTGTGTGTGTGTCAGTGTCTCTCTGTGCCTCTCTCATTTTTCACTTTATTGTCTCTTTGTCTTCCTCCTCTCAGGTTCTCCTGCACCTGTCATCACCTGGTCCAAGCTGCGAGCGCCGCTGCCATGGAAACACACAGTGGCCGGTGGAGTTTTGAAACTGACCAGTGTGGGGCGCCAAGATTCAGGACAATACATCTGTAATGCAACCAACATGCATGGCTACAGTGAGGCCTACACGCAGATGGAGGTGGAGTGTAAGTTGTCAGCGCAGATGATAAACATAGCTATTAAAATGGTCCGTGCACATGATAACAGTAAGTGTCTTCCCCTTCATGCAGCTCCTCCGTACGCCACCTGCCTTCCAGACCAGGTGAGGCTCCAGCCCGGAGACGCCCTGCGTGTGCAGTGCCTTGCCCACGGCACCCATCCCATTCAGTTTGAGTGGAGCCGGGTGGGCAGGGCGAGCCTGCCTCCAGGAGCTGAGACCACGAATGATGGAGGGCTGCTCATAGCTCACGTTAAACTGAGCGACAGCGGAACGTACAAATGTGCTGCCACCAACCACATCGGCTCCAGCGAGGCACAAGTCAAAGTCCTCGTGAAAGGTGAGCTGGTGTTTGGGCTGAGGCCATTTAAAGTGCATCAAAAAAGGATCTGACTTTCACTTTTTTTCCTTTTACTCTCTAATGTTGTTTCTTTCCCTTCTTTGCTCACTTTTTACAGCCTAATCCACTGTGGTCACACTGTGTCTGATTGACACACCATCTATATATGCAGCTCTTACAACTTCTACAAGTCATCAAGACATCAAACAATACTGATACTAATACTGAGAGAAAATTATATTTAATAGATTCATATATTTTGATGTGAATTGAAAGATATCAATATTGTTTAAACAGTCGGTTGTTTTGTGCATAAGGAGTTACATTTGTACCTTTGTAGAAAACTGATAGTGCTGTAGTGCTGCTGTACTCCTGTCTCAGATTTCCCTTTGGAAAGCTTTCCTCTGAAGCTCAGTGTGGACTGACGTCTGATAGTATGTGTGTGGGAGTTTCTTCTGCTGGAATGCCTCTGCGCCTCGTCTGCCTCCCTTCATGTCAGCTGCTAACTCCACGCTGTTGCACTTCCAAAATTGAAAGGAGGACACAAAACAAACAATAACCGGATTTAATATAAAACCCTTTTTATGCCATTACATGTCAAAACAATAAAGACCAAATAAAAAAAAAAATAGTTTAATTAATGTCAGTGAAAAGTGATTTCTTCATGACAGTGTTTTAGAAAAATGTCCCTCATTATCCCCAAAATATAGCTATCTTATGTGTCACAGTTTATAAAAGGTTTGTTAGCAAACATTTTTCACATTAAAATCATTTATTTAAAGAACCAACAAAAAATGAAAGAAGCAGAACTAGAGCTGGTGTTGTTTGTCTTCTACCCAGATTTTTTAAAATCAAAATTTAACTAACAATAAACTTGAGTGCTGAGATTTGGGGTGTGTTAAGCTAGTAGCAGCTAATGTAGCGTCAAACTGTTAGACTCAGACAGAGATGAAGAGCGTGCTGGAGCATTCAGGTAAGCTCCATTATTTCTACCTTTCCAGTCTTTAGACTCAGCCCATGCTGACTTCACACAAAAAGGATTTATAACTGTACTTGCAGTATTTTTTCCCAAGACCCAGGCTGCGTAGTCCCTCAACTTTGTGTGCATATTGGTAGCTATTTTCCTTTAAGGTATTAAGGTTTAAAGTTTGCTGTATCAATGTAACACTGTTATTTTATTTTGAAACATTAGAGGTGATGATGTTGCCAACTGAGGTTCAGCATGCCTTCAGATTCAGTGACTTTCATACAGTCCCTTACAATTTAAATTTGTTGTAATTCTTCCACGTTAATGTCTTTATAACTGAAAGTTAATATGACTGGTGTCTAATCTGAGCATTGCTTCACAAGATAATTCTTTTAACCACATGGTGGCAATATGTAGCTTCATGCACACGCACTCATTGCTTTAAGGCCAAGAGCAATTTGAGCCCTCACACCCTTAACAACTGGAGGGGCAGATGCAGTGCACAGTCAAGCCTTTGTTTCCAAATGACTACATGTCATCCCTAAGTTTAAAAAAAGCAAAAACACTTGGCTGATCACTGCAGCTCTCTGTGTAAATATGAACTCCTCTTGAACAGGCAAAGTTCAGTTTGATGAGACAAACCTGTTGCAAAATGACACACTGCTGGCCACGCTGTCAGAGAAAATTTAAGGCAGCCTCGACTAAATGAGGTGTTAGCTCCACAGTAAAGGTTTGCGGCTGCAGCTGAAGTTTGGAAACAGATTTAGCGTTTCCAAAGCTGCTGCCAGGAGCGAGAGCATGTATCTGCTGTTTGTGATTGTGGCCTCCCTCGTGAAACGCCCAACCTCCACCGAGTAACGGGCTTTACCCTTTCCACTATTCCTCCCCTCCATCTTTACAAGCATCTTCAAAGCCGGGGAGGAAACATCTGCCCTCTGTCACCTCACTCCACCCCCTCACTTCACAGACGGACTGAGGGAGGGAGGATGAAGGAGACAAAATAAATGTACCACAGAGGATATCAGGGGAGGGAAATCTACATACATTTTTAATTCAGAATGATAAAGAGCTATTGAGCTGGAAAACAGGGGAAAATGTATCCCAGACAGAGAGGAAACTCGAATTCATTAAATCTGATCCCCCTGTCTCACTGTGTGTGTCTTTGTATACATATTAACTAGACGTGGACATGTGGCCTCTAATGGAGTCTGATATAAACAGCGAGGTTCATAGGAGTGCAGATGACATCCGAGAGAAAGGATGTGCGCACACACTCGCACAGACAGTTTGTCACAGCTTCAGAAGCTCTGCATCAGTTTATGTTACAGTAGGAGTACGCACAAGTGTTACATCTACTCTGGACCACACATTGCTTATGTTAGCCTTAAGAGGCGAGGAAAGACTTAAAAAAAAACAGGCAATCAGTCTTGTAGCTGTATCAGCACACAAGGAGAGTCAGATATTTCCACATATTATTTTCCCGTTCCATATATTTAAATAATAATTATTAAAAGCTGCTTGCTGTTTTGGATGGAGACCAGTTCAACGTCCCTGCAGTAAGAATATGGGAAAACCAGGTCATTCAGGAAGGACCCAATGAGGTGAGCACTTCCTCAGGAAGTGATCGGTGGAAGCGGGGGAGTGCCTGTCAAGTCTGTTGCTATGGTTTCCACCTGGTGAACCAGGATAAGCTGCGGTGGGGCGGCCGGTTGTTTCTTCAGGACAGAGGAAGCTGATGGGGTGATAGGGAGTGGAGTTCCTGTATTGTGCTGGTTGTAGAGCCAAGTTGACTTCCAGAGAGCATAATATGACGCGCCACCTTAAATCTGATTGCACATTGTGTCAATGAAATGTTCCTGTTTCTAACTAGTGCAACAGGAAGCCTCAACAATTTCCCCATGCTTTCGATCTGAAGAAGTTGTTTCATATCAATCAGCTGAAATATGTTGTCATGCACAGAGGACGGAAGAGTCAGTGATCCCTCTGTGAAAATAGAGTTAAACTGTTGACAGGAAGTGCTCTGCCCACGGGTCACTGCGGGAGAGAATATAAGCAGCATAGAAATCCATTAAACGATTATTTCTACAGCATCAATTAATATTATATGAAGGTGCTTAAATGTCCAGACTTGACATATGACACAGCAATCACCAATCAGAGGTAATGCTAAGATTCTCCTAAGATTCTCTGCCTTACTTTCACCTCTATATGGCCTTAAAAATCTTTAAAGCTGCACAAATCAATTTGAATACTTTAGTAAAGGGGGAAGAAAAGGAAAAAAAAGAACCAAAAAACAGACAGATAATAGTAGTGACCGCTGGTGAACATAGTGAAGCATTTAGCAGCTAAAGAGACAGTTATTTCCCATAGAAGTTTATGGAGATTATGGAGAGGGCATTTTCGATTTACACTCTAAATGAATGCTAATGTTGCTGTGTCTGCATTTTAAAAAACTATTTTCATTAGCAACCAAGCAAAAACCTCTGGGCTTGAAAAGAGAAAGTATAACCAAAGTGCCTTGAACCTGCATTCTTTTAACTGGCCAGCAGGAGGCGACTCCACTGGTTGCAAACAATAAAAAAGAAGGTACGATTGAAAAGAAGTCTAAGAGAAAATGACCCCACCTACGTTTAATTTATTACACCAGTAAACATTTTCTTAATGAGTTTTTGGACAAGTGATTGTAACTGGTAACTTTCAATGCACCCATGGTTGCTTGTAGTAACCGGGCCGAACATATATCCACTACAACTGGCATAGAAAATGCACAGATAAGGATATATCTTAATATAAATTGATGAAAGTAAAGTAAGGCTTGTATTAGGACACCAACAGTTCATGTTCATGTTATGAGCCAACACCTGCTTGTGTCATGTTAGAGATAAATAGGAAAATGCTAAAAGCTGGTGTAAGCCGGAGCTTTGACACTGAGATTTGAGCCACATAAGACACGTAAATATTCACCATCAGTGCGGCAAAATGTTTCATGATTGTGGTTACCGTTACTACGAAGCTTGAGTGGGAGAGAGCTACAGGACAGTCATCAGTACAGAGTTCCTCACACTGATAAAACACCCTGATAAAAACAGACAAGAGCGAGTCTTTAGGTGTGAACTGTAACCACTCACTTCTGCTGTTTCTGCAGTTTTTTTTTGTCACAGATATGCAGTCTGACTTGATGCAGCACTGGGAGGAGCTGCCTGCCTCATGTTTTAATAGTTTTAACAGTGAAGCAAATGGCAAAGAGGGCTGTTAAAGCATTTTACAGGGGTTTGTGGAATCCCAGGACCATGATGTGGCTCCAGGATATTCCTAAGAAAAACTGAAGAATAAATCAGTCACTCTATAATTCAGTCATCTACAAATGATCCTTGTTACTGTATATTTTATGGCCTTTCACTATCCTGGGACCAACTCTGTGAAAACCTTCCAAATCCTTTCAGAATAAAGTCCTCTGAAATATGACACTGAAGACGAGGGTCACTTCCTCAGGCACCACAATAAAAAAACGCATTAGTCTCAGTTTGATGAGCTTTGTGAATACATTTCTCAACTCTCCCAGTAGCTTTTTTCTGACCATATTTAACTTATTTAATAGCAGGCCGGCTGTCGGTGGGGGTAACACATAATAACAGCCCTGTTGTCAGTAGCATCCAGCAGTCTGCTGCTTGTTGCTGGGCACTGTAAATACAATCCAGTGTTGTTACTTCCTGCGAACTCTGCCATCTACTCTTCATTTGAAACCACATAATAGACTGTCTTAATCACACATAGTGCATACACGCTTTCACTACCCCGCTCTGCTTGGTGCATTGCACAAGCTGTTGCTCCTACGTCTTTTGAAGGCATGACGGATTGAGGACAAGTCATCTTTCATAATCTCAACCACAATTGCGTGTACACGTGTGTGTTTGCGTGTGTGTGTGTGTTTGTGCATTCTGCCTCTTGACATTATGCCGCTGGTGTTTGTGGCATCAGAAGGAAACCACTTGAGGTTCGGAAAAAGTTTCCGCAGCACTTCTGGTTAAAAATACAAGGTATAAAAGCAGAAGAACGAGGGAGGCGCGCAGACTGATCGAAAGCCACAGACGCACACAGCAGCAAGTTTTGTACAACATGTACAGCACATCACATGTTTTAAAACGTCTATTTATTACATCCAACAATATATGGGTTTTGCTTTGAAGAATTAATTCATGTTGTAATTATGTTGATTAAACAACAGACAAAAAGAAAATGATATATAAATTATTAAACAAATGGTTTTGCAGCTACAAGCCATTTATAATATTGACATATGAAAACACATGGCCTGTAACAGACCATTTACAGTAATTAAACTAGAAAAAAAGCAATGCTGAGCCAATTCTGTGCTTTTCCACTATGACCAATAACCCCTAAGCTAAACTATTTTGAGTTAAACGTTTCCCCACTATGATTTCATGAAATTACTATTTGAATATATGAGAACAAAGAGACGATGACAAAAAAGAAAACGAGAGAGGAGTAAAGAGCCGCTCAAAGGGATGTGAGGGGGGAGGCAATAGGATGTGACTGAGTGAGTAAAAAGGCAACAGAGAAAGTTAATCTCTTTAGTCATCCGCAGATCTAAGTGTCCTCCTGGACTGGTGGAAAATAACATAATAACATGCCAGATTTGGTGAACAAACAATGAAAAGTTATTTTCCAAAGCTTGTGTTTGTCTGTTTCTGTGCCCGACTGAGTCTCAGGATGTAAACAGCAACTGCAACTGTGTGATTAAGATCCATTCACTCTCCTCTGTTTCCATGTGGAAAGATCCATGTGTGTGTGTGTGTGTGTGTGTGTGCCAGCAGCTCTGGGCACTGACGTTTAGTCATCTGTCAGTATTTTATAAAGTTTCATTCCACATTTGTAACATTATACAGAAACTTTCCACCAGACTACTGAGATGCAACATGAAGCAACTTTCTGCTGTCGGTTTGGGATGACAATGACTTCAAAGTAACGCTGAATTTGTGAGCAGCTGGGGTATTGTACGAAATACATTTTACTGGGAGACTGTCTGTAGCTGACAACAGCTGATTAATATTTCATTTATTTACGACCCCTTGGGAGTCCATTCAAACTTTCCCATGACTGTAGTCTGGATAAAATATGGACGTAGTCTCTGTGACATCACCCAAAGGTTTCTGAAGAACCGAACTGAATCTCAAAGTGGGCGACACTGACCGTCACCATGACAGTGTCTGATTTCTCTAACTCCCAGCTGATCCAAAAAAAAAAGGGAAGATAAAGTAGTCGGTTGAGCTGAGGTGGGATGTATCCAGCTGCTCGTGATGTAAGGAGCCATCTGTCACTCAAAGTGTCTCTGTGGCTCACCTTTGTTTTGCACTTCAGAAATGATCAAATTCAAGAATGAATGCATGTTGAACCTGTACTGACCCTGTCTGCTGTCCGTGCTGTTATATTCCTGTTGTTTGTTTGTTCCATGTAAAAATATCTAATAATAAAAAAGAAAAAAGAAAAAGCATGCTTATTTTCGGTCTGTTGATCCGTCCCACCAACGGGCAGTTGAAACAATGACATGGTACCGTTTTGATCCAGCACATCTCCAATAAATGTCTTTCATTTTCTCCTATATACTTGCTTCTTTCAAACCACACCTTCACTTTGTAATGTAGACTTTCTGTTAGGAATTTTAAGTGTCAAGCCCAAACTTTCCACAGCTATGTTAGACATTATACAACTGTTTTCACAGACTGAGTGGGACTCTTTGCAGAGCAGGCTGAACCCTATGTGTATGTTGACAAAGTGACCCTTAAACAGAAGCACTGGGATGTTTTATTTAGTACTAAGTTCCTCTTTTAAACTGTTTCTGGGGGGTGGAATCCAGTGAGTCACACTGTTTCCCCAGAAGGTCGATGTAACCTCACCCATATCTCATGATCTGCTACTTACAAGCATTTCAGTTTGAGCAACTGTGATATCAGTGATAAAGAAACATACAAAAAAACACAACTGTAAGTTTATCCATAGAGCTTTCACATACGGCATAGACTCATAGACTAACACACAACATACAGGTGTTTTCTGAGTTTAGATCGGGGCACAGGAAGTGGTGAAAAGCCTTCAGCTACGTCATGTTTCTCAAAAACAAATCTGCACAACATGTGCTTCATATCTGTGATGCTGCGGCTTCTTGGCCACAGATGGACACATTTGAATACCACACTCAGCTGCAAGCTAGTGTATCTGAATGCATGAAGTATTGTTTCAGATTTAAAAGTTGGTCACAAAAGTGTTTCAGTTCAGCTTTTTTGGTCAAGTGAAGATATGTGACACACTCATGCACACATGCAATTTGCGTCAAGGCCTCAACCACACGTTCGAAATACGTCTAATAATCACTGCTACTGGTTAGTCTTGTAAATAACATCTCCATCAGATGATTACATTTTGTCCAATACTGTCTCTTCTCTTGGATGACTAACAGTCACAATGGGCAGATGTCCATTAAATGCATGTGAGATTAATGTTCACTGGCTGCCAGCGTGAGCACGTCCTCACACTCTTACTGACTGGATCTTTCCACATGGAGACACTGAAGCGTATAATCGCACAGTTACACATAAAGTTGCGGTTGTTTTTCACAGCCAGACACTTGCTGAGGCACAGACATAAACAAACAAAGACAGATCGATATATGCACCCCGCCTACACACACAATCCATGCACACACACAAATGCTGCGTAGGCAAGATGCATCTGCTTTTATTCAGCCTTTTGTTTACAAGAGATGCTGAGGAGACATGAACTTGCATTCTCTCATCCTCTTCCTGCCTACATGTGTGGGTGATTTGTCTGTCTCCATGTGTCTGCTCGTTTGTCTCCGTATGACTGGTCCTCTGTCTGACAAATGATGCAAGTCAAGAGGATGCTTAAGAAAACCGAGATGGAGAGCGACAATGAGACTGACGGGAGGAAAAGATGTCATATCCACTAGCTTTTTTCCTTCTTGTAAATGACCTGAGAAAAGCTGAGAATATGCGCCGCTCACACTGCATGCAACTGCTACGGTTTTTGTTGTGAACAGTTTTGTTCTTTTTCTTCTCTAGAAACGGAACCGTTGTTGACCACTGGCTTCCTATCCACCAGGGCAGAGCATGCAGCATGCACAGATAACTTGAATTATCTTCCCCTATCGTGTGTACCACATGCTTCAGAGGCTGACATAAATCTATGTTATTGTTGCATGCGGCTTAGTAACCATGACTGCTATCATTTCACACATCTGGAATCATTACAAAATCTCCTACATGTACGTTAAGTACTTCATGTTCTTATTCTTCACACCACTCACTCTCAGTGACATACATTACGCTCACAGACTCTTTCGTTTCCCCCCTCCCACCTGAGTTTCTGTCCTCTGCTTCACAGCTGCTGTTTTTTATCTTTGTTTTTGTGTTGTCTTGCATCAGAAGTAGAGCAAAATTCACCAGTCCATTTGCTAAAACCCTCTGCCAAACAGCAACTGTTAAATTGTAGCTTGTTAACTTTAACCTACTGCATGGTAGGCCATACTAGCATTGGGTTTCTTCATATGTAGAAGCGCTGTGCATGCGGCTGTAGTTAAATCAATCCTCCACATTTAAAGAGGGAGATATTTTTAGTCTTTCAAGTACCAAAAACATGAAAGAAAAAGTGTATGCAATGGATTCTCTTAGCGTGCTTCCACATCTAAACTGTTGGGTTGCTTGAAACAAACTCTGGTTTTTGAATATTTTAGCATACCTAAACAGTCTTGGAAGTGTATTAAATGGAAATCTGAACACCAAAGTTGTAATTCTTGCAGATATCTGCAAAATCTCTAAATTATTTGATGACATTTATGAGACATAATTGACCATGGGAACGGCCACCATAAATTACCATCATAATGTTCCAAGTGAAAGAGGTTAAATTGATTATCTGCTCTAATCTAAGCTGCTATTTCCAGCATGCTCAGATAACTAGTTTACTGCCGTTAACTAACTCCAACAAACAAGCAGCGTTCAGGACAAGCACGTCCATTGAGTGATGTCTCTCGACTGTATGGAGTCTATCAGTGACAGCAGTTGCTCTGTCCTGCTCTTTATTTGATTTTGGGAACTTAGTTTATACATTTTTAGGTTGAAAGTGGTCTGCAGGATCTGCAAGGTCCACCAGTGCCTCAATGCTGAGCGAAACAAGAGGTTTGTGCTCATGACATCGGCAGATGGAAACATTAACTGAGCTGTAACGTTAGCTAGCTCAGTGATGCTAGGTATCGGTTAGCTGAATTTCCACAAGCTTCATTTTTGAATTTACGGTTTCTTTGGCACAGGGATAAAGTTTGGTTTAAAGAAAATAGTTCCTACATGAAACTGCTCACAGCAAGGTCTGTGGGTTAATAACTGGGTCATGATTTCTGGAAAGAGATGTTGTTTTTGAGTTTTTCAAATGTATTTTTGCTGCTTTGAGCATCCCAAGCTGAGAAACATTTAGTTCTATTAAATTCAAGAGACGGTATACATCTCCCAAACTCAGCAACTCACACCAAAACAAACTATAAGTGAAACTACAGGTGAGAGAAATATGTCTTTTTTAATTTTGGGGTGAACTTTCCCTTTTCAATAAATCAGGTTTAACTCAATGTTAGTGTTATGACTGTGGTCATTAATTGTGTAAAACTGCTGTGTAAGTGTGCCCTGCGCTTTTAATTAACTTTTTTTGTATGCAGATTAGGGTGTGCCATAGCCGCTACTGGATTGGTGGAGAGGTTTCATGCCCTGCTGTGATTGGCTGCAGCCGGAGCCACCTGCTATAAAACTGCCAAGATGGCGGCTGCTGGTGGCAGCGGACAGCGGGCATTCTTCTCGTCCTCCTCGTCTCCTAACGTCATTCTTTTTGTATTTAGTTGAACTAAGTGATTTGTTTGAATAGGTTCAGTTTGAATAGTAAAGGCAGACTGTCAGTTTTATTATTCCCTTTTTCTCCTGTTTTATTTAGATAGGGAGGTAAGTTTTGTTGTCATTTGTTTTTGCAGTAAGACTTCTTATGTTTCAGATAGAAACGTTTTGTTTGTTATTTGGGCCTTTGTCCACCCTGAAGCCTAATTTACTTGTGCTATCTTGAATTGACCTTGGAGCCAAAAATTGTATGTGAATACTTGGGAGATGGGGAAGACGGGTCTTGTTCATGTTGTGTCCTATAGGCCCCCTAGACTGGGGCATAACATTAGCTTAATTAGTTAGCTGTAACACCTACTTTAAGCCAACAAAATTGCATACTAGAAATGAACAGCCTGTTTTTGTCCCTTTGTTTGTGAGATTACTATAATTTAATGTGATAAATCTGCCAGAGTATGTAGCAACAGTGACAGAGGCGACTGGGGTGTAACGGTTAAAGTTGAAGCTGCTAGGAATGAGTTTTTGTTTCCAAGTAGTGAGACTCAACCAACACTGCCAAACCAAAGTAACCAAACACTTTTAGTAGTAGTTGATATGGAGCTTTATCTCGATGTAGTGATCAAATATACTTTAATATGTGTGTATTGGTTGAGCTCAGAGCTTACGTCAACAATACCACCCTGTTTTCTCTAAACCACATCGTTGAGGTTTTGTGGAGGATTTCACTTTAATTGAGGTCATGCTGCATCCGTCCCAGTCTGTTTGTTGCTGTCTGGGGGGTTGAGAAAACGCAGAAGGTTTGTCACTGGAACTGGGTGAAGGGCTGAGCATTTCGGGGGGGAAAGCAGGAAAAGTAGGAGGAGATTGAGAGTAGGAGTAAGGGGGAATGGGAACAGATATACGATTACTTACTGGCAAAACTCAAGTACAGCAGCAGCTGTTTAGACTGAGTGTTAGTCATCGGCCTCTCTGCGCTCTGTTCCCCCCTCCTCTATTTCTCTGTCTCTCATGAGAGTGTTGTGAATAGCTCCTGAAATAGAGCTCGCTGGAGCGTAAGGGGAAATGTGAAAGACAGCGTGGACAGAGGGAGGGTTTGTGCTTGGCAATGTGATACGGTGCCAGTGTGAGAAATGCATTCACATGGAAAGATATTGAGTGAAAGAAAAGAGTAAGAAAGAGTGACGCGACAGAGGCAAGGCCACACAGATAAGTCAAAGGGAGAGAGAGAGGGAGAGAGAGGGAGAGAGAGAGAGAGAGAGAGAGAGGGAGAGGCGTGGGGAAGCGAGGTGTGCTCAGACTGAGAGTCTGAATCAGAGAGAGGAAGAAAGCTGGTGGAGGCTCACTGTTATTTCCTCTGCCATACAATCATCCGCTACAGAAAGGACTCTTATACTGGATTTCATGGACCTTGACCTGTAGAGACATCTGAAAAAATACTCCCTCTTTTCTTTTCTTTTTTCACTTGGTGACAGTATCTAAACTTTTCTTACAGGACAAAACTAATTCAAAGTCCGAATACAGTCATCAGCTTTGTGGGAATATCAGTTAATCTTTGACATGAGGGCCAGGAAGGAGCTACTCACTCTTGGTAAGTCTATCAGGCACATAGTGTGTTAATGTGTGTGTGTGTGAAGCTTGAGAGAAAATAAAAGAAGAAACAAAAAGTACAGAGAAGTTTGAAGTGCTTTCACAGTTCATGTACTTTTGTTTCAGTCGAACACAGTTTATCATGTAAGTGGCAGCTATAGAAACACATGTAATTATGTACTTCTTTATGTATAAACTCATGTTTCTGATTTTTTTAAATTAGTTTAAAATAAGCCTAACCACAAATAGGGCAAGTGGTCACAACTTGAGTTTGAAAGTAGAAGGCGTGACACTTTTAGAAACGTAATTTTAGAGCCCGGTCAGTGACGGTGAGCGCCGTGCAGACATCCAGCAATCTGCTGCTGTGATGTATGGACGGAGGTCAGAATGTGACGCTGTGTAGTGAGAACCTCGGTCAGCAGACTGATGCTGCAGGACTGACCAGGTCAGTCTGAGCAGCCGGCCAGTTAAATAAACCCAAAGCCTGAATGAGTTGTGGCAGCATGCAGAGTCAGATAGCACACACTGACTCACAACAGGAAGAATCTAAGTCAGATAAGGTTAACCACAAACCTGAATGTATTTGTGGTTTGTACAACATGCATTATCCTGTGTGTTGAACATGTTATCATTAATGCACATTATGTAGGATACATATATTATAACACTATAAGTATAATGTTGCCTCAAATCTGCTATGATTATGCAATTCTTAATTTATTAGTTATTATACTACTTATTTATTGATGATTTCTTTTGTTATTCTTTTTTTTTTTTCAAAAACAATACAAAAAGGATTTACAGGAACAACAATGATAGGAACGGGGGTAATACCCAAGAACAGACAAAGAAAACAACGTGACGTACACAAACAAGAAAAACCTACAAAAACGCATTGAATAATAGTTCTAATAATTCTAATAATAACATTCTCCAGTTACTGTGACTTAAAGTAGTGTAATAAATTATCCAGAAAGGGGGAAACTGTCAAATATGTGTCCATCTCTTATATTTAATGATCATATTGGAAAGCCAAACATGTTTCCTTGTGACACTGTTAGTTCATGTTTGCAATTCAAGCAAAAGTACGTTTTTAAAGGTGATCAATATTTGTAACTCAAAGGAGGATAGTCATAGTCAAAGACTTTATGTAATATGAAAGGGTTATCTCTTAGTGAATTCAAGAAGTATCACCAGACAGGGAAATTTCAGCTTGACACAACTCAGTGTTTTAGTTTTCTTTATGGTTTTGGTTTTTATGGCTCCCACCAACCTTGTTTCAGGCAGCATTAGGTGACCGATACTTCCCTCACTAGTTTGTGGAGACAAAAATAGAGCTGAAAGAACATGTGAAAGCTTATGTTGTTCATCATCTTCTGAATGTGTAAATAGTTGCTGTTTGCTAACTTTATAAGATGATATTATGTAATTGTTGTGTCTACAACTTGTTATATAAACAGCCCATCCATGTTTGTTTCAGTGATAATCAATAAAATAGTCCCTACAATTTAAATGTTTTTCAGTACTCTTTTCAAGGACAGCAGAAGCAAACATTTCCTAATTTTAAAATCGGTAAACATGTGACTATACAATCAGCTTATTAGTCAGCCTGACTTTTCATCAGAAAATGAAGTCTTTAACTTTTAAGGAACTGCAGTTGCCGTCATTGACATGTGAAAAGGTCAAAGACAGAGAGGAGGACGGACCCTTGCGTATGCAGAAATGAACTTCCACTTTCTGTCAAGCAGAAATGTAATCTAACAGGAAGAGAGACAGACTGACTGAAAATGAAATGCAGCTTTTAGATAAATGTGAGACAAAAGAGACACACACAGGGAAGACAGTTTATGTTACAGACAACTCTTCTCATTCACCACTGTGCTTACTGGTGAATGAAAGTCAGCTGCAGGCTAAGCACAAAGTCACGCTTTGTATATTTTCAGACTTTGTTTCCGTTCACAGTTATTTAGTCATAAAGTTAGACTAAGTCACACTGTTTCACACACTCACTGTCACAGTCAGACTCTGCCTGGATCTCCTAATGTGGCGTTACTGTGGGAGCTGCTGCAACAACAGAGGGCTCATTGTGATCGAGGGAGGGAAACACAGATTTTTTTTTTTTAAACGTACAACATGTGAAGGGGAGGGGGCGCTGTTTTCTGCAACTCATGAGTCAGAAAATGTGACAGACATGTGTCTGCTGTGTGTAAATAAAATGACAGAGTGGAGGCATGACTGGTGTTTTCCCAGAGGAAGAAAACAATCACATTAGAATGAGACATGGACATACGTAACTTACTGAAACGGTGTAAACTAAGGTTAAGCCTACTTACCAGCTGGTTAAAGTGGACAAGAATATGCATCTTTATTTAATATATTCTCAGAGAAACAATGTATGTAGCATTGGGATATACGATCAAGAGTACATAGATCCAGTCAAACCTAACAATTAATGTAAGAAATAATGAATAATGGCGGATGTAGCTGCCATCATTCACAGCAACAGCAAGGGACCGGTGCCATGCTGTTATTCTGAAACCCCAATGGTCTGAAAAATGTTCCACTGGACTGTCCTGTTAGCCTGTTATCTCGAAACAAACACGCATTCTCTGTAAATACACCCTGTAACCCTCTAAAACCCCAAACAAACTGAAACACACAGCTGATTATTTTTGCTAAACTTGGCAGTAAGCTTTTAAGAGACTGAAGCCATGCAAAGGTCTCTGTACTGTCCATGGGCAGAGCAGTAATTTAAGCTAAATGCTAATGTTGCTGCAAATGCTAAGTTGATGTTGAATGCTAACAAGCTACAGTAACATGGTATCAATGACAATACTAACATGCGGGTGAGATGTTCTCCATGTTAGTTTAATGTTTCAGTGTGCTAACATTTGCTAATTAGCATGTTAGGCCTACAGCTGAGCCTGAGGGGAATGTTATTTGTTTAGCAGTATTCAACATACTGAAATTTGGGGCTCCGTGGAGCGTAAGTGGAAATTTTCACCTGCTGGTGGTGCTAGATAAAAAGTGTGAGGTTAACCAATGTTTATAGACCTTATCCACAAGTATCAACAAAGGAGTGAACTGTGTTGTATAGTGATTCTGAAAGTATCTGCTGATGTTTTGACTTTTATTTTGCCCTGACTCTGGGTCAAGGCAGACTGCAGCAGTGGCCTCTTTACTCAGGGTCCCTGAAAACACTGGGGAAACCTATTTATTAAAAGCATGATTACTGGAAATCATGTTTGTTTGCTCAGCAGCAAAACTGCATGTTATTCTCCATTTTTTAGTCTGGGAAAATTTGATCCTTTGTAACAGTTTGCCCAGCAGCACAGACGCTTTTAAGGGGCAGGGAGCTGAAATGAAAATGGAGCATCACCACAGTCTGCAGGGTTACATCTACAAAAAGTTTTGCACCAATGTTGCACCATCATCAGTGAAGCAGCTGTTGGAGACCCATTGTGGACAAATCAGGCTGTTTAAAAAGGGCCCAACTGCTGAATGATATTTAAAAAGATGGTTATAAGACTTTGCCTTAACTGTGAACAGAAACTAAATGCCCTCTCTCTCTTCCACCACAGGCTTGTTGTGTATGCTGGGGAAATGTTTCTCTCACTGTGAATTGGGATTCAACTCAAGGGGCGAAGAATGTGTTGGTAAGAATCTGCCAACTTCTAGTTGTACTCATCCCTCTTCACTGCCTTGCTTCTGTCCACCAGTGCATTTATTGTGGCATCAACTGCAGACAAGAACACCCTGAAAGAAGTGCTTAAACCATTCGGCATTACCTCTTACTGGAGTTGACCCTTTTTTTTTTTTTGGGACATTCCACTTCATTTTTCCATTTTAGGCATTTAAGCGCCGTTCACATTCAGAGTGGATTGCAAAGAAAACAACAGTGAAAGAGGTTTAAATTCTTAGATCACCACGATTTCAAGCAAGCAGCAAAAATAAATACAAAGTGGACACAAGGGCTAAAAGCCAATAAGAAAGAATAAGAAGAAAACCAAACAGTGTTTTTATTGTACATTACTTGTGAGATTCATCACTTCAGTGTATTGTCTTTGCCTTATGTATTTGTGTCCAAATCAAGATGCTAATGAGTGCCTGGAAGAACTGTGTGGGAACAACACAAGGTGCTTCAACACACATGGCAGCTTCTACTGTCAGTGTCTGCCGGGCTTCAGGAACACTATAGGGGGGGTGAACTTCACGCTAGATGGACAGTGCCAAGGTAACCATGTGTGCAATCTGAGAGTGTGTGTGATCAGTGTCTCTCTTGTCCAATTGTTCTTACCTGTCTTCACGTGTTCTTGTGTCAGACATCAACGAGTGCACCGATGTCAAGAATATCTGCGGTCCAAATGCTAATTGTACAAACGTGCCTGGGAGCTACAAGTGCACCTGCAACTTTGGGTACACCAAAAACACCACCATCTTTGGAGCGTGCATAGGTGAGTAGTGTGTACTTATTTTGTCGGCAGTTGATTTGCAGTGCAGGATGTTTGCTGAGAAACAATATGATCAACAGAATCATAAGTTGACCCAAGAACAGAGAGGGAGGGAGAGTTCAGGGGTGGAATTCAGTACATTTACTGAAGCACTTGTGAAATCAGGGAGCCTCTCAGTGAAGAACACAAACTGTTTTTAGCTAAATGCTAAAGTTGCTCAAAACGTTCAGCGGAGTTTCAATGCTGGCAAGCAAGAGTAACATGTTCACAGTGACTATACCAGTGCTTCCCAAATGGTGTGCCGTGGCACACTGGTTTGCCTTGAGACAAGTCCAGGTGTGCCATGGAACTTTATGACAACCATTCACTATTAATGCAGTATGACTCACAGCAGTATTGACAACATGAGACCATCATGTCTTCATACCTTAATATAATAATAGCTATTTTAAAGCCTCTGACCACATTTGACATCACTTGCACCAGCTGAAACAACCCATAATGACCCATATGAGCTTTTGGTCAAAACGACCCATATCGTGGTTCGCAGGGCATTAAAAAAAAAGAAGAAAAATAAAAAAAGGCAGCAGTTTTATTGGATTTAGGCTACAAACCACCGATCTAGGCTTAGGTAAAAGCTGTCCTCGTATGGCTTTATAAAAGACAGTTTAAACAGTAAATAAATGTACCTAAAGGCTGAAAGTGAAGTGGTTATGGGGCCGAAGTGACACAGTAAAACCACGAGGCACTAAAGCTCAGTGATGTTTGAACCACATTTAAAAAATTGTTTTAGACAAGAACCCTGTTCTTCTGGGAGTAAATTCAGGGTCTTGCTTCATGTATTTGTGTCCAAATCAAGATGCTGATGAGTGCATGGAAGGACTGTGTCGGAACGACACAAAGTGCTTCAACACACATGGCAGCTTCTACTGTCAGTGTCTGCCGGGCTTCAGGAACACTGGAGGGGGGGTGAACTTCACGCTAGATGGACAGTGCCAAGGTAACCATGTGTGCAATGTGAGAGTGTGTGTGATCAGTGTCTCTCTTGTTCTTGTGTCAGACATCAACAAGTGCACTGATGTCGACGATATCTGCGATCCGTCCGAATGCTAATTGTACAAACCGGACTGGCAGCTTCAAGTGCACCTGCAACTTTGGGGAAACTAACGAAACATTTCTAAAATTGAGAAGTGCCTGTACTAGGCTGATTTTGAAATTGTCACAAATGCTTTGGTTTCAGTGTGATTCAGCTATTGTAACTTCCTGTACTCTGACCTAAACCACAAAGCCATCTCATGCCTCCTGCTCATACAAATTGCAGCTCTTAACAACATCTCACAGCACTAGTTACCGGGAAATCTCTCAGATCCATTTGCCAACAATAAAGGACTCACACGACTGTAGCTGCAAAGTGGGTTACTTACCTGCTATATTCAGATTTGTTTCAGTCTTGTCTCACTTTAATCATATCCTCTGAGGAATGTCAGCGATGACTTCTGTCTCCGTTCTCTCTCCTCACACAGACATAAATGAATGCAACGAAGTGAAAGATCTCTGTGGAGAAAATGGGACTTGTCAAAACACTGATGGAAGTTACCGGTGCAAGTGTTCAAATGGATTCACCAATTACGGCAACGACAGGACCCCATGCTCAAGTATGTGTGTGCATACACAATCCCTCTCCATCACCATTACTCACTTTCATTTCCTCATAGTAAGAAAACAGTTTGGAGGACTTAGTGGCAACTAGCGGTGAGGTTGCACATTTCAACCACCTGACTAATCCTCTGCTTACCCCTCCCTTTCAAAGCATAAAGGAGAACTACAGCGGCCTTACAGTGGCTTTATCATGAGCCAGTGATTGGCTTGTCTTTTCTGGGCTCCCTGCGTAGATATAAACAGCCTATTCTAAGCTAATGGAAACACAGCGATTCTTACACACTAATGAAAACAAAATTAGGAATATTGAATTTAATTTCAGATAATTAATATAATTCATCCATTTCAATGTATTAATTTAGTACTATTATCAATCTAGATTATTTTTATATTTCTGCTGAGCTAGCTAATACGGAAAACTCTGATCGATAGGGTCCTTATGGTTTGGAAGGTGTAGTTTGTTGAAAGAAAATAGTTCCTATACGAAACTAGTCACAACAAGCTCTTTGGATTATATCAGATGACTGGTCATGTTTCAGTAAAGAGACATTCCTGTTGAGTTTTTTTTTTTAATGTAATTTCTTTTGGCACCATAAGCAAAGTGCCACCTAGTACCTCCTTGAAAAAACTTCCCAACACAGATGTCATTGTAGCGGCATTTCGTACCTTCTGTGTTGACTCATCTGATTGCAGACAACCTGTGGTGCATGTCCACAGCACAGTGGGGATGAGTATCTGTTCAGTGCTGCTGCTCTGCTGTTAGATTTGATCACACTCTTCTGCTTTCAATGCACACTGCAGTGAAGTATCAAACACAACTGATGAGCTGATAACCTGAAGTTTCACTTCCAATTTCCATCTAGAGCTTGACTGTGACAGCTACAATGGAGACAGCCAATCTGAACCGGTAAGATGCACATTCAGGTATAAAGTTACTGTTATTAATGTGTGAGACTCTTAAAGAGGGTTTATTTTCACAGTTCAGAGTTAATTGTAATCAGCACTGTGGGTCTTGCTAAAGAACATTTAAACCAGTTTCCTGTGTTTACTAGACCACCCTGCGGCATTTAGCGTAGGGTTTAGAGCACATGAAGTTAGCATAGGGCAAACTGAATAGTCTTATTATTCTTTCTCTGTCTCTCAGACGCTTGGAGGCCTGGCAGACATTTTGTTCATGATGAGAAACAGCTGTTTGGCTCTTTCTAACCCGAGTGCTGCTGGTGAAGGGAAAACTGATGGAGAGGCGCTACTGGAGGTCAGAGCAGCAGACACAAGACACAAACACACACACACACATTCTTACACATATAAACACATGCAAAATCCTTAATTCTCCCTCTGGTGTCCTGCAACATGGACAGAAACTTTTCACAGCGACAGAGGCCATCCTGTCCCCTGGTCACATAGACGGCAGTGACGATGTGAGCGGATTGCTCGAAACAGTGGAGAATGCTATCATGCTCATCGGCCCGCAGCTCAAACACGACCGCACGAAGATCGAGACCACTGAGACAGGTAACAGCATCCATACAGTCATCTGTGATTTGCATCCTGTATGTTCTATGGACAAGGGTGTAAGTGGAGTTTTAATGAGAGAGGGAAAGCTAAAGTGTTATTTGAATTATCTGTTCAAACAGATGCAGAAATTGCAGTGCAGAGGGGAAATAGTCAGCCTGTGGGACCGATCCATCTGAACAGTGACAACGCTGCACTCGACACTGACTGGGAAACAGCCACAGGGACTGGACCATACCCTGGTAAACTACTACTTCTGACAAAAAGATCACTTTTTTTAACTGCTTTTCAGTGAACACCATCATAGTTTTCATTGTGTTTCACAGGTTTCGCTTTGGCTGCATTGTTGAGCTACAAGAACCTTGAGCAATCTGTGAACCGATCCTTTAATGAGCTCACAGGACTTGACAAAGATGGTGTGAAGCCTTCCTCCTTCAACATCTCCTCCAAAGTTGTTTCTGTTGTGGTTTCCAACCCGTCCACTCAGAACCTGAGCCAGCATGTCAATATCACCTTCAGACATCTAAAGGTAGCCCCACCAGTCTCTCAGTGTGGTCCTACTTCCTTTAATCTTTGTTTAAAAACAGTTAGGAGCACACCGGAGTATGAAGAAATGAATGTGCATGTAGCCTGCTTCTGACATGATGGTGTTGTTTTGTGACTAGGCCATAAATGAGTCATCTGAGGCGAGCTACATCTGTGCGTACTGGAGTGAGAAAGGGGCCTGGTCCACAGATGGCTGTCGACGTCTTCAAGAGCAATCCAATGACACACACACCGTGTGTACATGTGGACATCTCAGCAGCTTTGCGGTCCTCATGGCACTCTACCCCATGAAGGTGAGCACACACACACTAACACATCATGTGCATCATTGCACTTCTGTCCCTCTGAGGACCCTTTATTGACATGCCTAGCCCCAACTCTTACCTTACCCTGACATAAACCTAATTATAACTTTAAAACAAAGTCTAAACCTATGAAAATGTCCTCACTTTTCCTTGTCGTCACTCTTTTGGTTAAAAAACTTTGTCTGGTCCCCACTATGTGAGTACAAGAACAAATACACACACAAAATGAAAAACATGTCTTCTCCACTAGCACTCATTTGGACTCCAGTTGGTGACCAAGATAGGGCTGACCATCTCCCTGCTGTGCCTCATACTTTGCATCCTGACGTTCAAGTTCTGCCGCTCCATACAAGGGACCCGCACCACCATCCACCTGCACCTCTGTGTCTGCCTGTTCGTGGCTGACCTCTTCTTCCTGGCCGGCATTTCAAGAACTCAACCTGAGGTATGTCTGTGCAAGCAGATATTGATTTCAGTCAAACGGACTGCAATAATACCACATTTGACCCGCTGTCTTTAATTTGATTTAAATGTTTCCAGTGGGTTGAACTGTTCAACTCATCTTCCTGTTTATATGCAACAAAGCAGAGCCCAGAGGCATTTTTCACATTAGCATCAGCAGCGTTCCTGCAATGTCAGACCTCAAGCTCATCCTGCCACGTTACAGTTGAATACCCTTGTGGTTTTTCGAGGGGCATGAAAGGGGGAAAACTGAGCCTCAAGACTTTTTCACAGACAAACTATTGAGAAGGCTGAAAGTGGAGCGGAAAATCACAAAATGACCAAATAGGAAGTTTGTTTGTACTAACTGTAGTTGTAGAGAGCGATTTTAGATGGCTCAAATTTGTAATACCTGTGTCTTAATCAGTGGTGGAAACTTTTTGAAAACTTACTTTAGGATTTTCCATTTTATGCAACTTTAGATTGCACTCAACACGCATTTTTACTCAACTACCTCTTTTTGAAAACCATAGTTATTATAGTAATTGCTGATGTTACATGTTACATCAAGCATCTGATCAATTTCTGAAACCAATGATCTGTTGATCTTGACGAATAAAGACTCGCTAGTTTACAATACAGTAGCAGTCAGTGCTGAAATAAAGTCATTTTTTATCAAAACTGAATTGAATTGTGAACTCGTATGGAATCGTCGCGCCCTTAAGGTTCTTCGACAGGCTCGGACAGGGAGGGGTGAGCCGAGGGGGATTTAATTTAGTTGCAATTTGCAACCTTCCTGCTAGATCCCACTCAGTCCATCACACAGGACCTTTAAAGGCACAACAAGTGGAATTAATCTACTGCAGTTTGTAAACAAAACATCTAAAGTTTGTCCCTCATCCTCGGCTCAGTGACATCTCATTAGCCAGCCAGATGATTTAGATGAGCTCGCTAATAGACAGTAATAGTATTTGTGTCCAGACAGGAGAATTTAGCACAGCTCCCGAGCTTCCGCCTCATCGATTGAAGTGTCAGCAAGGCCAGGCCCATGCTGGATGCAGCACTTTTACTTAGAATAATATATACAGTGATATTCCTTCCTAAGGATGTCGTTATTTCTTTCCTCATTGGTCTCGATAATCTACTAAAAACAGCCTGGACATTTGGATTCAAAGCATTATCTTTACCAAAATACTGCTATTCCCTCTGCTGCCTCCTCTCTGATCTTGTCTTTCTTCATGTTATATCATTACAGGGGGGCTGCAGGTTCGTTGCAGCGATGCTCCATTACTTCTTCTTGGGGGTGTTTACCTGGATGCTGTTAGAAGGGGTGCAGCTGTACCGTATGGTGGTCCTGGTGTTCAATGCAACCATTCGGCCCCTTTACTTATACGTGACTGGTTATGGGACGCCTCTCATTGTCGTCATTTTATCTGCCATCATCAGACCAAACGGATACGGCACCGATGAGTAGTAAGTGTTACAGTGTGTGTGTGTGTGTGTTTGCATACTTGGTGCGTGATAGC